>BSAI01000073.1:1043086-1197671 GCA_036245035.1 Adrianichthys oophorus
ATCCTGCAAAGAAATTCAAGCAGAAACTCTCCAAAAACTCACAAGTTAAATGGATGCAAGAATTGTGAAGCTGCTACAAAATAAGAGCCCTATATTCAAATTGAATTCCTGTGAAGATATTTTTGATTGAAACAGCTTTGTTTTCAGTAAATCTGACCTCCTAATGCAGCAAATTCAACAAATAAGCATTTTCAGTTCTTTTGAACAGATCAACTGTTTTGTAATTTTGTTGTGTCATAATGTGGAACAAGTTGTGGTTATGGTTTTTATTTTTGCATAAAATACTCTAGGAGGTTTGTTCAATAACATTTAAGCTATGCTCTAATGATTAGTGACTTGAAAATGATGCTGACTGTCATTTGCATGGGATATCTGGAAAAATCATAGAAAATACCATTTGCGTGATAAATTGGAACATGCTGCAGATTTTATATTAAGTTATTCTTTTGGGTATTAATTAAACAATGTTCATTTTCTTTTACTCCACTCCATCTCTCATAACCATCAGTCTCCATATGAAGGGGGGCAGTACCTTTTTTTTCGTTACATTAACTTGTTTTAGTTTCTCTTTTCATTCTTTTATTGTTTGTGATTTGATATTTTTCCAGTTTCTTGTGATCATTTTGTTGCATTTACCAATAATATATAAAGTACATTTTTGTGTTTTCTCTTTAAAAATGTTAAGCTCTGATTTTTTTATTAGTTCAACCAACAACTGTTCTTTCATGATTTAATCACCGATAATATTACCGACAACCACATTATCAGTTAATTAAATATTGATGTTTCCTCAATAAAAGCTTTAAGTTCTGTTGTGTCAGTTATCTGTGCTTTCAGCGACAGAGACTGAGAGTCAACGACGAATAACGTATTTTTTTTATTCCATAAACCAGAGTACAGCTAATGCAGCTTAAAACACTGATAAAATCTTAATGCAAGAATTTCAAAAATACTTTCCTGATTTACACCTGAAGAGATACTTGATAGAGTGTAAGATTTCGGAATTTTGTTTAAAAACTAGGTATAGATAGCCTGTGAGAAAAGCTGATCTACAGCTGGCACCAAAGAGGGTCATCATCGCTGACCTTGTCATCCAATGCTGCATCCATTATTCTGCAGATTACACTTGAGAGGGTCGATTTCTGCGTTTCCTATCCCTCACAAAAGAAGCGTAGTATTAAAGTTTTCTGTGTTTTGAAATCTAAAGTAGCCTGCTTAATAGAGGTCAAAGATGTGAGGATGAAACAGAGATTTCAGTCATTTGATAGTTTCAAATTGAAAAGTTGACATTGTGCAAACAGAGATGAGGTCATCACTGAATTTGAGGATGTTTTCTGATTAATGTCCTTGGAGTGTGTTAGAAAATACTGTTTGTTTTTAAAGAAACTAATTATACCAGTTTCCTTCTTCCAATAATAAATTAAATTCAGCAAAGATTCTACAGTTTTAATAATGCAAATGTTTTATCAAACAACTTCAGCATCACTTTCCTCTCCTAAAACACACAGCTTTTCTTGGTTAATGAAAAAAGCCTCCAGCTTCACAAATATCTTCATTATATTAAAATGTTTAGTCATGTTTCATTAAACTAAGATTTCATAAAATTAAAGACTTCACAACACGACAACACAAATTATACAAAGGAAATATAATTTAAGTCTTTTCCTGTAGGTTATTCTTTTATTTCATTTTAGTGACAGCAGATAAATCTGGATTTTATCTGATAAATCCTTCTCTGTTTTTATAATCCCACTGTCAGGTAGCAGTGGTGTAAGAGGCAGGAACTTGAAGATTCAACGCATGATAAGAATATGACCAAAAATATACAACAAAAGCTGAAAACAGAACCCAAATAAACCGAAATGCAATCAAACACACCAAACTAAAGGGCTCGATCTTCACACAGTCCCATTATGTGCCATCTGCTTAAATGAAAATTCAAAGGAAGGGCCACCAAACAAAGTGCCACATTAACATAAAGCAGAAACTGGTTTCATTTCTACACTGTAATGAAATGATCTGATTCCAACAGAAACGCGGATGCTTCACTCTTTACTGTAAAATAAAATGTGATTAATTTGCAAATGGGTTTTCCTGGAATTCTCTTCAGGTTGTTCTTGAGAAACTTGTCAGTTTTTTCAGGAAGAAAAAAAAACACACATTACATCATAAGGTCCCCTCATCTCTATATTCTGAAACAAACTTTTTCTCTACATTTTTTTGAATTTATGGATACTTTTTGCATTGTTTGGACTCAGTGCTTGACTTATTCCAGAGTTAAGTGTCACACACTGACACAGAAACTTTACTTTGTTGTGATTTTAGTTTTGGGATTAGCTTTTCTTACTGGACATCAGCATGCATTTTTAAACTATGGCCTTTGTCCCAGCTGCCCTTATGGGTGGATATGGGCTATCTGCAGGTGAAAAATAGTCAAACCTGTGTGGGGCACACAGGTGACCCAGATGAAACATCAAGGATGTAGATCACTCTGTGAACCCCTAGACTGTTCATAAACATTTTTTCCTACGGGTATGCTGCTGGCGATAGGTCGTAGTGAGCAACATGTAAGAGTAAGTAAGGAGCCAGCATACTAGCAACTAGAGTGGGACGTAAGGACGCCGTGCAACAGCATTATCTGTACGTCATAAGTACGTGCAACTTTATGAATATTTCATAGTGTACACTTACAACATGTACGAGAATGGTACATTTCATTTTTATGACGTCCCATACGGGCTTCAGGGGAACTGAAAGACACGCTACCTCTAAGATGTAGCAGCTCCTCTCTACGAGGCTCCACAGACCCAGACAACCCAAAAACCCACAGAACCCATGACCCCTGTACCCGTATATATATAATATATTATATACAGTTTCTAAATATTTCACTGCGCTAAAGTTGATTGAAATTAAAAAGTTACAATTAAAAATGTGATATTTGTTTTGAAAAGACGATGCATGGATGAGACTCTGCATTCTTAGAGCTCTCCAACTGAACCACAGATCTTTCCTGCCTTACTTTCAGAGTAACAGCCGACACACTTACATGCTTCAATATTTGTAGCCCAAGTTGTTTTAGAGTCCATCCAGAAACTTAAATCTTTCATTGCTAAGCAGTCTGAGGCGGTGTACTCAGTTAACCGTTTCTTGTGTCAGTTCTGGGTGGGACAGAGTGAAAAATGTGGTTTTGGGGTAGCCGATTCTCCAGACTCTGCTGGGTCTTAAATCACCACTCTGCTAAAGAGGAAGAAGAATGGCCGCTGGCATTGTGGTTAATTTCCATCTAAACTGAAACAGAATTATTCATAACCTATTAGTGTGTCAAGTTCAGTGAGAAGTAAAGAAGAAAGGAAAGACCCTAATTACTGTAACAGGAAGCACATACATGGAGAGGATTTAAATGTGTAAAATGACTTCATAAATAGGAAGGATCTTTTTTAATGAATCTCCTGTGAAGAAACCCAATTGTGCTGTTTTGAATGGCTAAACCCTGAACTGCTGCTGCCTCCATGCAAACTTTCAAAAGACCGTCCACTTTTAAACCTTGTTTGTGTTCCAAAAAATGACTTTATTAAGTCTGATGTTAAGACAAACCCTTTTGATTAACTGGTTGATCTGTAGTCACACAATCATTGAACACACACTTTGTCTGGAGGAGTTTTTCATTCATCGATCATTTCAGTGTAAGTTTTAGTTAAAGTCTAGAAATAAAAGGTTTGTTTCATAACAAGGTTGAAGACTTTTTGCTCTTGAACTGTAAATACACTTACCTCCCATCTGTGAACAAGTGATGTATTTTGTTGGAGTATTTTTTATACAAACCAGACATAAAGATGATTACTTTGTGTCTCCAGTGCTTTAAAGAACAAATGCAGACATTATGAAAATAAAACCACCAAATATTTTAGTGTGCAAGTATCTGTCCTGATGAAGATAAGATTATATATGAGCTTTTTTTGGTGACAGAAGCAAAATCTATAAGATCTTTTCATCATTGAAAGGGATTCCTTAGTGGCACTTCAGATATTATGGAAGGTTGTTTGTGCCTCAAAATTCAGCCTGACCTTGAGAAGTCGTTTGATTTGCATCCAGTCCGAGAAATTTCAGCCTCTAGTTCTGTTTTCTGCTCTTAGATTAACGTTTGGTCGTGACTTCTCCGCCCGATGAAAGGCGTCTTAATGGCCCTGTGCTTAAACATCTCGTCACGTAACTCCAGAAATCCTTTCATTTAACCTTTTGCGAGGTGTGAAGATGTGACTCAAAGGATACCCTTCATTAGGTGGCACCACTGTTATTTATAACTTTAAGGAACAAAAATGAACACCGAGGTGTTGAAAGACTTAATTACTTTCTCATCTCATATAAGCAGGGTTTGCATCAATAACGGATTCACAGTTTTAATTAAACTGTGAACATCCAGGTGCCTGTTTTCAAAGGAGAGTCATCGGCATGTGGACAAACTGCTTATCAACTGATTTATGCACAAAAAGAAGTTTAGAGTCAAGTCGGCTGACTGTAATGATCATAATGGGCTGTGATGGTAACAGGATTTAAAGACTGAAATCACCCTCCCTCAATATTCTTTGAGGAATTTATCTTCTTCCATGGATTGGTTGAAAACACACCGTTTAGACAAACATCTATGCCTGAATACCTTCAAACCTCTGCACACTTTTGAAGGAAGTGGTATCTACAGAAGACATTCAAAGTTTTTCAATGACACCAAGAGAAAAAAGGTCTGGATCTGGGAATTGTTGTGCTTTGGTTATTTGAAAATAATGAGATTTTTTTTTTTTTTTACTGGATTTTCATATAATACATCGAAAGTCTTTAGCATTAAAGTTCAGTTGGATAGCTCAGTTGGTTACGTGTGGGACTGGCACACAGGAAATCAGGGTCCAAATCCCAGGATGAGCAATCATCCAGCATGGGTCCTTGGGCAGGACCCTCCATGCTATGGCCCAACCATTTGGGGTTTCCCTGGGGGGGTCCCCAGCCTGGATAAAATACAGGGTTGTGTCAGTAAGGACAACATAAAAATCTGCCAAACCCTGTGCAAATCAGCGAAAAAGCTGATTGGCTGTGGCGACCTGTGAAGCGACAAGCTGAAAGGTCAACAACAAGCATTAAAGTTAGAATTTCATCTCTGAGTTGCTGAGACCTCTCTGTTTACATGCTCTCCCACTAGCTTACAACATATCACACTCCCAATCCAACAAGACAGACCGATTTGTCTACCAGTGGATGCATCAGAATGGGATTGAGCTTGTAGCCCGCCCAGCATATTTTCTACATCACACATATGAGCTGTATTAAACAGCATTGTTTTCATCTGTTACTGATTCACAACAGTTTGAAAAAAAATTCAATTTTAAGCTCAGTGTTTTTATATGTGTTCTCCATCGTCAGAAAGTGCAACAAGAACATGTTAAAAACATCCAAAAAAATTGGAGTAGATCTTTAAAGAAAAGATTTTGATGGAATCCATCGATATACCTGATGTTAGTTTCTGTCAGGAGTCACTGAAGCGCTTTCAGAAATGTAGCAGGAGAATTTAACACAGGGAAGTGCCGCCACCATCTTGCTTCCAATTAGCTGCGACTGTGGTGTGGCATGAACCGAAGCTCATCTTTGCAGTCATGAAGTATCTCATTTGAGGCTGCATTGATCCAGCCCATCTTTCTTTTCTGTATAGCTAATTTAGTTCCTCATTCTGTTGACTTTTCTCGGGCTCTCATCAGCAGGGCGGCCGGTGCCTGTCAAGACTGCAGCCTGGGTTTTTTACCCGCGGATTTACACATCAAACAAATAAAAATGTGGGGTTATGGACCCAGGACATTTGTTGGTTTTGTGTTGGTTTCCACTTCCTGTTTTATTTTGTTGTTGGTTGTTACTTCCTGTGTTCTCTCCCTCCTTTATTGGCACACCTGTTTCCACTTACCTCATCCCCTCCTGTTATAAGTCTTCGTCTCCCCTGCACTGGTTGTCGGGTGGTTTTTGTACCTTCATGGATTTGTATTCAGCTTTCGAGTGTCGAATTCATTAAATGAAAGACTTTTCATTTATATTTGCCGTCTGCTTCTGTGTTCGCACGTCAACCCTGGCTTATGGCGCACAACCCAGTCATTGACTGGCCCTCCAGTCGGGTCTCCGGCTGGAGTGAGAGATGTCACACCACCTGTCTACGCTCAGCTCGGCCTCCTGGGGAAGACCCCGCTGTCCCAGTAGGGCGGCCGCCCTCACCTGACCTATCCGGGGTACCGCCGGAATATCACGACCTAGCTGAGGTGTTCTCCAAATCACGAGCTCTCTCCTTACCGCCTCACAGGCCTTATGACTGCGCTATTGAACTTCAACCTGGCGCTACCTTGCCTAAGAGCAGGTTATATAGTCTGTCTAAACCCGAGAGGGAGGTCATGGAACAATATATTGCTGAGTCTCTGAATTCTGGACTTATCAGACAGTCTTCGTCGCCAGTGGGGTCTGGGTTCTTTTTTGTTGGAAAGAAAGACGAGTCTCTCCGACCATGTATTGATTATCGAGGGCTAAATGAGATTACTGTCAGAAACAGTTACCCCCTGCCTTTAATGAACTCAGCATTTGAGGCATTGCAGGAGGCCAGGATCTACACCAAACTGGACCTTCGCAACGCTTACCATCTTGTGCGCATCAGAGCCGGTGACGAATGGAAGACCGCCTTCACCACTCCTCTAGGACATTTCGAGTACCTGGTTATGCCGTTTGGCCTCTGTAATGCTCCTGCTGTCTTCCAGGCAATGAAAAATGATGTGTTACGAGACTTTCTACATCATTTTGTTTTTGTATATCTGGATGATATTTTGATTTTTTCCAGGGACGCCAGCGAACATCGGCGGCATGTTCGTCTGGTGCTCCAGCGGTTACTGGAGAATAAGTTATTTGTGAAGGCGGAGAAGTGTGAGTTCCACTCTCCGTCTGTTTCGTTTTTGGGGTTTGTGGTAGCTGAGGGTGAGGTGAGACCCGATCCAGCTAAGGTGAAAGCGGTGGTGGAGTGGCCTACACCTGCTAACCGGAAACAATTACAACGGTTTCTGGGGTTTGCCAACTTCCTCTGTCGCTTCATCCGTGGCTACAGTTCGGTGGCCGCGCCCCTCGCGGCTCTCACCTCTACCTCTTCATCGTTCGTCTGGACGGAGGCGGCGGAGGCCGCTTTCAACAAGCTAAAGCAGCTTTTCACCTCTGCACCTATCCTGGCCCAACCTGACCCTTCCAGGCAGTTTATTGTTGAGGTGGATGCCTCTGATACGGGGGTGGGTGCGGTATTGTCTCAGCGAGGGGGATCTGACGGTAAACTGCGCCCTTGCGCTTTCTTCTCTCGCCGGCTTACTCCGGCGGAGCGGAATTATGATGTGGGTGATAAAGAATTGCTAGCCATTAAGCTAGCTCTTGAGGAGTGGAGGCACTGGTTGGAGGGTTCAGCTACACCGTTCCTAGTCTGGACAGATCATAAGAACCTGTCATATCTGCGAACTGCCAAACGGTTGAACTCCAGGCAGGCACGGTGGTCTCTATTCTTCAACCGATTTAATTTTGTGGTGTCCTATCGTCCAGGTTCTAAGAATGTTAAACCGGATGCCCTCTCCCGACAACAGGAATCGGCTGTGCAAGACGGCCAACCAGCCTCTATTCTTCCTCCCTCCTGTGTGCTGGGCGCTCTCTCCTGGCAGCTGGAGAGGGACATTAAGGCTGCCCAAGTTCAGGAGCCGGACCCGGGAGGAGGTCCTCCTAATAAACTGTTCGTCCCCAGCTCACTCAGGTCCCAGGTTCTCCAGTGGGCTCATGCTACGCGACTCACCTGCCACCCAGGAATCCGCAGGACTGGCTCTTTTCTGCGTCGCCGTTTCTGGTGGCCCAGTATGACCAAGGACGTCCGGGACTATGTTTCAGGTTGTCTGGTTTGTGCCCAGAACAAGGTCAGTACACACCCGCCTGCTGGACTCTTGCACCCATTGTCCATCCTGGGTCGGCCTTGGTCACACATTGCTCTGGACTTTGTTACCGGCCTACCTCCTTCTGCCGGGAGAACCGTTATTCTGACTATTGTGGACCGTTTCTCTAAGGCAGCTCATTTTGTGGCTCTAACCAAACTCCCCTCTGCTGCAGAGACAGCTAGATTGATCATCAAACATGTCTTCAGGCTGCATGGCATCCCCACAGAAATGGTGTCGGATCGTGGTCCTCAGTTCATCTCACAAGTCTGGAAGGCGTTCTGTGGGGCTTTCAGGACTACTGCCAGCCTGTCTTCTGGTTTTCACCCCCAAACTAATGGTCAGGCGGAACGGACTAACCAGGACTTGGAGGCCACTCTCCGGTGTATCTGTTCCCAATGCCAGACCTCCTGGAGCTCCTTGTTACCATGGGTGGAATATGCGCACAACTCCCTCACCTCGTCTGCTTCTGGTATGTCCCCATTTGAGTGCTCTCTGGGGTACCAACCCCCCCTGTTTCCCGAGCAGGAGACGGAGGTGGCCGTTCCGTCGGTTCAGCACCTATACCGCCGCTGTCGGCGTGTTTGGTGGGAGGCTCGGGCGGCCCTGTTGCGTTCAGGGGCTACCAACAAGAGGCTGGCTGATCGTCGACGCACTCCGGCACCTACTTACCTACCTGGCCAATCCGTCATGCTGTCCACCTCACACATCAAGCTTCGGACGGAGTCCAAGAAGCTGTCCCCCAAGTACATCGGTCCTTTCGAGATCCTGAAGGTCATCAATCCTGTGGCGGTCAGGCTGCGCTTGCCCAGGTCTTTGCGCATCCACCCGGTCTTTCATGTATCTCAGCTGAAGCCGCATGTTACGAGTCCCCTGCAGCGGCCTTCCTCTCCGCCACCCCCTCCCCGCATCATTGATGGCCAGCCGGCCTACACAGTCCGTCGCCTGCTGGACGTTCAGCGACGGGGACGTGGTTTCCAGTATCTGGTGGACTGGGAGGGGTATGGGCCTGAGGAGAGGTCTGGGAGCCTGCGTCGCGGATTCTGGATCCTGAGCTCATCAGGGACTTTAATCGGCGGCACCGGGACAGGCTTTTCCCTGCGCCAGGTGGCGCGCCTTGAGGGGGGGGTACTGTGGGGTTATGGACCCAGGACATTTGTTGGTTTTGTGTTGGTTTCCACTTCCTGTTTTATTTTGTTGTTGGTTGTTACTTCCTGTGTTCTCTCCCTCCTTTATTGGCACACCTGTTTCCACTTACCTCATCCCCTCCTCCTGTTATAAGTCTTCGTCTCCCCTGCACTGGTTGTCGGGTGGTTTTTGTACCTTCATGGATTTGTATTCAGCTTTCGAGTGTCGAATTCATTAAATGAAAGACTTTTCATTTATATTTGCCGTCTGCTTCTGTGTTCGCACGTCAACCCTGACAATCATCTGAATCACGACATGAACTTTGATCCTTATTCAATTTTCCGTTTTTTGGTTTTTATAAGTATAATAGCTGCGTTTGCTCTGCCCATATGTTCACTACACAGAAAGGCACCTTCAGAGTTTCTCCATTTAGATGCAGGGTTGCCTGAATTAGACCCTGTTGCTTCCACTACCATATGGCCGCAATGTTAAACAACACGTCCTGAAGCTGTGCTGAGTATAATACGCCTCTGCAGTGAGAAAAAATAGTTCCATCTGACATGAATAGATCTTGAGAAAATGCCGTAATAAATGACTTTGCTGTTGTTTTCAAGCACTCTCCATTTTGTATGTTTTTACACTGAAGACAGCTGAGCAGTGGTGGAGGCGTCGGGCTGCTAGTCCATACTTAACAGTATATTCCCCTGCTAGACCCTTCAAAATCAAGTGGAGGTTGGTGTTTAGAGAGTCAAAGCTCCAGAGTTGTTTAAGATGTTTTGATGAAAAGAAACTTTCAGCTCATCAGCAGTTCTTTTCAAAGTAAAATACTGCTCCACTCAAGTTTACATCTTCAAATGGCTTTGAGAGTCTTTAAACCGCCGCTTGAGAATAACCCTGTGATGTCTTTCATGATGAGGCACTTTCTTGTGTTGCTGGTGAGCACCCCCGGTTCAACGTCTACCTGACACTCAACAAGGTGCTTCCCGTTGTTTGCTTGTGGTCATCTGTATGCTGTGAAGAATGAGGCTCATTCCCTTCACTCCCGCTCACTGAGGATGTCTGCACCTCTTGTTGTGCTCCGCTAACCACCAAGGTCCCCTTCTTTTGAGCTCGGTTGACAGAGAAGGCGGCAGAGGAGAAACAGCTTTTCTTCCCAAAACACAAGCCTCTTACTGAACCAAAGAAAGAGAAAAAATGCCTTTGTCTCTACCTTTTACTTTAGTGTCGCTGCGCTTGAATGAGACTTCACAAGCCGTTTTCAACTAGTTCAACAAAAAGCATTTCCTTTGAATGAAATTATAAAATGTAAGCTGTTTTTTAGAAAGTAACACAAGGGCGATGGAAGTTAGAATGGTCAACTTCTGTTTCAGCTGCCGGACACGGTAAGGAGACTCAGAATGACTACCCAAAGTGATGCAAATCCAGTCCTGTGAAATAAGAGGATTTTCAGAGATCGGAGGAAGAGACAACCTGTTAGCTTCCGTCCAGGATCATTATTTAATAGTATTTGAATTTAAATAGTTTTATAGTCCTTCTAAAAAAAGTGAATATTCTGTAGTAGTGGGGGATTTTTTTTTTTTTTTTTTTGTGGTTTATTTCAACCCATTTTAACCAAAATCCCCTACTACATAACAATTTGAAATGGTACTGCAAAAATGAATTCAATGAAAATGCTTAAAAACAATATGAAGACATTTTCTTAATTTAGTGGTCTCCAACTCTCTGGCCACGGCCTGGTTCTGATCCACAGAGAAAACAAATACAACCTTCATTTTTTCCATGTTATTCCTAATCTAATTTTGAAGGAAGTTTTATTTTGGAAAACTACTGGATTCTCTTCACCACATCCAACTCATTCTTGACGCATGTGAAGTCACTCGTTTACGTGTGTACTTTCTGTAATCGGCTGCATTGACCGCTAAATTGACACCCCAGAGCTAGCAAAGTAAACAAAAAACAAACGTATTCAGAAAGTTGCTTTTGGTAGAAAAGATCCAGAGAGGAAACAGAAGAGGATCCTTTGATTTAAAAATAAAAGAAAGCTGCATATAACGGAGAAAAACAAGGAGTCTTTACTCCAAATATGGATGTATTGTGACCGTCTTCCACCATAATAATAGTACAGAATGTTCACCACTGGCTGTCTCATGTTATGAAGATGCTGCTAATAGAATTGTATTGTTCAAAGAGTGGATTCACATTTATGTGTATATTTAGAAAATAACAGTTTTAGAGACCAGTTTATTTTTTAATTTATCCATCACACCTTAAAAGTCAAACAAGGCTGAAGTTGGCGTCTGATTTTTTAGCTTCCACTTTGACAGTTATGAGTTGTCATATTTCTATGGTTCCAATCTACGGTAAAGGTTAAGTTTAAAGCAGCTGCAGATATTTTACAGAGAATGAAGATAAATTGTATCTCAAAAGTTAAAGGAAACTGGAAGAAAAAAAACATTGTGTGCCAGCTTTAGCCTCGTACAGGCCAGTCCAGATAAATATTTCCTGACTTTATACCGGTCTGTGGCCTAAATGCAGCCTAATTGACAAACTATTTGTTTTTTGTTTTTATACAGATGTTTAATGTCAAAGTTAAATATATAGTAATATTAAAAGTTATTTTTCTCTTTTTCTTTTGTTTGCTTTCAGACTGTTAAAAAAACCTCTAAATTTAAAGTTTTAGGACTAATTTCCAGGGTTTGGTGGATGGCTCCATTTAAGCATTCCTTGTTGGGTAGCTTTACCACCAAACTATCTGAAAAAATGTTTTTTGCACAAGTTCAGCCCAACTAGAGCCTTTAGGTTGGAAGAAGTTAAAAGCTGTTTAGTGTTTTATTACAGCATCTGAAGAGTTGCACGCTTGTTGTCATCTAAAGTCGTCATCATGGATAAATATGACGTTATTGCATGTTTTATTGGGCATTCTAAATATGAAAACCTCAGAAGTAAAAAGCACTTTCGTGCAGATAAGATGTCAGTGTCGTTTAGCTGATCTTTCCATGGTGCAGAGTACTTTTGATTTGTTCTGAGCTGTCTGAAATGTGACACTCTGTCACATCTGTACTTTTCTACAAAGGACTGGAAGACAGGCGGGAAATTTATGGGGAAAGGGGGAAATAAAGATTTTGGAGCCCCAGAAAGCCGCCTCTGGGTATGGATCGAATGGATTTCCTCTCAATGTACCCACTTTTTGAAAACTGAATAGGATTCAGAGCATTGGGAGCTGGAGGGGAGGGAAAATTGAAAGGGGGGTAACTCAAATCATATCATCCTATAGAAATCCATCATATTAGAGGAAGGCAAGGTAGCCCACATTCTTTCTGCAAATGTCTTTCAGTCTGAAGTGATCTGAGTCAGATGGAGAGGTTTGTTTCAGGATCGCATGTGGACGAAAAGTTAGTTTTAGTTGTTTGAGCTGTTATGAATTTATAGAGTTAGATTAAATCTGATTTAGATTCATGGCTCATATGAAATGGTTTGGAATTACCGTTAAAATGGTGTTCTGGCATCGTCTTGTTTTCATTTGGGTTTGGCAGGACGGTGTCAGCATCATTTGTTGGGATGTGCCACTATTGGATGTACAGCTGATAGTTTCTATCAGATGATTTCCTCCACCGATTAAAGGCTGAGGAGAAAAACTTATGCTGGGTTTCACTGATCTGCATTGTTTGATCCTTTGGAGAAATTAATAATACATGTTCCAAGGATTGGAAGTCACTCAGTAGCAGGTAAAGAAGAAAGAAAAATCCACAGTTGAGAGGATTTTAGGGGTAAATCGTATCCTGCTGATTTGTAAAATGTTTCTGTACCTCATTTACACACGTAGGAACCTAAAATATCTGAAAGAATTATGCAGGGGTATAAATATAAAGATAAAAGTGAAAGCTGGAGAGCTTGAACATTTTTCTAAGCTCTAAATAACTGCATTATGACTGCGTTCTGTCAGAAGAAGCATCCACTAATTGGCAGACTGTGAATGCCTCCGCTATTTTCTCCATCTTCTTATTAGTAATTGTGCCTTAGAGATCAATATCAAAACAGGAGGAATTGTCAGGTGAAACACCTTCAACAGAGAGGTGGATATGGACAGATAATTTCTCCCCATGTAGGATGCATTTGTTTGCTTATTGATTGTGGTCTTACAGCCAAAGCTCGAACCGAAACCTAGAAAAATGCTCCTGTAATTCTGCACAGTGCTGCCTGGACCCGACTTCACAGCACTGATAAGCAGCAATATTTCCAATTGTGCAGCCTCCTTGTTATTACCGAATTCATCAAGTGATGCCTAAACAGCTGTGTTTCTTTAGAGGATGGGCCAGTCACCTCTGGGGTGGGGGGGTCCGGTGCGGTTTAGCACAAAGGTCCAGATGCATGAACAAAAGATGACAAAAACACATGCTCAGGCCATTTTGTGCACAGAAATGTGCTTTTATGAAAGAGGAATGATTGATGGATTTTTGTGCACCCAACTCGTTCTGCAGAACTTTTGCTTGAGTTCGTTTTCTTGTGCTCCATTTTTCAGCAGGTAATACCATAAACATGGGGCTGAAAGAGACATGCCCCACTGAACCATTGGAGTTTTTTTTATTTTGCACTTTTATTTTACAAGATCCTTCAACACAAACAACGTTTGTGTCGTTACTGTCAGTGTATGAATGTGTGTTACGTGGGTGAATGAGACTGTTTGGGCCTTAAAGCAAAGTGGAAAAGTGCTTTATGTATTTACCATTTATGCCATTTGTCCTTACTTTGCAATTACGTGTTTCAATTTCCTAACTGATAACACTGCATTTGTTCTATTGACTGTACAAGAGAACTGGACTCAGTGTCCCCTCCACCCTTGCATTCCAAACAGGAAGTAGCTGCAGGCTCCAAGAAGCCAAAAACCATGGATTGCTGAGGAGAAATACACAGCTGTTTCTCGATCGTTGAATAACCATTCTTACTCTGACAGCTGTTGTTTAACATGTCCTTGATAATCCTCATTTTTTTCATGATATTTTTTTTCAAGTTATAAACTGACCAATCAGATGCCTCAATAAAAGTAGGTGGAGCCTGCTGCCCCCTATGCCCAATGTTCACCACATTCTTGGGAGATTTCGTGTTGACTCACACTTACTCTGACCAATCACTGCTTACTGAAGACATTTGACTCCAGCATGGCAGCACCCATATTGTAAAACAAATGGTGGTTGAATTGACTTAATGTGGTTGGAGATGGAAGTAAACTGTTTTCTATGAGTGACATCACCCTCTCTCCAGTTCTCAGTTACAGTCAATGGTTTGTTCCTTACTGCTCGAGTCATTTGACTTGATGCAGCTGTTTCTTCAAACAGTAGTGGGGTTTCGTCAGTGTTTTTTAATGACCAAAAGTTATTTCTGCATTGATTCTTTCATCATGTGAAAATTTGAAATCTTAGTGTCTAAAGTAAGACAAACAAAATACATTGGTTTTAATTTTATTGATACTTTTGACTAATCTAGTCCAAACAGGCCCATAGTTAGTGAATCAAAGTTTTTATTTAAGCATCATGGTAAAACTCACAGAAAATAGAAAGATTTTTCTTACATTAGCTGTTATCAACCAAACAGCAGATTTTCAAGGAAAATTTGTGGGAAAAAGGTCATAATCTTCTTTAGTTCCCCAAAATGTCAACAGATTAACAGAAAATTTGTTTTTATGACAGTTGTGATTTCTCTGGCTCATCTACAGTCAAAGGACATCTGACGTGCTGTGGGTGGAACTTCTCTTAATGGAGCCTTTTCTGTTCAAGGAAAACTTCTGTGTAATAATTTTACAAAAGAAAAGTTTTCACTATAAAGCTACAGAGACAACTTTTGTGATTTATGAACGAGGCTGAAAACAGACAGTACTTGTGGTATAATGTAAGCTATCAGAAGACATTTTATTTACCTGTTACAATGTCATTTAATAAAAATTTATCATTCATATCATATAATTAATTGTCATTTAAAAAAACAAAGGACGTGATAGCAACATTGATAGAAATTGGGTTGTGTTCATAGTTTGCACTTGTTTGTATTTGTATGCAGAAAATAAGAGAGCTATTCTTTTGTTTAAGAAGCCTTGTTTTTACAGAAAGCAAAACAGAAAAACTCGAAGCCAAAGTGGCCGTTGAAGCTGACACAACTCTTGCCAATTATAGCACATTTTTGGCAGCCCGGTTAATGTTCATTTCAAACTCTGCTGGCGTGCATTTGTACTGGCATGGCCGACAGTAGGCAGGTGTTGCCTGCGTGGAAACATAAAGACTTGTTCCAAAATCATCAAAAAAAACTAAAACACTTAGCATGAAAGAGACACATGATTTATTTAAAATATGGATAGGACAAAATTAGCACCGAGAGCTGTGTACTCTATGAAAGTATTGCAAGTTTAATCAATCAGCAGAAAGTATCATCACACTACTGGTTAGGTAAAAAGAATGTTAGCAATGTATACCATGAATCACTGGAAATATGTCCTGATAAATGGATACGGTGACATTTTTAAGGTGAATATTTATTTCTTTGCTCAACTTCATTTAATCTAATGTATCAAATTCCAAAATGTGGGTAATTTTTTTTGTTTTATTTGCATTTTTCATGTACTAGCAATGTAGGAGCTGTTTGCTTCTTCTCTGTGTTCCTGTTCCACTGTCTAAGGAGATATATGGCATTTAAAAATCTTTCATTCATCTTCAATAAAGTGGAGTTAAATGAACATAGCAACATTGTAAGACCAGCTTTCCATCAGGAACTCATAAGTCAGATTTGATATCTCCCCAGAAGTTTAAAGTGGAATACTTTTCTGCAAAACACATTTTGTCAAAATACTTTTCAAAAGGAATTTTGTGAAGTACAACTTCTCAACCTTGGACTTCATTTTACATGTTGCATATGACAGAAAGGAATTAAACAGTCAAATGGTAACTGCTCTGTCCCTTAATAATGGAAAAAATAGATGCTCACAGCTTCACACTATTAGTGAAGGTTACTAAGTCCTCCACACACACACACACACACACCCACTGAAAACCAGGAGGTTGATCAATAAATCATAAATCAGTTGTTATTTAAACAAGCTTTGGATTAAACGAAGTTCTCACAATTTAAACCCAAGCTAGAAGTGTTTATTGTTGCATGGCCACAAATGACCGCTGGAGGCTTGTTTCTAAAAGAGGCACGCGTCAAAAAGTTTCTTTTCCACCAGCTGAAACAGCATCAATTCTAAACTGAAAATAGTTCAGTCATGAACATTAACATTTATAAATAACAATGACTTTTGGCAATAAAGACTCAGAAATTACACGTTCTATTAGCAGTGCCAGTTCCTGTTCTGTTCTCAGATGTATGTTGTAAAATAAGTCATTAGATCTCATAAAATGGGTGATTGTTTGTATTATTATTATACAATGGTAAATATATATATATATATATTTTACAGTATTGAGCTTCTCAGAGCTCACTTTGTTAAGGGGCGAGTACTAAATTAATTCTGCGCATGAAACAGACGAGAAGACATTTGTGAAAGCTCCTGTGTGCCAGTGTCTCTGTGTGTTCTTTATAGTATCCCTCAACGGTGTAGAAGGAGTCTAAAAATACATCAGAATTTGATATAATAAAGACATGAACTTTCTGCAGCTTTTTGCTCCTGGATTTAGCCTTTGAGCAGGTCCTGAATTGCTCTTATTTTGACTGAATGGCTCTGGTATCAAATCAGGCTCAAAATGGAGTTTGCTGTTATTATTTTTGAGTTCTACCGTTAGTTTGAATTGTGTTCCTTTTTAACGTCCTCACTCTGCTTTTATATAGACAAACATTAGAAGGTTTAAGTTTCTCTAAGAGTTTTTCTTCGGTAAAATGTTGTATTCATCTTGGTTGAACTGTTTTTGTGCACCACAAAAACATATCCCCCGCAGTGTGTTAAAACCAGAAAACACACAAAAAAAACAAATAAAAACTATGGGTGGAAGACAAGAAATACATTTAACTGTAACTTCTACAATCTTTTTTTTTTTAAATGATTAAACAAATTAACTAAAAAAAAACTTTGTTTTGTTTTATATGTTTTCACTTTGCAGCAGGAAGTGATGCTTTATGTTACAATAAACAATAAATAGGGAATATAATATTTCAATTTCCAAACATAATGAATTAGGTATTACTGTGCATTATACTGCTGCTAATCATTTTAGTTTAAAGTAAATGCTGTTTGTTATTATTACTCTAGAGTCTTACCACAGGACAAAAATCAAATGTGAGACCTTTTCGTGGAGCCTGTGGTTTATGAATTCATCGGTGCTTTGGCTGCATAAAAAAAATCTTTAGTGGAGTAAAATTCTAATGCAAAAGCCTAATTCTGTATTGATCTGGATTACATATTTAATCCCTGTTGAGTCCAGAATCTTCAGAAAAGTCATTTGAACAAAGATTCTGCTAAAATCCATACTTTTTATTTTACTTTCATTCATGTGCATCATTTTCAGGGGTAACAGCTGGGATTAATTGTTCTGCAAAACAGAGTTTAGTTTTTCATTTTATTTAATTAACATTTCATTAGTAAAGAGATTTTGTTTTTTTCTGATTTAAGTTTTATATATATATATATATATATTAGGATACTTAAAAGGCTGTTTGTGACCTTGGAAATGTTCCATATAATTTAACATTTATTTATTTTCCCCAAAAAATCTCCTCTGACTTTTTGGTTCTGTTTGTATGAATTTCATAACTAGAGAAGCCCAGATAATAAAAAATGAGAAATATTTAAAATATTCGTAAAATGAAAAATAATTAAAGTGTTATGAGTCTTGCTAGCATAAAAATAAATTGGTATGTGGTCTTTGTCACTTCTGACCTGTTGGCTACAAAATGAATCCTGAGGATTTGTTGCAGAAATAATTAATAGTGAATAATCATTTCTGAAGGACTTAGTTGTAGGAAATCTTAGAATGGCAGAAATGAAAACAGATTTTATAAAGAGGACCTGAAAAAGCAGGAGGATCCATGAAAAACAAGAGGAGAAACCAAAACAATCCAAGAGAATCACAGCAGGAGAAAGGAGGTGTGATGATTACAAACAGGAAGCAAGTGTGGAGAAGAAAGCTTGAACAAAACAGAAGACAAAACATTATGAAAGAGAATACAAATAACTGAAACCAAAGACTTTTTTACAGTTCAAGTTATTGTAGTTAGTCACAGGTAACAAGAATCCTCCAGAGGTGAACTGTCTTACCGATTGTGTTCGGTGAAGACATGATCAACCAAAGCAGTTCCTGATTTTTATGCAATTTAGTAAGTGTTCAATGTTGCACTTCCTCAAAGACCACCGGAGGCTGATGTTGGAGGGGGGCACTTTCCTGTTGACTCCCACGTTAAGACGTCACATTTGACACCAAAACAATATTGAATTTGGTTTAAAAAACGTATTGGCTATTTTTAAAAGACACACTTTGATCATCTTCTGATTTATTTTCAAGCCTTTCCAGTGGTCTATTAATTATAATTATTCCCAAACCAACAAATCTGGGCTTGTTTTCTAAGACATAGTTTCTGCAGCACGGCAGGAGTTCATTAAAAATTCCACTCTTACTTGTGGGCAGACAGTTGTTGGGGAGCAATCCCACTTCCCATCATACCTTTGTTTACACACTCTTCCACTTGCTTGCAGCAAAGTCTGGAAATCTGCTTATGTACTTCCCCGTCTTAAAGGAGGAGACCCCCAATAACTACAGGCCAATCTCTGAGTTATGTATAATAGCAAACACTTTTGAAAAGCTGGTCAGTGAACAGCTGAAGGACTTTCAAGAATCAAACAGCATTTTGTCTGATTTTCAATCTGGCTTTAAAAAACAATATAGTACTGTTACAGTGACTTTGAAAGTTTTTAATGACGTCATCCAGGCACTTGACTGTAAAAAATAGTGTGCTGCACTCTTTATTAACCTCTCCAAAGCTTTTAACACTGTGGATCACACTCTCCTGGTAAAAATGCTGGTCAATATTGGTATCTCCAATCAAGCTGCGGCCTGGTTTGTCGACTATCTGTCTAACAGATCTCCGCCTGTACAAATATCTGGCTCAATTTCTCCTGTCTGTGAGATCAAGAAAGGTGTACCACAGGGTTCGTATTTTTTCAAAAGGTCCCATTCTGTTCTCCATTTATGTTAACAACTTGTGTCAAAACCTACCAAATACATTGTATCATCTTTATGCAGATGATACTGTCATTTACTGCTGCTCTATGTCAATCCCACAAGCCTTAGAGTCTTTACAATCTGTTTTTAATGTTGTTCAGTCTCGCCTCAAATCACTAAAAATGGTTTTAAACATAGAAAAAAAAGTGATGATATTTTTACACAAACGTGAATTACAGGAATTCACTCAGGTTCTAAAAAATGACAATCAATCAATACAAATAGTAGACAGCTTCAAGTTCCTGGGTTTTGTGTTAGGCTCAGAGCTTTCCTTTAAAGTGCATGTTGTTGCTTTACTGCACAAACTGAAACTGAAGCTTGGGTTTTATTTTAGAAACAAATCTTGCCTCTCACTCAGAGCTAAAAACAATTCTGGTAGCGGCCACTTTTTTGTCTCTGATTGATTATGTTCTTTATATGAATACTTAATCCACCTGTCTTCAGTCACTCAATACTGTATATCACTGTCCCTTGAGGTTTGTAACTGGCTGTAGTCGTCTCGCTCATCACTGTGATCTTATATGCCAGAGCATAGTGGCCCTCTCTGAACACATGAATGTACACACACTGGATGACTCTTGTCTATGAAGCTCTACTTACTTTGGTACCTTCATATCTTAGCTCTCTTCTTCAAAGAATCGCCAGTCAATATGCATTACGCTCTTGTGATATCTTTCATCTGCATGTTCCCAGAGTTCGAACTGCATTTGAAAAACAAGCCTTCAGTTTTTTTGCTTCCACTGCCTGGAACTGGATCCAAACCCAGCTAAAGTGGTCTGAACTGCTACATTTAGATCATTCTGTACCATTCTGTTTTGCATAGAGAAAATTTCCATAAATCAATGCTCTTGTTTCTGACTCTGCTGTTAATCAATGCACTGTATAACTACTGTTCTCTATTCGATGTAATGTTGCTCGCATTTGTACCTCCCAAAGGATAGTTTAGATTTATTGACCTGCCCCGTCACTTTGCCACACCTAAATTTTATAACTTATATTGTACATAGTCCTAATTAACTGCTCATTTTACTTTTGCTTTATTCTGTAGATTTAGTTTTTTAAAAGTGTGCTGCTGACCACTGAAGAGATCCTGATCTCAACGGGTTCCACTCGGTTAGATAAAGGTTAAATAAAAAATAAATAAACAAATAACAGCCCCTAACTCCCAGAACCTAACATTCCTGGTACAACCAAGCGGTAACTCTAGCAGGCTGAAGAAGCCCACCAGGAAGTAACAAAACGTTGCAGTATTGCAACTGACCAGAGAGGCTGGTGCTGAGAATGAGCATGTTCCCATTGACTCCCAAGTTCATTCATTCATTCATTCATTTTCTAATCCGTTTTATCCCTTTCGGGGTCACGGGGTTGCCGGAGCCTAACCCGGCTACTCATGGGCGAAGGCAGGGTACACCCCTGGACTGGTCGCCAGCCTGTCGCAGGGGCCACAATCACACACCCATGCACACTCACATTCACACCTAGGGACAATTTAGAGTAACCAATTAACCTATGAAGCATGTTTTTGGATGGTGGGAGGAAGCCGGAATACCCGGAGAAAACCCACGCATGCACGGGGAGAACATGCAAACTCCACACAGAAAGGTCCCCCAGCCAGGACTTGAACCAGGAACCTTCTTGCTGTGAGGCAGGAGCGCTAACCACTGCGCCACCGTGCAGCCCTGACTCCCAAGTTAAAACTGTCATTTTCATCCCTCCAAAAAAAAAAAAAAAATCATTAACGCCTGGCGCTTAAACGTTTTATTTCACCAATGGCTGCATATTTGATTCATAACAACTCTAGGATAAGTGATTTTTTTCTAAATTTGTAGATTTTTTTTTTTTTTTTTTTATGAACAGCTATCATTGTCGCTTAATGAGGGGGCTTGGCTTTATGATTAACAGATCGTGCTCGCGGTGCATTGTGGGAACAGAACTCCGGTGTTTAGCTCGTTTCCTCAGTTTTAGCTTTAGCATCAGCACTATATTTTGGTTTGTGTTCTGCTGCTGTGCTGTAAACTGTTCTGACACGCTCTCTGGGAGTCCTCTGTTATCTTTTTACTGGTAAATACTAAACAATTTCTTTATATATGACATGTTTACACCATATATATATATATATATATATATATATATATATATATATATAATGATAATTTTATATATAATGAAAATTTCTGTTAATTCCAGTGATTTTATTTAATTATTTCAAAATGTCTTCACATTAAATTAATATCTTTAATTAGTTATTATTTTTATTGATACAAACATTTCAATTCTCTGCGTTTTTGTTATTCACTTTTATCAAAGTCATAACATTTAAAGGCAGGATTCAGATATGATTTCAAGATACTTTATTAATCCCGAGAGGTTGGGTTAGGGTTAGGGTTAGGGGTTCCTACTGAGGTTGATTCATTAAAAAAGAAAGTTTAATATATTTGAGTTAGCTGTCTCTTCTGTTTATTCACATTGATGTTTCAATATGCAAGTAAAACAAAAGGAAATATAGGTCATAGTCAGATCTGTACAGTATGGATTTATTTTGAAGCAGATTATATTATTCAAAACATCACAAGCATTAATCACTGACAATTCTGTGCACTTTTTTTAAAGAAAGTACGGACTTCTTTAAACAATCACCTGTCATGAATGTTGCCTGCCACAGAGAAATGGAGTGATTGAATTGTTTCCTAATCATGTTGAGTAAATAAATAGTTCCAAGTTTAAAATAAATAAAAAGAGGAAAAGCTTTTTTGTGAACAATGTCATGGTTACAAAGCATCATCTATGACAGTCTTGTCTATTTTTGACATTTTAATAACCTAATAAATTGTCCTACAAGAGTATGTTTCTACCCACTAAAAGAATTTCAGTAAAATGAAAAAAAAAAAAAACAAGAATTTCCAGTTTTGGGGAAGCAGCGTACAGCTGCTGGACATGTTCCAGACTCCAGACATGCACCATGTTACTTCCAGTGAATGATGAGAAAGTCAGAAGCTGCTCTTCCTTGTAGGCTTGAAAATAAAAAAGGCAAAAAGTAGCTCCACTGCAGTCCATCCAGCCGAGCCAGGAGATGTGGATTCCTGCCGAATTCAAGTGGCTGTTATCGTGTTGAGCAGCACTTCCTACTGACAGACAGCAATAATCCAAACTGTATTTGTAAAGGGGAAAAAAAAAAAATACAATCTTTTATACAATATTCATACAAGGGCTGTTTTTGCAAAGACATTTAAAAATACACAATGGAAAATATGTAATCTTTTTATGCTTAACATTCAAATGTAAATACCTCTTGACAAAATCTTTTCAGAAAAGTAGTTTGCTTTGGTAAGAACATAACAGTATTCACTTTTCTTTGGAGCATCAGCTTAAGTTTAACCTCCTCAGACCTGCGTCCACATACATGGACCTCACATTTTTCTTATATTACCACAGTAATTCTCTTTATTTTTGCTTAACTGGGCCCTATGACTGTGTATGTAAAGGGTTGGCTCTAATATTAGCTCGGGTCTAAAGAGGTTGTGACAGTATTTTAAACTCCACTAAGGGATAAACAGAAAAAAAAAAGACCTTACATTGTAAAAACATTATGTATGATCACTTGTCAACAATTTTACTACCATGAGGAAAAAAAAAAATGTTTTTAGATGTTCATGTGTTGCTGTTATGATGGATTGTTTTTAAAATGTGTATATAAAAGCTACAATAAGATAATATATATTGATATGACATATTAGGACAACAGAAAAAACATATTGGAACTTCTTATGAGTTGGAAGACGATGTTCATGCTAAACTAGCAATACGTGTAAATGTGTAAATGCCGTTCATGGATCTATTTGTCTGCAAGTGGATGCATCAGAAGGGAGCGGAGCAGGAAACTTGCCCTTGAAGCTTCTACAACACCGAATTGTTTTTTCTGGTACTGTTTCACCCCTATTTAAATAAAGAAATATTCAGAAACACAATATTCAAAAAGCTAATTTACTTTTTTTTTTTTTCAATGAAAGCTGTGTGTTTGTGCTTGGGGTGTGTGTGGGGTGTACATATCATCACTTTGATTTTGTGAGAGATCAAAAATGTTGACTTTTTTTTTTTTTGATTGGCAGCAAAACTTGTGCTACATTTAGCTGCCTAACTGGCGCTCAATGAGGTGGAATGAGCTACCTCCCACTTCTAGTTAGGTAAGAGTAGCACCTTGGTAGTTAGATCTGCATCGAATAACTTTAAAATACACTCTTTTTCAGATGTACATTTCTCAAAACAAAAGCACTTTTGCATTCCACTGAGGACGATTTGATAAATTATGCATGCATCCTCACAGAACGCATACAGGTCTGCTCACAACAACATACACGCAGGGACAAATTCACGGAAATGCACTCAACCTCTACAGATAAAACACTCACACAGGCCAAACTCTAGACTGAATGAGAGCAATTTCAAGGGTGAATCAGAGCAATCTGGTCATCCTAATTATGGTGTGTGGTGTGGGAAACTGGTAAGGCACTTGAGGAAAACTCTAATCAAGACCCCAGGCAGCAGGGTGCAGTGATGAAGTGGCTCTCTACATCTGCAGTTAATATGAAAGCATGAAATTGCAAATTCATGACCCTCAAATGCAGTGTGCAGCATCCATAAGGTCAGCCCCAGTCATTTTCAGTGTCCGTGCCCCCTCAAACTGAGAGGAAGGATGCACAAGCATGGAGATAGTAGGTGCTGGATCATAAGTCAAAGCATATGAAGCAGCAGGTGTAGTACAGCATGGCAGTTTATGTCATTTTTTTCTTTTAAATAGGCATAACACGTGTGCAAAAAAATATAATCGAGATGTGCAGTTTCACTGCGGCTTTTATGGATGATGTGTGGCAAACATCTCCAAATGTGTTGTTCTTCTTAGCTTGATCAGTTGATGTTTTATTGTTGGAGTGTTTTTGTCATAAATGTATGTACATATTGTTATTTTAATTCAAATAAAAGCTTGTGCCCTTTTTTTAGCAAATTAAAATATTTTTTGAAATGAGTCCTTTAACTTTTATGCAGATGGATGTGATATGTGTGTTACTTCTCAACACAATTTCTAATAAAGTACCAGATGTGACCCTGGAAATGGAAGGGAACTCAAATTTGTTCAGAAAACTTGAGATTTTTGCAACAGAAAGAATGGAATTTAGTGGTTAAGAGTTGATAATTTATAACAGCAATTTTGTTAACTTTTCAAACACAGTTATAATAAAATATTAGAAATAGTCTTTAAAAAACTCACTTTAGAGACTCTTTCAACACAGACAGGTAGCAAAAAAAGGGAAATAAAACATGAATTTAAACTTATTTTTTACTTTATATTATGAGAGCATTACTTTGTGTTCGTGTAGACAGAATATTCATGAAAACATCTGTCATTTTGGAGATTTAGACATTTTTTTATTAATAACAATCTTTTGTAATCTAACAAGAAATAATTAATGCAGAGTTGTTGCTCACTGCGTCTTTGACGTCATAAATGCTTTTTGTTCTAAGCCAAGCTTCAACAAATATTTTAATTGTTATTAATTTATTTTTATAATTATTGTATGTCATAGAGATAACTAGTAATAAAGCAACAACCAACTGCTTTCTGTGCTTTAAGACAGAAATGTGATCATCCAGAAGCTCCTCTGACCTTTGTCTTTCCTAGAACAAAGTCAAATCAGGTTGAAAAAAAAAAATCACTGAATGTGTTTTATACACTTTTTTATTCTGTTTTTGTGTGAAACTGTGCATTTCAGCTCTGAGACCCAAAGGACAAACTGCAGTGCTGCGCTCTCCCTCACAGCATGCCATGCTAATTACTAAAATATATGTTTATTTCTGGATTTTTGTGATTGGTGCAAGAATGTGTTGAATGGTTTTTACACAGCATAGGAAAACATTGGAAGTGGAATTTTATTGAATACTGAGATAATTATATGGCTCATAATAAACAAAGCAATACTTCACTGTTAATGCATTTCTGCTGCGAGTTTGCTTTTGACATGTACCTTTGAGATTAAGTATGCTTCACTAACAGGGTTTACTAAAGAGATTTCTGTTCCAAACCTTCATTTCAGTGAGGGAAGTATGAAGGAAAAGGCTAATGAATGGAAGTTTTCTGTTAACACTTTGTGTCACATTTTAATGTACACAAAAAAGCCTATGAATGTATGTTTGCTGGATTGGATACTATAAATAAGAGGTTTAAAGGGTTCTAATTCAAAAGCACATCTTTATTTAAAATAAAGGAACATACAGACAGATCAAAGCAGAAAAGCAGATGCACAGTGCAGGAACGGTGGTACCTCAGAGTTCAAGGAGAACATCCACAATGACCTTTCATGACAGCCATCACTCCTTGACTTTTAAAGTCTCACTCTGATCATTCTTGATCTATTGTAAAATTGTTCCCAGTGGTCTTTTAATCATGACTATACCATTTTTTAGACAAAAAAAAGTCATTTTCTAGACCATCGTTTCTGCAGCGCAACAGGAGTTCATTAGAAATGTACCTCTGCGTTGTGGGTGGGACTGTTGGCATGACAATGCCCCTTCCCCTCTGTTGCTAGGAGTCCTCTGTTAACACACTGTCCTGCTGGCTTACAGCCCCATGATGCTTGTTAACTGGCAGAGATAGAAAACACTGTAGAGAGACTTAAAATGTATTCTTTAGGTGACGCGGTTTCTTGTGTTTGCCAGATTTGTTCCATTACTTTCCAGTAAATACTGATACTTCAGTTGCTTTTTTTAAGTGTTTTTGTAAGAATTGCTTTGAAGTTGGCCTTAAAAAGGTCAAGGAAATAAAAGTCATGCTTCTGTGTTTCTCTTGTCTATTTTACACAGAAAAACGCTTCCATGGCCGGTCATTTGTCTTGGTCATAACTGCCCCATCAACAACCCTTACATGTCAGCTTGAAATATGATTTCTTCTCATTGTCCCTGAATGCCGCATATAGCATATCGACATTTGTGAAGCTTGTGGCCATCTGGCTGCAGGCATTTGATGTAGATTTTCTCAAAGACTTCCTTGGGGATTGTCAATGTGGTCTGGGAATGAGAACTCAATGATGGATATTTCTCCACCTCAAGTGGCTCTCTTTGGCCTCGTATAATTTTACAGTCTCATTTTACCCCCATGGTCTGTAAATTAGGTATCATAAAAAATATCTATATCACAACTAAGCCACAGTGACACATGGATCAAGAAATCAGTCTGGCACAAGGGATTTTAGGGGTGAATTCATGTCAGTGCCTTGATAAATGCAGGCCTGATATAAGAGGGGCGACTGATGCTGAGGGGAGCAACTGGTAAAGAGGTGGAACGGAGGCAGATTGTCTGCTTACACTCCTGCCCTTACACACAAAGCATTTATTAAGAAAATATGAGCCTTAGATATGGGGGTGTCAGTCACTGCATAATTAATGCTGGGGTAACTGATGCAGCTTCGGTCCCATCTGCTGCTGTTTGCCATCAGAAAGTCAGTTTAAAAAAAAAAAGAAAGAAAACTCTTTTTTCTGCCTCTGATATGTACTGTCCCAGTATCACCATCCCTTCTGTCCCTCTTGTCCTCATTATACACATAAAGATTTAAGTCCAACGAGACAAGTCACATATTGCCATGACATATACCTCCAGTCATATGGGAGCAGAGCAAAAGAACATTCACCAGTGTGCTCCAGTTATTTTCCATCCTCTGGAAATATTGTGTAAGTAATTTTTGTTACATCTTCCACCTTGTAAACCCCTGAGACTTTATATTTCTCTTCTTTATTTCACTGGTTGCTGCTGTTCATTTCTCGATACAAACATTGAAACTGCCGTAAAGGACAGCTGTTGACGCTCAGTCATGTATCAATTAAACCAGACGAAAAGGCAGAATAATCATCTTCTTCCGTTTTTAAAGCTCGCTGACCAGTCTGAGCAGAGACATTTTAATGCATTTTAAATAACATCCCAGTGATTAATGGGCTTCAGGACCGGGGAAGTTGTTCAGTGTGACACTTTCTTTTGTCTTCGCGTGTCATCCTCTTCCTCTTCTTGACAGTTGCAGGGAACTCCTCCACCGGCCGGTTGGCTGGCTGGGTGAGAGGATGCGATATGAGCTGACAGCGCAGTAATAAGCCATGCAAATTAACTGGGTAGGGCGTAAATCTAAAAGCAATATGAATAAAATCATTGTTTTTTATTTTCCTTCTATCCACACTGTAAGGCAGGTTTGAAAAGAAGCAGACTCAGGTATGAGGATCTGTGTGTTTAAGTATTTCAACCTTTTTTTCCCCTTTTCCTCCAGAGAGTCGTAAACTTTGATTGTTTTCCGGGTGGTTTTCAAGTCTCCCTGACTGCCACAGGCCTGCTATATCCAACTCCCTCTGCAAAAGGGAGCACAAGCTCTGTGAAGTGTTTTATGGTTCATGCAAGTCGTGATTGCGCAGGACTTTTTTGCTCCTCAGACAGCTACATGCATTTAAATTTGAGTTTGTCTTTACAAAATCATGCATTTCTATACACCTCCTTGCCAGAAGGAATCCAAAATCAGAACTAAAGCAGCAGGAGGTGGGGTTCTGTAGGTTTAGTTTTTGTGATTCACTGGGCATCCAAAAATGTGTTGAATTGTTGCAAGCAAAGTAAGGAGGGGAACCAAAGTTCTTTTCATTGTAACATAAAATTGTGTGCATCCTGATTTCCATTTTTAATAGTAAATACATCTATGCTCTGCTTTCATTAAGCCTTTGCATTTAAAAATCCTGGAAAGTTACACAGAAATAGTTGCACAATCATTTAGAGTCTATTAACTCCAAGGTGCAGAAGGAGGAGCAGTGGCAGAAGTTAGACTACAGTTGGTTCAGCAGCACAGCAGCTTGGCTTTTTTAATTATCTGTATTGTCTTGAGATGGGTTTATTATTTTTACTCTTGTTTTATTAATTTTAACACTCTTTATTTCTTTGTAATTCTTGTATTTAATGACTGATACAGTCCTTTAATAGCTATTAATTCATTTGTTGTAATTTCTTTGTTTATAATACATTAATATTTATTAGATGTAAATTATTTAGCTACTTTTATGACTGAACAATGAATGTTTATTAGTTGTAGAAATAAATCCTTGCTCCAATCATCTTCTGATCTATTTTCAAGGCATTCCTACTGGTCTTTTAATTTTGTTTATGCAGTTTTCTTTTGACAAAATAAAAAAAAAAACAACTGTTTTCTAGGACATGGTTTCTGCAGAGTGGCAGGAGTTTGTTAGAAATTCACCTCTGAGATGTGGACGGGACTGTATACAGCAACCCCGCCTCCCCTTCCCCTCACTGTTGCTGAGAGCTAGGAACAAGGAGCTTGAGGCCCCCTCCAACAGATTTTCTATGCCACAAATATGATCTTTTCCCAACAGTGTTTTCTTGTCTGCTCCTGATTCCCAACAATTTGAATACAACACATGTCCTCCATCATCAGAAAAATACCACAATAACATAAAAAAACAGTTTTCATCAGAGCTGATCTTTAACTAGCTGTAAATGTCTTTGTTTTTGAAGGATGCACTAACCAAAGCGAATTTTTTTACTCTTGACAATGACAAATAACATATCTATCTACATGGATGACATTTAAAGCCTTCCGTTATGAAACATTACAGAATTTGGAACACATTTTCTTTTTTCCTACCATTTTTCTAACTACTATCCCATCTCCAGTCACAGACTGGCACACTAAATATGAAGCAATCGCTCTGGTTGTAGTGGAGCTAAAGTGCTGTTTTTTTCGGGTCCCACTCAAGCATCCTCTGGTGTGTCCTCTTCCTTCCCATCTCAGTTTGTAATTTGCACTCCAAATGCAGACATGGACGCTCTTTTGCATACTGATGATTTGTCAACTCGTGTCCTTCTTTCAGAGTCCAATAAAATGTATATTCTCTTTATCCCAAACGTGGTGCTGAAGGATACGCCTCATTCACCATTTCTGAATCAAATCCATGTTCTTGTTAAGGTTTCAGACTTCAGTGAAATGTGTTATCTTTGTTAGAAACTGCTATTTGAAATTTTTGCTCTAAAAGCTTTTTAGAAAGCAATTCATGGCAGTAAAGTATGAAGAACAAATGTTTTGTTTAGCATGAATTTAAAGAGACAGAAAATATGTTCTGGCACAGGACTGTTTGGCTTTTGTCAATTTAAAAGGAAATACGTTTGCTTTTTAATGTGTTAAAAAGTACTATAAATCCATGAAAGGAATACAAAGACAAAATATGTCATTAGAATATTTTGTTCATTTGAGAACTATTGTGGTGTTTCCAGGGACAGAGAGACACACGTTTGTTTTATGGTAACAATGAACTTTGTGGGAAAAAAAAAAAAAAACACTTTTCGAACATACCGTTACTCTTCAACCGTCTACGCAGTTTCCTTAAGTCCAACTGATTCTTTTTCGGCGTCAGATTCAGCAGGTTTACGTTGATTGCATAAACACCCTACAGTGTCGCACACCAGCCACAAGATGCCTTTCTCCGCTTCAGAATTTGTTGGAATTTTAGAAATTGCATAAACAAATGAGGAGTGACAGTAATTCAAATAACTTCTGCTGATACAAGGTTAGCTGCACAAACGTTTGTGTGTAACAGTTGAGAAAGAGGCGAATACGTCCACTGGTTGTCAGAGCACAAGCGACATGTTGAACTCTGTTGCCGACACATTGACCAACTCATCGTGAACGTTTGATTAAAGTAAACTATAACGGTGCAGCCCTTCACGTTGAAACTCTCGTTGGATGATGCAAAGAACTTCATTTTCAAGCAGTTATCTGCATCTAGATATTGAAAGTTGAAAGTTTATTCGGTTCTTCAGTCGTCACATTTCTACTGCTTTGATCAACATCAAGCAAAAAATGACTGAAACATTATACTTACTGAAGCGCATCCAAAAAAAGGGTACAGCTCAAACAGAAAAAAAATGATCACGTTGACAAATATGCTACAATCACGCAATCAAAAATATTTAACCAAATACATAGTTGTATTTATACATACACACACGTTTACCTATACAAATATACATTTCACTAGTATCAAATGATTTGACGTGTTATCATTAATATCATTTTTTAACAGTATTAACGTATTTAAGGTTTTATCCAAACAATTCAAAAGTTGATTTGTTTTCCCCAAAAACAGAAGAGCATGTCCATTTTACATTAAGTCTTTCTCGACATAATTCAAACATAAAAATACCTCTGAAATGATTATCTTTCTCACTTCTTTATAGATAATGACTGCTATCTTAAGGGCAAAGCACTTTTAAAGGCACAAAACAAAACATTTTATGAGGATATGTTAAGAGTATTATGGAACATCTTTTGTTCCAGCTTCTGTATTTATACGTAATACAGTCAGCAGCTTGTGCGGTCTGTTGTTCATAGATGGGGCAGAAGTTTTGAAAGTTTATGTCGAGGAAAGAGTGATCTTAATGTTTTTGAAGATGTCAGATAATTTAGCATTGATTTTCCCAACAGCTCTGTGTTGTCTTGTGATATTTAAATTTACTTTCAAATGAATGTGTCTAGGCTGCATTGTGCAATTTCAAGTGTGCTATGATAAAACTAATACTGTTTTTTAATGCTTATGCAAAAAGGGCAGTAAAAAATATTAATATTTTTGTTGTTTCAGACTATAATAAACACTCAAACAACCGTTTCAGCTAAAAAATGCATAGAAAAATAAATAAATCAGTTTGATGACCCCTAGAGGGAGAAGCTGAAAGACACAGAGGAAAATTCACTTTGCTTAGAAAATATTTATGTTCAAATACAAATGCTTTATTTATGCAAAAAAGTGGAGGTTTGTGCCAGTCACTCCTAACATTTCAGTGAATCTGCAGAGACATCATGGATTGGGATTGCAACATGCAGGGGCAATTGTTTGCAGCAGTCATTATTTGTGCAGAAGGTGTGAAGTATTGACCTTTTTCCTGCACACTTTATGCAACGTTTTTCTTTGCAGAATCAATTCCAGACTCCAGAATCCTGCCCAGCACAGAACCAGCCCTCTTGTGTAGCTGGTTCAGCTTTTATAAGTCTCTGGACCTCAAAACTGCTGCCCAAACAGTTGACTGAGCAGCAGATCTGCTCCTTCACAGTGACTCCTCAGAATGACACTGCCTGTTAATGAGAAACCTCGCTGCCTTTTTCTTTTCACCTTTATATCTGCAACATCGGCTCAAGCGACATTAGACTCAGGCCCATGTTCTTGTGGTCATGTTTCAGCAGATCACACATAGGACTTCCATCCTAAAGTTCTTTATCAAAGCTTTTTATGATGCTTTGTATGAAATTAATCAAACACTGTCTGTCTTTGAATTACTTTTACACATACTCTGAATCTCCAATGCCTAATTTTCACCTCTCTGTTGGTTTTTTCTGGTGTTTTTCCTCCTTCGGTGGAACTGTGCTTTGCTCTCAAGCACACAACTTGTCCAGCACCATGTTCATGCATCAGAACAAATGCCAATAGACAGTAAAAAAAAAGGAAAAATGATCACATTTTTCACCGGTCCCAAACTGGTGTGAAAGCTGTCTAAATAAAGCTTAACTAAATAAACTTGGCAAACAAACTTCCTAGAACTGCCTTTGATATTCTGGTGTCTTCTTGGGAAGAACGGATAAAGTAAAAACTGTGGGATCAGCGTGATCCTGGTGATCTTTTTGATCCGCTCAGTTCACATGAGCCCTCCATCAGGCCCCCATGTCATTAGATGAACTGAATTATTTATCTGTTGTTTTTAGGAGAGAGATAAAGATTACATATTTAAAAAAAAATAAAGGGATTATCAAACCTTAACAAGCCGGAAAGAGAGATCTGCAGTTTAATGAAGTATGAAAGGCTTACACTCCATCATCACAAAAAACATCTTAATCCTCTCCGAGGTTGTTGTGTTTGCAAACACAGTGTGCTGCACACTTGGTTTTGGTATTAATCATGTCAAATATTTTACCACAGCACATTGCTGTCTAAGACACACACACACAAACACACACAGGGCAGATAACAGTGTAACGCAATCAGTGTGCAGTTCTCCTGAACTAACTCGATCAGAGTGGCTAATTATCATTTTTTTGTCCGTATTAACCCCAACCCTAGAAGACCAAAGACATTAAGTAAACTCCCTTGGATAACAATAACTTCATTGTTGGTGTTAGCAGATATCCAGGAACTGAAGTATTTTATTTGTCTACGATGCCAGATTTGAAAGTGAAATAATTTCCCTGTTTCCTTTTTAGATTATTGGTCTGACAGGAACTATGAAATTTCAATTGTGCTTTAATGCAAATATTGTTTATATTTTGCTTCAAATGTGCCCAGTTTAATAGATTGTCTGCTTACAGTTGTGTCTTGTAGTTTGTAGTGTAAATAGAGTATTGTTCAGTCAGTTGCCTCTCCTTTTCAACATGACCACAAACATGGCCGCATCATCCCTGCATCAATATTCAAGTGATTTTTTTTTATTGTCCCACAAAAAGCTTAATGACAATTTTAAAATATCAGCATTTGAAATAAAGACCTTTAATCTTGGATTGTGAACAGCTGGATTTTAACCCCTTCACGCCATATTTCCCTAAATGGCAACATACCATTTAATCAAGGGTTGCTGCAGAAATGAAGTTGCAACTGTCCTGAAATAACCTTCTTAGGTTTTAATAGAGGATTCAAATGTATTTTCATTAGTTTGTAGACCTTACGGGCCTGTGGGATCGATTACTTTATTTTGACTAATTTGGTCACATGCTGAACCAACCAGTCAATATACCTCCTTATTAATATCATATAAACGTTGCTTTTTAATGAATAATCTGTGTGAAAAAATAATTTCATGTATGTTTATAGGAAATCTTAAAATGATGTCTCAGTTATAAAGGCCTGCTAGGAAGTCACCGGAAACAGACAAAAACATCACATAACTCTTGGGGATCCATGTATTGTAAAATTAGATTTTTTTAATATGATAATAATCAATGTTCCAAACCGATAAATATTGTATCAGTCGTTATATTCTGTTGCTTGTTTTTTAATCAGACTCTCCATATGTGGCGCATTCGTGTGCTAGCGTGATCAGTCAGACGCAGACACCTCTGACTGCTTATCATATTCCAGGTTGAGACGGGCTTGTCAGTAAGCTAATGGAGTATCCTAAGGTTAATTTACAACCATATGAAATCCATCAATAAGCAATTAAGAGCTGTGGAAACATACAGGCGCCCAAGCCAGCAGCTAAATCCCCATGAAAACCCCCACCTACTTCCAATCAATTAATTGCTGTGGCATGCCTTTAAAAGCATTTACACATAAAACTGGCACATGAGAGACACACTGCTGCGACTGTGACTTTTTTTAATCGCCCTGCTTGCCTTCCATTCTTCTGCAATTGTGAGTTCTGAAGAGATTCTTCTTTCACCTCATGATATCCTCAACAGATTGCACAAATTCTGATTCTGATTAGAGCTTGAGCCCATTGAAGTATTCATAAAAGCTCCCGCTGCTAAATCCAGAGGGAAATAATATGTCAGGCAACTGTTAAATTCCTGTGAACGACAGACGATGAAAGGCTTGGGAGGAAAATCTGCGAAGCACCTGAAGAGCTCGTCAGGTTACGCTATGAAAAGGGCTTTCAACATCCCGCAGTCATGAAAATTCCACCTGTGGTCGAGAAGTCGGCCATCATTTGCCGCAAAGCCACAAATTTAGGGGGTCAGATAAGTTCTGATATTTTAACTGAATGTGTCGTGCCAGAACAGAACCATGGCGTGTTGAGCTGATCCGTTTCTGTGGGATGTGGGAGATTTGCCCCCCCCCCCACTGCTTCCTCTGTAATGCTGTGAAGTCTTCCTCGCATTTACCCTCTTCACTACCGTGACATGCTCTCTGGATTCCCTGGAGAGATCTTGATAGCAGGTTTGTGATATGTATGCAATCTCATACTTTATCAGCCCCATCCGACTTCCAGGAGCCCTGGGGAGCTTAGATCATTTTATCCCAATCATTTAGTTATCGTTTCAAGAGGATATTTTCAGCAAGTTTCTGCCTTCTTTTGCTATAAAATTCGATAAAGCAGGTGTGTAGATGTAGTCTTTTCTGCCCTCTTCCTTTTGCTGTTACCCTAAGTGTAGTTTTTTGTGTATGTTAACCCATCCTGAGGTTTCATCACATAACCGCATGGGAGGCTCCACATGTGTGAAAAATGATGTTTTCTAACAGTACAGGGATGTCTGTATCCATCCATTGTATTAGGATGCTATTTCACAAAGCTTCTCCTCCATCTCCTACAGCACCTCCAAACAACATATCAGTGATGGCAGAGAACACTCCAGCCCCCTTCAGTCGATACCAAGCCCAGAATTTCACTCTTGTGTGCACCGCAAAGGGAGGGAAGCCTGCCCCATCGGTGAGTTCAAGAAAAACCACGCCGCTTCTTCACAGCACGCTGGTCTCTGCTGTTCACACAGGAAAACTGATCCAGGTTGTCGAGTTATTTTCTTTATGGTTTTCAGATCACAGACATGTTCTGCGTTTCCCTGTAGACGCACTTCAAACCACGTTTCTCTGGATTTACAGACAACAGAGCATAAATGTGCTGCGATTCCAGAGGAAGTTCAACATTTGGATGCTGCTCATTGTCATTTCCAATTGGCCAGAGGGCTGATTACTAAACCAGTCTCTTCTTTTTCATAAAGCAAAGAGGATCAAGCCCCCGCCACAGACACATTAACCTCATTAACGGTAACATTCAGGGAGTTTAGTCTAATTAAAGTAACATGATGATGACTGCATGCAGAGCAGTCACTCTACGCCTCTGTGCACATGCATGTGCTCAACCACACACCACTACACAACCTCACGTGCACCATTTCACTGTTATTTTGACCAGAGCAAAGTAAATTTGATCTTAATGTGCTCACATGTTTGGTGGCTGAAGGACACTGTTTGAGAGCATCCTGCCACTGCTGGTTCCCAACAGGCCATTAATCATGGATGTATAGTAATGGACTCCAAACCGTAAGCTCACCTATCTGCTGCAATTATGATCACAGCGAGAGGTGAAAACAAGGTGAATCTGATTTCCGGTACTTCCTGGTTGATGGTGTTATGATGAGCTTCTCCTCTCTTTGTGTTTTGACATGGACACATAGGACATCCAAAAGTAATACAGCAAAGCAAGTGTTTTATTCATAACATCAGTCTGTCATGTGTCAGTTTGATCAACAGTCACAGAAAAATGAATACATTATACAACAATTCATTAGACATTATCCTATGATTAGAAAAGAAGCAGTTTATACATCCAACTTCAGGAATTTGAATGAACAAAAACCTTTAGACACGACGTTCTGTAACGAGGCCTCTGCCAAATAGTGGAGGAGGCGTTTCCTTGATGCGCATATGTAGGGGAGGAGCTGAGAACGATTAGATCGGAAGCCTCGCTGTCCGGCTGTATCATGTGGCTGATTCAGGAAGTTGTTCAGATTGTGCAGTGTGTTTTGACAGTTGGTAGGAATCCCTCAGGCTCCATTTAAAATGTGGGTGTTTGATGGAGAGTTGCGGTCAGTCAGAGTTTGGGTACTGTAGAGATAGGAGACAACTGTTGTTCTTAATTAATAAGGTGTTAAAGGTCTCCATTTTGCTGTCCTGATCATCACAAAAGCACAGTGACAACTAACCTCCAATGTGTTCCTACTTTTGATTTTAAAAATGGTAAATGCTGTATACTTAAATAGCACTTTACTGACTTCTTAAAAGACCCAAAGCGCTTTACAGTCAGTTCCACTCACACACTGATGCTGAAAGCTACAGCAGCAATGTGGGGTTCAGTGTCTTGCTTAAGGACACAATGAAGTTATATTTGTGTCACCACAATAAGAACAAAATCACAGTTTTGATTTAAAAATGTATTAAATTACAGACAAAATGTTCAGTTTTAAAAACAATACTTTCAACAATACGTTCAATACATACTTTTGCATTTTCAGATGCGTTGACTCATCTAGATCTCATCTCATTTAGATTAGATCAACAGCAGTAGTAAGTAACAAAAAAGATAATGACTCACCAAATAGACTTAATGTATTTAGCAGAAGAAATTACATTTTTCACTTTGAATGTAAATTATTTCTTTGAGTAAATTTGCTTCATCAGATTATCCTGGGTTGCAAAGGTTTTTTTTTTTTTTTTTTTTTTTTTAAATACTTCTTTTTCTTGTTTAACATAAATCCGCTATAACCACAGTGATCATGATTGTTGTGGGATCACACCTTTTGGTCCACTTGGTGGCGCAGTGAAGCAAACGAAGCGGCTAGGGCTTTAGCTCAAGAGTCAAACAGTTGAAGGCTTCAGTGTTTTATGCCACATCATCTCACCATCACTGCTTTAAGGCTACTAGACCAGAATTCAAAATACATTCAATGTATTACTTCAACATGTGTTAAAGTAACATTAGATTTGGTGTAACTTCTGAAGGAGATGCAGCATAACAAATGTGAAATTGTCAGCAAACAGTGGAGGTGGAACTCAAACCAACAGAATTTTAAACATTAAGTAACTTAATTTAAACATGCTAAAACCCAAAAACTAAGAGGGACATAGTAGACAACTTGACAGTAAAGAACTGAAACAGCAGCCATTTAAATACACTGAGGATAATTAACTGAACAAAACAGCTGTGGATAATTAGCCACTTGAACCCAGTATGACTGACAGGGAAAAACACCAAAAATATTGGATTTTATAAACCACAGTCCAGGTTGGATAGGATACATAAGACTATGGAGAGTAAAGTGGAAGATCTGGTGATACCCAGATGTGGACATAGTTTTATGAACCAACAACCTTTAATGATAGGCAAACATGCAAGGGGGAAATGGGAATTCTGTGGTGACACTATGACAATAGAACATGTAATAATAAAATGAGATCAGGAAAATGGAATACATTCATAGAATAAACTGAAAATAAACTGGAATATACACAACATGTTTAGTAATAGTTATTTATGATGCAATGTTGTCAAAGAAAGATTTAGGTGGTTCTAAGGATGAACGAGGAAACAGAGGAAAAAGATGTAAAAAAGAAATCAAAGGAAAATTTGTCCTGATCCAAACTCCAGACTGGTAGGTGGTGGTAATGCAGCACAGTGCTGTTTGCAAACCGAAAATGAGCAACAAAAGGAGAAAAACCACACTCCAACTCTGTATTTATTATTTTAACGAAATGTTTGAAAAAAAAAAAAAAAAAAAAAAAATTGATCAAACTCGAGATGAAAGAAGAACAGGCGACAGAGTAAATACAGCTCCCGTCTCTTTGAATAAAAGTTGCACAAACATGACAAATTGATTATTAGGACAAAAACAGGTATAATAGAGGAACAAGGTTTAAAAACAAAAAACAGAGCGTTGGTTGTGTGAAAACAAACCAAACCAGAGAAATTCTGAAGTATAAAAAAACTAAATTTATGTTTCTATGAAAGTCAAATTTATTTAAAAAGATTTTTTTTAAAATGCAGAGAATTTCAAATAAGTGACTGAATCTTTAAGTCTGCAAACGGTTACACAGCATTCTGAATTGAAAGAGGAAAAGATGACTACTGGTATTTGGTTTGGCAAAAACTCATCTCTATGCACTTTATGTTACTCACATTAGTATTCATAACAAAGTCAAATACTGATAGTGATAAAAACTGTTGTTCAGCAGCAACCATACGGCCACCACTGGGCCAGACATTAAAAGGATGACCTCTGCATAGTCAAATCAGGTCGTTCTGTTTTCCCAGAAGCTTTAAACCCAATTCCAAACCAGTAATGGTGACCAGCTCAGGATTTGTTCATTTTTTTTATGTATTTGTTTATTTTGTTTTTAAATGAGAAAGATGTGTGCTTTTTAAACCTGTGGAGGTTCAGATGATCCTCAAGCAGATTTGATCTCCCACAGAGGTTGAAACGGAGCTTCATTAACCCGGATGAGTGAGGACACCTGTGTTCAAGCATCACGGGCGCATCGGCTCTGAGAAGTTTGGAGTGCCCTCTTAACACAAAATTACCAAAGTTCATCCAAGACTTTTGTCATCATGTGTATCACAAAACTATGAGGTTCAGTTTTGCGCTTAATCTTGTAAAGAATCACTAAACTAAAACTATTGTCTCTGATAGTTAATAGTCCAATTCCAATGGATGTTAAAGCTGTGCTGTTCAATTTAAGGTTGAGTACACCAGTATAGAAGGTATAGGTCAGATCAAAAACAAGGTTTATCTTAACCCTTTATGTCTGTTGCTGGTGACTGCAGAATAACAGTCAAGAAACTTTTCTGAAAACGGACTGTGAAGAAATGCTGTAAGTTCGTATCCAAACATACAAAGATTCAATACAACTCAAGAGTCAAATATGTATCTTTTCAAGTTTTACTTGCAAGCAAGGAGCAGACAAATAATGGTAACATTCACTAAGAACACTGAAGGTGCATTTGAAAATCAAGCAGTTAAACCGTTTTAGACACCCAAACACACCCAAACACACACACACACACACGAGTTCAACCTGTCCTCACAGCTGCATGTCTATGACCTTCAGTTCCAATGGAGGTGAAGTCAGAGCTGCGTTTTGTTTTGAAGCTGCTGTGAGTGGATGCAGACAGATGTCCTCATATGCAGTTGTCATTTTATAAAACAATAAATATAGTGTCTAACATATCTTTCAACTAAAAGACTAAATGAAACTGTTAGACTATATTATTATGAGTAAAAGAAAAACATCAGACACAGTCAGCATGTCTATGAACTATAATTTGGTGATAGGATTTAAACTTACAAACTCAAAGACTTTGCATAAATAAAAAGAAAATATTGAGAATAGAAAACATATTTTTTTTTGACAAGCACACTTTTTGAACTACAGTAATTCTTCAACTGTTTACGTAATTAATAATTCCAACAGATTCTGACATGGAGAAATGAGTCTTTCTGTGCCCATAACATCACCTAATAGTAGTAAAATGCTTTTTACTTTACCAATGTAAACTTTATGTTTGTGTAAACAGTTGAAGAGTCATACGTAAAGCCCTGGTGTTAAAAGCGTTAACAAATATTAAAGAAAAACAGAGGTACTAGATTTGAATAAGAATAACAAAACATTTTCACAAAAATGTCATCATCTGTTTCATCAGTCCTGAAGGTTCTTAAACTTAACTTTCATGTTGACTTGGACTCTCCTAATTTCGGGAAAAACAATGGTATCTGAAACTTTTAAGGAAATTTGGAGAATTCCTGCAAAATTAGAACAAATTGCTTGGCATGACAATTATGTCATTTCCATTCTAATTTCTTGCAAATTTATTTGCACATTTTAAGACTTTGATACTTATTTATTTCTGATAAAATGGATGTTCATTTTTATATAAAAAGATGCTCTCATCTTGGTGTTCCATCTGTGAAACTATGAAAAGGGTAATCTTGTGTCATTTTGGCAGAAAGAACTGAAGGTCTTTTTCACTGCAGCATGAATCAAAATGATCTGCTACAACCAAATACCTTTAGAGGATAAAACAAATGCTAAAATGCCAGTGTAATGAGGAGACTGATCCAAACCATCAAAATTCTGCTTACTTCCCACAAGAACAACCGTACCCAACTGGAACTGAGATGACCGTGGGATTAGTACCACTGATGTGAAGACATAAAAAATAATCTCAGTGCATTGAGATCTGCCCAAGGGGTGTGGATCTATTGCCAACAGAAATGTGGCAGACAAACAAAAGTGACTGTCAGAGCTGCCACCCACAATGAGACAAGAAGCATCTAAGAATACATTAGGAAGATGGCTCGCTAGGATGAACTGATATGAATGCCTGAGGCAGCAGAAGATAGAGGTTGGTGAAGAGACAGGAAGAAAGTCGTTGGGTACATCCTTCCTCTCAAATAAAAAAAAAAGTATCTAATTTTCTTATGCTCTTTTCCTTGACCTCTTTGGAAAATGTCATAGGATAAAGGAAAGGACTTTGGAGGAATTCATAATAACTCAGGAAAAGGAGATCTCGGGATCGAGAGAATTCGCTTCAGGGTATATAATGCTAAAGAAATCATTGGGCCTTATCATCCCTGCCACTTGGATAAGTGCAGACCATTTCACATCTTTAGGGTCCTTGCTGAGAAAAATGACAAATTTGGAAGTACCTAAGCCTTTGAACGGAATGTGAAAGGTAGTGCAGAGGCATGTCAGTGCAGCACAATCGATGCCGACGCTCAACACAAAAGCAAAACAGGCTAAACACCGCTGCAGGCAGGAGCCAAGACAGGCTGTAGGAAAACACCCAGTACAGCACTAGGCAGCAATTCAGTACCTGGGACATGCATACTGCGAGGCTGACTGAATACAAGAACATTTATGATGAATATATGTGATAAGTTCCCAAGCTCCTTTCATCATGCCATCAAAAGAAGCTCAGACTAAGCTGAGATCCTCTGGGACGTGGCCCGGTTTCACCATAAAGGCAACCTGGACACATGCCTGTGGCATGCCTGCTAAACATTACAGGAAATGAACAGAATATTATTATAATTGTAAACACCGTGATCCAGATTTACTTAGTTCACTGCTTGACAGTGTAAACATAAACGCTGCATGTGATTTCCTGACTGAATTGTGTACTTTGACGGCTACGATCAGTACATGTTCAGGTTCTCATCAGTCAGAAGCAGGGGTGTCAGAATACAGGTGTCAAGAGCGTGTCCTGCATGTTTTCAAACCAACCAACCTCCCATTGAAGCAAACACACGTGATCCAGGTAGTCAGCAGCAGATGAGACAGGATTTCTGCAGGAGAAGGCCCTCGAGGCCTGGAGTTTGACCCCCCTGGTCTGAAACCTTAGTCACAACTGTCCTTACATAGATTCAGTCCACCTGCGTAAAACGATCAAACCTATGCGGGACATGCAAGTGAACCACACAAAATATCAAGGTTGTGGACCGCTTGGTGAACCCGTTGAGAGAAAATTCCCATGTACAGTGAACACGTGTACAACACGTAAGGGTGAAGTAGGTGAGATGCAGGCATAAGTGCGAGTAACTTCCATTAGCCTTATGAATACTTCATGATCCACATGTACGACAATGGTATGTTCCATTTTCATGACGTCCCCTGAGGTGGCTGTACGAGCCTCAAGGGATCTGCAGACACACCTGCGCTCTCTTAAGAAGCAGCGGCTCCTCTCTACGACCCTCAGCAGTGCCCAGACAGGACACAACCCCTGTCATGCATATGAAGAAGCCTGTGAATTTGTCTACCTTAAGATGAAGTTTCCATGACCTGCTGCTTTCAAATTGTTATACTTTTTTTTTTCTATTTTTAGAATGCTTGAGGGATTGTGAACTGTTTTTTTGTCAATCATGTCATGATTTTGGTCATCTTGTGTCCCTTTCAGTCACAGCAGGTTATCATGATTCACAGCTTTCTTCATATCAGTTTACTTTTTTTTTTTTTTTTTAACAGTCTTTTACTTTAAAAAAAAAAGATTTCAAAAGGTAAGAAGTGACTGTTTTATAAAGTTCCCCTCAAGTTTAAGGAGGCCCCAGGCGGGCCTAATCCTGCCACGTCTGGAACGTTTAGTTCTACACTGAGAGGAAGGTTCAGGGCAACCAGCAGACATGGTGATGGTGGACACGGAGCAGGGGACATAAAGTAGAAGAGATAACTGTTCCTAGTGACAGCAACATCCAGAACATGGTGTTTGGGGGTAAAACAGAAGCTGTAGGTTTGATTTTGAGAAGCCTGTGTCCTGACTGGAACATTGAGGTTGTGGATATCCTCTTTGGAGTGCTGACAGAAACTTCACATAAATCATTTAAACCCTTTGAGTGCGAAACTCCAATCTTAAAATCTGGGACTTCTTTGTTTTTCTGTCATATCTAAAAAAATGTATCATACAAACTATTTGAAATTTAGATATATTTTGTGCAATGTATGTTTACAACCGTGTGAGTACATGTGAGTTTATTGATGTGACTGGATTTCCTTTTTTAAATTAAAATAAAACACACCACGTCCTGATCATTATCTTACAACAGTTTTATTCAGAATCTGCTTAAAAACAAGAGTTCCTTTCGCTTCAACACTCGTTAAAATCCCACTTTTTCCAGAATTCACTCATCGTAAACATGTTGTGCATAGAAACATACTCAGTGGGCTTTTGAAAACAGCCTTCTCAGGAAATGATCATCTCAGGAAAGGGAGGTTCTTGTCTCCTGCCCTCCACTCATCTCACCTGCTCCTTCTTCCCAATTAAGCCCACCTGTTCCCACTTACCTGATTTCCCACAGTGATGCTTAAACCTCCATTGTGTTTTTTCCCTCCACTTTCTGGCATCTCCTCTTTTAAACCTCCAAGCCTTTTTTCCTTTTTATTGCCAGCTGTTTTTGAGAATCTTTGGATGACTTTTCCAGCTTTAATTTGCTTTCTGTTTTTAGTGGTTCTTTTGCAAAAGGAGGCTTCCATGCATTCTTGTTTTTCATACTATGCTTTGAAATGTTTGCCTTTTTTGTGCCTTTTCTCTTTGAGAACTGTTTTGCACTTCACCTTGATATTCTCATCATTAGTTTACTTTCTTTATTAATTAAAGTTTTAGAAGGTTGCAGTTCTGATGCTATTATTGCTTCTTTTGGAGTTGGTCGCAATGGCCCGTTTCCGCAGTGCAGCTTTTAAAAGAGTGAGAATAGAAGCTTACATATGTGGAAAATATCTGCCATTAGGGTTCAAGATCTGTCAGCATCTGATGCAAGCTGGTGACATATCAATAATTGCTTCCCAGTGCCACTATTAGAACATCCTCAGAGCACAAGCAAGTGCTGATTGAAAAGAGGAAAGATAATGATGGTTAATAATAAGCGGGAAAACTGATTAACTCATGGCAAGGATCTCTGCCTGTGCCTCTCCCCTTTCCTCGCTGCTACTGCTCTGTCATTGAATCCTCCTGCCGGTAGGATAATTACTCTTTTGTCCTTTTTGACACTGCAATGATTAATTGCAGCAACATACAGTTATATATGTACCAATAAGTGATTGTTATATTTTCTCAAAGGTTTGCATTTTTTGTATTCGTGAGGTGGGAGAGACTTGGCAGTGCACAAAGTGCAGGTGCTTTCATCACTGTCTATTCACAGATAAACGCAAAGCCCTTTTCAAACCAGCCCAGCTTAATTTCACTTCTGTCTCTGCATTGAGTGTAGGCTCCTGCTTAGAATCACATCTCTTATTCCTGTGCTAATTCACTTTAGAATGAAATATGAGTGGCTTGTGTCTGCTTTCTTTGTCTGTACATATTTGACTATGAAGTATTTGGGGATTTGCAACAGCGCTGTGATTGATAATCACTTTATTCCGTGCAATGACACTGTTGGAGAATAATACAAGTGCAATGCCAAACAAACTCAAATCCTATTTTACATGAGACTAGCACTACTTAGCAGGTCCCAGCGCGTATTAATGTCCCACCTAACAAGCCAGTGTTTGATTAGAGACATTGTTGGTGGGGATTTCATATCTGCAGATGTTTTCTATTTCTTTTCAAGGACACATTTTTTTACAGTTTTATGTTTTATGTCTTCTTAAGCTTCAAATAACAATCCACTGGCCCATAACTATTTAGAAAGATACCGATTGCACTCTAAAGATTTTTCAATGTTTCTAACGACTGTAAATAGATGGGCGTCTCTGCCTTTATGTAGCCAACAAATACACCCTTGAAACTTTTAACTGTTTGAAAGTAAACAGTCTCTTGGAAAAATTTAAAAACAAAAAAAAACATTGACTCCATAAATATTCATAATTGTGAGGAAACTTTGATTAGTTTATTACTGATAGAGTTATCCTGTGGCCTGGATGGAAATTTGTGTACAAAACATTGACTGTATATGAGAAATGGACTGAGTGACTTCTCCCGCTGGCATTCAAAACAGGAAGTACCCGCTGGCTCCAAGAAGCCAATATCCTATAGACTTATAGAACACCTTTTTTGTCATTATACTTGGTACAATGAGATTTCAGGAACAGTTCTTTGTAATGTGGATGGTTAATATAGATAGCTAGATAGCAAAAAAAAAAAATCTTGAAAATCGTTTCCTTATTTCCTGATATTTTTTCTGTAGTTCAAGTTATGAACTGGCCAATGAGATGTTTCAATAAAAGTAGGTGGAGCCTCCTGGCTCTCATGTCCAATGTTCAAAACGTTTGACAGATTTTGGTGCAGCCCGCTTTCAAGTGGTAGAGGTGTGGACTTCCAACAGTCTCACTCCTTATTGATGAGAGTGGTTGCCATAGAAACAATAACTCTGACTCAGACAACGTCTGACTCCAACGTGGCAACGCCCGTATCGCAAAAAAATAGCGACTGATTTGACTTTCTTTAGTTGGAGCCAGAAATAAGCAATTTTCTCGGGGTGACGTCACACTCACACGCTTTAGTTCCCATACAGTCGATGGTCCAAAATCACTGTCAGCATTGACTTCATTACATTTAAATGACATAAGTGGGTAGATTTTTTGGTATTGGTACCAAAGTAAAGGTGTTCTGTAGCCGCTGGTTTAACTGAGAATCACCCTATTGGTTTGTTTATCTAAGAGGAGTGAGCATTCTTCCCAAATAGATCATCTTTTTGCAAAGCACATGAAGTACTTTGCTGCGTTTTAGTTGTGAAGGTGAACTCACCTGTACACCGCAGTTAGAATCAGGCAACAGAGGAATCCTCTGTAAGAGCTGCAGAACTGTTTGCATTAAAACACAGGAGTTTTTAGAACAAATCAGCGTGGTCTGAACGATTCTGCGAACAAATGATAAAAAGGTCAGTTTGGTTCAATTCTAACAGCAAAGTAAACCTGCTGCTGTTGAAAGCATCAAAAGTATTTGGAGCTGGCTCTGCTCTGAACTGCTGATAAATTTGACAGTTTGAAAAATGGATTTTTTTATAAAATTCATTTTTTAATTCAGTAACACGTTGCATCTTATGACATTTAATTTTCTCATTAAATATTGAAACTCATTTCTTTAACTCCTGTCATTTCCTTAAATTATGCATGTTTGTACCGTTTGAACATTTGCATATTTAAATCAAACAATATTGAACTATTCCTTATTCATTATCAGGGATTTATCAAATCATGTTTAACCTTTCGTAATTGTTGCAGTTTACACAGCAAAATGTTCATATTAACAAATAAGAAGTTGTTAAAAAAAAAAAAAAAACTTTCTGTCAGGGTTGACGTGAGGACACAGATGCAGACGACACTCGTAAATGCAAAATTTCTCATTTAATTGAGTAAAGTTCTCGAAAAAACAGAACACAACTCATGAAGGTACAAAACCACCCGACAACCAGTCGACGAGGACTTATAACCAGGAGGAGAGGATGAGGTAAGTGCAAACAGGTGTGCAAATTAAGGAGGGAGGGAACACACACTAGGAGGGAAGTGTCAAGAGACCTGAAAGAGCAGTAGTGAAACACAGGAAGTACAACCAACAACAAAATAAAACAGGAAGTGAATACCAAACACAACAAACAACCAATGTCCTGGGTCCATAACCCCACAGTTTCGTAATAACAGTTTTAAAAAAAATAATCAAATGTTTTGATTTTTGGACTATTTTTCCGTTTAATTTATTTTAAAAAGATAAAACAGAAAAACACAAAAACTCAGTTTTGTTAAGTAACATTAAAAATAAGATTGAATGTAGTTATAAACATTCAAAATCTGGACTACTATCCATGTGCCTTCTCTGCTGTTGTCATAGCAACAATTACAAACCAGTCTGTATTTCTGGACAGAATTCTACAGAGCAAGCTTCAAATACTGGTTCCAAACATGAACTAGATAAGACAAGGATTCAGAATTTCCATCAGTGACATCCTGGAAGTATAATGTTCACCTTTTAACGAATCCCGTCAGCGAATCCGCTTTCATCCATCCACACGCTTGGTTTTGGCAAGATCTTACATATCCCAATGATTTGATCTATTTTAAGTAAACATGAAATCATGAAATCTTAGCGGCCCTGCTTCAGGTTGGCACCCCATCCGGGGTGAACCAACATCAACAGGTGCCGTTATGGCTCTGGTAGCCGGAAAGATATTCAGAGGGTTACGAAAACAGAAGGATAAAGTATCAGCTCTAATGACTGAATAAAATTCTATACTTTTTTTTAACCAAAGTACTTTGTTTTCTATATTCAAAATTGTTTGTACATGCCTATTCTTTTTATAGTAATGTATGGCTACACTGTGAGTTACTACCGTAGCTGAAGGAAGTTTTAACCTTATTGACTTTTTAGGTGGTTTATTAAATGAAATAAGGGTATTTACCAATGTGTGATAAAAAAAATTGGAAAGAAAACTAGCCTTTTCATTACATTTTCTAAAGTAATAAGATCCTACGTTTTAAAATTACTACATGCTTTTACTTATTTATATTTCCCTTTTTTGTATTTAAGTATTTTCTTTGAAAATGCATCAGTACTTTGTCAGGCCTATTTTTATTGACAAAAAAACAAAGAAATCACTTTCCTTTAAATGAAAAATGATTTAGTAATGATAATAATAATCATAATCATAATATCCTGATTGATGGATATGTTTTTTTTTTTTGTCTAAATGTTTTGGCTTTGTTTGGTTGTTCTGGATTAGAACCTTTTGTTCTTTTGGCCTGCTTTAAAAAATTAATCTCTTTTTTTTCTTTTTCCTCTTTTGCAATGTGTTTTTCTTTGCGTTTTCTTTGACTTTTCTTAGTTTTGTTAGCATTTTTTAACTTTAGGTTTGGTAATTCACATTATTTGTATTTATTACACAGTCTGCAAACAACATTCAGACTAAAAGATTGCTCTCAGCCCTCTTAAATAATTTTTTATTCTATGAAGATTTATAATTATTAACATTGTCATATCATATTTTTGACAAAACTATTTTATTTTTGGCTGCAGACAAAGGAAAGTGTAATGAACATAGGGCTGATATTTTGCAGACGGCAGCAGATCCGCTGTAGCACTGAGGCAGACTTAGTGAAAGCTGAAACAGCAAAGGAGTTTAGCACTGTGTTAAGTCATGAGGAAGTTTAATCAATGTCCTTTCTGCCTACAAATTGTTTTGTTAATGTATATGGAAACTAATCAGTTATCAAGATTTACTGAATTAGTTCCCCGATCCGCCAGTCTATAGCCAGCACAGGTGTTACTGTGTACACACAGTATTTTGTTGAACAAAAACTACAGAGCAGGTGCTTGGATCTGTCTAATCTACTGTGCTCTCCCTCCACCTGCTGCGATAAGTAATGAGGTGGTTCAATACATGCTGAAGAGCAACATTTGCCAGCAGATGCAATGGGGTCATTGTGTTCAGTGCTAACTGTTATGCTTCCCGTTGGGTTATTGGATTTTTAGCCAAGGCTCAGCACCTGAGGTGACCACCGATAATTGAAGATGAATATTTGAAAGCTCATTTGAAAATGAAAGTAATTAGTTGAAAAGAAATCATAAAAAGAGATCTAACAATGAATGCAAACAATAAAAGTGGTATTTTTTTTAAAGATCAAATGCTTTAAAAGATTTAGACTGCATCACAGTGAGGCTGTTCTCCGGGCAGGCGGAAGCATTATAGACCCACTCTGGTGAAAATGGTGTATTTGGTGTTTTAACCATTGTGGCATTTTTCTGGTGATAGAGGACAAAGCAAAGGGAACCCATTTTTGGCCACCCAGCGAGCAGCGAATTCTCCGTGCGGCAAAGGAGGGGCGGGCCACACGAATTGGCCGCACGAATCACGTTCGGTGTGAATGCACCTTTAGGTTGGGGTGTGTGAGGGCCTGTAAGCTGTCAGGAGAGTGTGTAAATGGATGGGGAGGTGGGTTTACTCTAATCAAACAACCCCACCCACAACCCAGAGGTGAATTTCTGATGACCTTTTGCCGCTCTGCAGACTGACACTACGTCAGAGAACACGACACAGGTTTTTGAGTTTTGCCAAAAATGGCGGTCATGATTTAAAAACCACTGGGTACACTTTGAAAACAGATTAAAAGCTGATCTGAGAGGGACTTTAATACACATTAACAGTGATTGAACTTTTGTTTCTGCCGAAAAACAGTGTTTTGTTATCTCTCAATACAGTCTCAACGATGTGAAAGTTCAAAGAATAAGGAGCACTGGTTAAAAAACTTGTCTGACAGTAAGTGTTGTGTAGGTCGATCTGACCCCCTCATAAACTAAAGGGAAAAGGTTGCAGCGATGCACTAATTGGGGAAAGGTCGTTAAAGCAGATTTTTTATTTATCTGTAGGAATGACGACGACCAGTATCGTTTAATGGTTTTGAGCAAGGGTAATTATTCCCATGTGCATTTGTTGCAGCCGCTCTGACAGACTGCTACAGTTTATAGTACATTACAGGCTGCATTTTGCTATAAATACTGAGCTTTAACCCTGGAGCAAAATGCAGCCTGTAATGTTCTGTCACTTCTGGAAAGCAGAAAGACCGCGGAGTCGATCCTCGTCTGTCGTTAAAATAAAATCGGTAAAATCAAAGTAATACAGACAATAAAGCATCAGTGTAAAATTTTACATTTCCATTTGGTAAATGAGACTCAGATTCTGTGGGGAACTGACATTTAAAGCTCTTAAATGTTACATTAAATAAAAGTCTGTGCACGAGCCATTTGTATGATGCTTGTCATATATGGTTTCAGCATTTGAAAAAGTACAAAGAACTTTGACTTGTACATGCAAATATTTATATTTATCCATAGATAGATAGATAGATTCATCGGCTACTTTATTAACAACACTGTGCTGGTACCAGGTTGGACCCCCTTTTTCCTTCAGAACAGCATTGAAATGGTATGGTTGTGGATGAAAATCCCAGTAGGTCAGCAGTTTCTGAAATACTCAGACCAGCCTGTCTGGCGCCAACAACCATGCCACGTTCAAAGCCTTCTATCACCTTTCTTATCCATTCTGATGCTCGGTTTGAACTGCAGCAGATCGTCTGGACCATGTCTACATGCATTGAGTTGCGCTCATGGGATTGGCTGATTAGAAATGTGTGTTAACGAGCAGTTAGACAGGTGTGCCATATTAAGTTTATGGGCAAATATTTTAAAATTGTTGAATTTAATACTAATGTTTCTTTTGATCTTCAGAAAATTGAATCAGACAACAGAAAGTCCCCCAAAGAAATGTACTTTTCGTTCTTCCTGTCTGTAGCAGCATCACATCAACATAAAAGAGACACACAACTTCCAAAATAGCACTACCAAAGGCAATGAGGAGACAACCTTGTTTCCATGCTAATGCAGCTACCTGCTGAAAAGTGAGCATAAATTCCCTTTCAGGAGATTAGACAGCTGGATATGTTAATAAAGCTGTGGAACAGGGATAGAAATCCCATAATATTCTGGGGAGTCCTGCAATGTGGAAGAAATGACAAATGAGATGGAAAAAAAAAAAGGTGAAAATCAGATTTTGACAGTGGGGACATATTCTACTCAATTAACGGAAAAAAAAACACACTCTTCAGATTAAATCTATTAAATATTGCAGTGTTTTATTTTGTAGGAGTGGCTACACTATTCTGCAATTTTCACAACAGAAGACTTGTTGGTTATTGAGTGTTGCCTGCATTCCACCAAACAGCCAACACATAATTTTAGCAGCTAGTTGGGTTTTTTTTTTAGGATTATTTTCCTAAAAAATCAGCTCGACAGCATTTAAAATTAGACATTAAACATTAGACTTTGACTTCTGGGAACAAAGGTGATTTGAAACGTTTCACCAATATGATTACAAAAAAATATATATATTTTATTGAGTATTTTTTTATTAGACTTCTCTCTCATTTGCTTTTCAGCTGTAATGAGAGCCTAGGATAATTGTGCAGATTCAAACATGCCAGTCACATCCACCATGGCATGTTCCTTCAGACAGAAATATTCCAAATGTAATCTGCTTGCTGCTGTTTTCACATTTCTCTAGAGATTTACTTCAAACTCCAGTTTAATTGCTTCACTTTATGGAGCTTTCCTGAAGCTACTCTCGTTCTCCTGGTGGGACGCTTCAGGATGTAATCTTGATTGGGAGTCCAAACGCACACAACAAGTTGGCTGCTGTGATTATTCCATAAAGTTTAGAACCCATCTTTCCTCGTTATGTCTCTTAACCTTAATTTACTCAAAGCATAAAATCCTAGAAGCAGACATGTCATTCAGAAGATTAAACACTTGGAAAAAGGACTTTTATCATTGAAAAAAATCAACAAACATGAAGACCTTCTTGGTCTTCCTGGAGTCACTCTGAAAACTGCTCTTGTCCATGTAAGCAGCTGTGACATTTTATCACCTTTGACTGCATAAAAGCTGCTTGAAAAAACCTGCTATCACATGGGTATCGACACTGTTTCCAAGATATTTCCAACACTGCCAAAGCTACTCATCTTGATCATCAATGAAGACAAAATCTGATCGTTCAAAACACATGCGTGTGCATGGAAAAAGAACCGGCTGCTATGTCAGAAAGTCTGTTTTTCCAAATGACAGACAGAAAGGGTGATTTCTCCATTTCCACACTGGAGTTCCCCTTCACCATGTTTAACTGTAAAAACACGATTTATAAAGTAATACTCAGTTTTAGTTTCTGATTGACTTCAGTTTTGTGATTTTATAGTCTTTCACTCTCTTAACGTGAGTGAACGTGGAGATTGTTTAACCCCTTCATCGCTGACTTTATTTCCCCTTAAATAAAAAATATTCAGATTTTTTCATTTCCAGCTGATGGAAAATTAGGTGGAGTCCTGGATTAAATTATACGTTGCAGGCTAGCGACAAAAAAATGTCAAAGGTTAGGTGTTTTCATTTAGAAAACACTTTTATTTCAATCAAATTCTCATGAAATGGGTTGTTCCAACTTCAGAGAAATGTAGTAAAAAATCTTCTTCCTCCTGTCCCCTCTGCTTCAATCCTCTTTAGGTGTACTTCAAACGTGACGGAGAACTAATAGAGGTGATTTCTTACGTTCAGCCCTCCACCAGTGAGCAGGAAGGCATCTCAGCGGGGGTGAGAGGAGCCCGGCCGTTGATCAGCAGGGACCTGGATGACACCAAACTCCACCGCTCCCTGTCACTTCTGGACCCAGAGGGGCGGTCGGCCCGCCTGTACACGGAGAGCCCCCAGCGTTTCCACACACAGGGTCAGCAGGCCTATGAGCCCAGCCCTGCCACAGAGACCATCCCAGAGACAGTCGTGAGTCGCGAGTTTCCCAGATGGGTGCACAGCACAGACCCTCTGTACTACTTCAGCCACATACACGTCCCCCAGAGCGATGGCTCTGTGGTGGTGCAGGCCAAACTCACCTGGACCCTCAACCCTCAGCTAGATAACGACGCTCTGTTCAGCTGCGAAGTCAAGCACCCAGCGCTGTCCATGCCCATGCAGACAGAGGTCACTCTAGGTGAGCAGTGTGCAGGCTGAATGTTTCTCATGTTCTCTCGTGTTTTCCACCACCTTCACCTTCTATTCTCATTATTTCTCCTTCGGCCTCCCAGAAAGGCTGCATTCAAACTCTCACACACTTATTTTATTTCTCTCGTCGTACTTGTAGGCTGACTCTCCTGCAAATATACCCTGAGCAACACTGATTTTCATTTGATGCAGCTTAATTGTGTTACAGCTGAGCAGATTGCAAGTTTAGCAGCGAATGCACAAGTCCAAGTGAGTGACAGGCCAATTCATCGAGCTGTCTGGAGGTAGATTGAGTTAACCCAGGACCGTTATTGAAAAAGTCGGCCTAAATTAGAGAAGTCAAATAGGAATTTAGACATGCTGACCAATGTTACATAATTGTAAAGAGTCTCTCAGAGATGGTACACTTCACTGAACTGCGATGAATGCCTCCCTTAAGCTCTGTCAAGTGGCACAGCTCAAATACAATAGTTACATTTCAAGATTGTCCTCTGAAAATCTATAAAAGCAGAAGAAACTGTGATGCAGAAACTCAACAAAACTTTCCCAGAAGACCTAACCCTAAGAAGGATCCAAATTGTGGTTTTTGATATGGCGTTTAGCATATTCCATTAACACTTCAAAGGTAAAATGTTGGCATAGATCTCCTGGAAATGAGCTTTGCCGTCCTGACAAGATAAACCGATAAATCTGCCACACCGTGATGGCAGCAGTGGAAGGTGAGGAGTCTGAATGAGGAGATGTTTGCTTCGTGCTCCATGTTTCACCGTCACTACTTTATCTAACGCCAACAGCTTCCCACTAATTAAAAGTGCCTTTCTCTCTATGCTGGTGTTTGCATTGCATTAAGTTATACCAGCTGTCCCCTTGAAGTGGAATGTTCTTAACAGCTTTAAGATAAGGAAAAAATATGCTCTAAAAGTCTCCGTCAGCATGCCGCACTTTTACTTTCTGTCCTGGTGTGTTCCATTAGTGTCGAAGGAGACTTTGAAGACCCTGGACGTCATTTCAAACACGTTTAGTAAATGCAGGCAGAATTCTAGTTCAGAGCTGTCTCTGCTGTGGTGGTGGGTGGGGCTCCTGCAGGATGACAGCAGGTGGTGCTGTGTTCCCAACAATGATAACGCTCACAATCAAAACAAGTTCATCTTTGAAGTCGTGTATATTTAAATCAGGCATCTTACTCTAAATCTTGGTCACAACTGCCATTATGGGTAAATATGAGCTGTCTTCGGTCAAAAAGTAGGCAAAGTGGTACGGGGCATGCAGCAGACATCAATGTCGTAGACTGCTTGGTGAATCCATAGAGAGAAAATGTTCATGCTTATTTTTACGACAAGCAAACCCACGTAAATATCACCCAAGGGTAAGTATGGGTAAAGTAGGAGAGACGCAGGCATGTCGTACAGATTTTTCATTTTTCAACCCCCCCCCAAATCCTGTGGACTGCACAAGGAACCTGTTAGTGCTGTTCACGTGATACGTGCGCACTCCTCGCCCAACTCAAAGAAATGAGGAAATTATCAGAGTGTAGTTTGGGTGAACATCCCGTAGTCGTCCTACGGACACTTGTGTATCACCTGCACACCCCGTTTGTGTGGCTTTCATATGGTCAGTCAGGAGCCAGTACTCAGAACTTACTAACAACTAATGTGCGGCATAAAAACATCCTACAACATCAGCCGTACGCCATAAGTGCGTGTAACTTCCATTGGCCTTATGGATAATTCACAAAACACTTCCCACGTGTACAACACTGGTAAGTTCCATTTTCTTGACGTTCTTTGAGGTGGCCGTACAACCTCCAAGAGAACTGCGAAACACACCTGCCCTCCCCTTAAGATGAAGCCACTTGTCTCTATGACCCTTCTCTGGCCCGGACAACCCAGAAACTCGTACGGGGGTCCACCCCTTATGGGAGCATGTGACTGAGGCTTTAAATTGAACCATCCATTAATTTAAACATCCACCAAATTGCTTTCTTCTATTCTTTGTCCACCACTACAATGCCTGGTTGGTTCACCATTACCGTCTCTCAGTCTGTATCTGGAAGTCTCCTTCCTTGCGTCTAGCATACAGTTTCAGGGTGCTGGATTTGGGATGGAACCCTCCATGTATGCTGAGGATCTTTCATGTCTTCACATCCGTGGTCTGTATCTCTTCCTTTGGCCATCTTATTATTCCTGCAGTGTATCTGATAAGTTGAAGTGTACAGCTGTTTTTTGCTGTGGAGAGACAAGTCATTGGCCAATAGTTGGATGGGACTGCACCCTTTGACGGATCCTTCAAGATCAGAATTGTTTGCCCTTCCATCACTTAGCAGCTGGTTCATTTGTGCTGCCGGGCACTTTTCTCTTGACAGTGAGAATAGCCTCAAAACTCATCCAACTTAAAATGCACAGTGATACAAAAAAATACAAAAAAAACAGCAAGATATCCCTGTCAGAGAATAATGTTTCACATTTTTAAACCCAATCAATGTTAATGTAACAAACCAAAGTAAGTGAGGGATGAACATTGTGTCCCATAAAAACATTTGTGTACAGTGTTTTTTACATACATCTTCCAATAGCGACCTGTCTCCAACAGATGCCTGTCTTATAAACGCCAGGCAAGCTGACAAATTTTTGGGATAAGTGCTGCAGCTACTATTAGAAGATGTACAATAAACCAAATTGTTTTGGGGTGTTTTTCAAAATGAGTATCTATTGAATCAAAGAAAAATGTTTATTTTCTGTGGATAAATATAAATTTACTTTACTTTAAACTGATGGTTATTTTTTCAAAACAAAGTTCTATATTTGAAACGTAACAAGTGTGTAATGGCGCCCCCTGGTGGCATGGAGACCTGCTGCTTTTGCCTCGCCTGCATATGGAAGGAAACGGCTCAGTCCAGGTTAGCAGGAGCTTTGTGTGCGAGCCAGCTTTTCCCAGGCGATCTGCTTTTCCCTTTTTTCTTCATGCAGTGCAGACATTAGCTTAATTAATTAAAATCTTATAAAGGCTCTTTCACTGATCAGTTATCTTCAAAACAAAGGTGCTCTCTAAATCTTCTCAGAAAAAACAAAGATGCCAACCTTTAATGTGTAAATCAGTTTTCTCTGTATCTGTTATCTTTGAGATCCTTTTCTGTGAAAGATAAAAGCAGGAGCCTCTGCGTATCTGGGAAGTGTAAGCTTTCACTTTATCCACAAGGGTTTTTAGTTTGAAATTTGGCAAACAATAGGGGTTTGTCATGCCTGCAAACGGAACAAACTCAAGATTTTGAAAGTTCAGCTTGAAAACATTTTATAGCTTGTTTATTTCATTGAACAATGAAACATGGAGCTGCACAAAAGCCTTACTTTTGTGAGGATTTTTCTGTTTGCATTTTGCAACAGCTTGATGCACATTGTTGTGTTTGTGCAGGCTGCATGTACAACCTAATTCAGTGAAGCACTAATCCTGTCAGTCATTTGTCTGCAGCATCTTTAACTGCCTGTATGTGCAGATCCAAGCATCCCTGAAGCTCTTCATCATGTCCGCAGCGCTCCAAACCCATCACCTGTTCTCCGTGTTCAGTACCTGTTTGTGTCGTTGTTCTTTGAAAATGGTTCCCATTAGAATTGATGATGTCAGAGTAGAATTATCTAAAGGTAATCTCCATGGTTTGCCACGAAAATGTAACATTACACTTTATTTATGTGATACTTGGATTGCCTGCAGCAATTGTTTTACATATTGATACATTTTCTGATTTGATGTCAATAGCTGAGTCTTAAGCATTCCTAACTGGTCATATCATAAGTCAGTTCCTGGGTGATTTAAAAATATTAATTGATAAAAAATATTAAAATATTTTTATTTATTTTGTATTTTTTGAAGGGAAGTACTGTTAATTTTTTTTGTTCATAAAAATGCAAGAAATTGTGTTTTAGTTCACAAAAGCAAACATGTGCTTGTTTATACTTGTATAGTGTATTTTGTTAAATCTTTTATTCTCCTTCTTTGTGTTAAATTGTGTTGCGTTTCAAAGATGAAGACACTTCTATCTGTAATCTTCCCAGACACAAATTCTTTTCAATTGAACTTTTCATGAAAATTTAACACAAAATAGTAAAAATAAAAACAGTCTAAGATCTGTACCCCAAACTAGGATACTAGACAACCTAGAAGATACATACACAGGCTAGAGTCAGAATAATGTGACAAAAAAAAACATGTTATGGGAGAATTATGCGATTGAGAACAATTCTCACAGTTTTGAAAATTTGATTTTTTTTGACAAACCAAAGAAGACTCTGGAGTGAGATGCAGGACCCAGACTTTGACTTTGACAGGTCTTCTTGTTCACAGGGACAAGATAAAGGTCATGAAGACCCATGTAATGACAGCCAATCCAGGGAAACTGGGAAACCAGCCCCCTTGTGGAGAACACTGGGATAACCAGTTTTGACAACGTCATCTCATGATAAAAGTGTCATAGCCTGACTTCAGAAGACAGAAGCTTTCTTCATCCTTCTGAAGAAGCTACAAAGATCAAAGCAAAGTCAGTATTTTTTACTCCAACGAGTCTGTACGCCTCTGGGAGCTCGAGAACTAAACATCTGAAAAGAACATCAGGCTTCATGAGTCCTTCAGCTGAAGTGAACAGACTGAGGTAGAAACACTGACCTGTAGCAGAGAACTGACAGGGTCCCCGTGGGCTAAGAGATGTTAAAGAGGAGGTGGAGATGGACACGGACACTCTACAAAAGCGTCCAGCATCACAGGAGTTTGGAACCGACAGAGAAAGAGAGAATATGTAAAATGGGTCAAAAAAGATTCTGTATGGTTTTTATTTGTTCTGTTTTTATTTATATGTGGAGAAGTGACCTCACCTCCTCACATTCCACATGTGGGGTCAAAAAACAAATACTAAATGTTTTTGAAGCTTATAAATTCCATTTATTAGATCAAACAGACAGAAGACGGCGTCATTCTGACACCAAACATTTTCAGCACATTCCAGACTTCTACCACGGAGGACGTCAGTGACCCTGCGAGTGGGAATTGAACATATTTGCTGACTCTTAAGTCATTCATAATGTGTTCTCCTTCATTCAAACGTACTTGCTTTGGTTTATGTGATGCCAGATCTTCTTTCAGCATCATGACACCTGAATTAGTTCTGATTTCTTACTCCTAACATCAGTTTGAGGATGTCAGGGTTATTTGCTCACCTCCGGCTCCTGTTAAACACAGCCATCATCCTGCTAATGTGAAAAGTTCCCTCAGATCTGCAGCACAGACCTGTTTTTGTTGCTACTCCTTCCCACCTGACATGGGGTACATGTTTTCCGTTCTTTGACCTTTCCTAAACTGAAAACAATTCCTTCCTGCTAAGTGAAGGAGCCGCAGAAGGGGGTCTCATCGGATCGAGGCTGTCGTTTTTATCACACGAATGAAAGCGATGACGCAGAATGCCAACTGTCCCTTCTGGAGCAAATCCCAGAAATCAGACATATGCCTCGCAGGCTCCATGTGACTCCATGACACTAGTATATGAAAATACTTCTTCATTTACTGCATAGGAAAGGCAGGGAGACTGTGTCCACACCGCCTGTGAAATGCCATCAACCCTCAGCCTGTGATGGAGAACTGTGGCACGGTTTCAGTAATATCTTTGGTTGGGATGTCATGTGAACATTTTCCATGAATCTTAATGGTCCTCAGGGATTTTCTCCTCCGTTTGCCTTTTTTCCTGTAAAAACTAATCAGTTTATGCAGAATGATAAAGAGTCAAGCCTTTCTCAAATAACTTTTAAAAGTATTTTTTGTGTTAGTTGAATTCAGTTTTTTAACTGTTCAGATGTGTTTAGATCAGTGAAAATGATGTTAAACATGAATAACTCTGCACGCTTTACCCAACTATATGATGTTGTAAGTCCATAAACAACAGCCTAATCCAGGATTATAACTAACCAAAAAAAAAGGCAGTAATAAGTTATCCTCAGTGAACAGTTTGTGGGGATTACTGGCTAAAAAAAACTCTGCTCACATTTTTTTATTATTTTTAATGTAGCCTAAATCACTGAAACTCAATATCATCGCTGTTAAGAGTTCAAAGTAAAAGAGTGGGCTCACAGGCATTAATAATTGGATGTCCTTGGCTTTCTTCTCATTGCACATGTTGTTCAGTCCATTAGCTTTACATTCAGAGCTGCACTTCCTGTGATGCAGTTATCTTTGAGAGAGCTGTTAATCGTCACAAATCGTGCAGAAACAGCCTACTGTCATGTAATGTGGTGGTGCTTTAGCAGTTAATAAAATGATTTGCCTTTTTTATGACCTAGGTATATTTCTCATCTCATCTTGACATATTCGGCTATTCCTTCCGTTTTCAGTGGAGCGGTGACTTCCTGTTGCCTTCCCTGTTGTGCCCTTTTGTTTCAGGTTGTAGAAATGAGAGCCATCTGGGGGCTGCTGTCCACACCAAGACAAGGGAATTAGCTCTCTGAGTGTCCCTTATCTCACAGCCTGCACACCCCACCCTTTGCACTCCCATTCTCTTCCAGTAATGAGTATCTACCCAATTTAGTTCCTTTTTTCTCCAAAGGGGAATAAATCCAGCACAGTCCTTTGAACGAAAGAACCTGTTCCCCCGCCTCTCGCTCTGTGACCTTAATTGACAGGAAATTGTATTTGTCTGCCTCTCTGTGTAACAAAACAGGTGTCCGGCAGGATTTGCTCTTGATGCTCACTACAATGACCTTTGTCTTCTTTTCTTCTCCTTGTTCTTCTCTCTTTTTAGCTGCTCCAAAGGGTCCCAAACTCTTGATGATCCCAACCAGGGCAAAGGTAGGGGACACAGTGCGGATCACCGTGCAGGGATTCCAGGTAAGATCCTGCGGGTTCTGTGGCAAGGGGCTGTGAGGCAAAAATAAAACAGGAGGCGTGTTTATGGTTCAGGCTTTTAAATGAGATTGTTTTCTTCTCAGTAATTAGTTTCTTTCAGCTAAATACGTGTGTGAAGAAACTTTTTTTCATCATTCAGCCACATAAAAACTCCTTTTAAATTTCAGGCAGTTTTCATGGTGATCAAATTGAGGCTAAAGCACTAAAAAAGTGCAGAGAGGCCTGTTTCTGTCTGTTCTGAATAAAATGCAAGTGACTGAGATTGTCTTCTAAGTATAAAAAAATCTGATTAAGCTATTTATTTTTATCATGATCAGCATGACAAAATATTTTAATCCAGATTACTGAACACAAGACGTTTATTGTTCTACTGGAAGCAACATGGCAGTTCATAGTTAAACTTAATCAATAGTTCAACCCTGGAGATCAAAAGAGCAATTTTCTTCTTGGCTTTTAAACTTATTGTGACTATTTTGCTTTTGCTTCTTTGTTTTAGGGAAAAGTAATTAACAGCAACAAAAATATAAAAACAAACACAAAAAATGTAAACAATGTAGAAAAAAAACCTGTGGGTTCTCCAGGGTTAAATTAGATCCCAACCTGATGCCAACCAGATACCAAAAGAATTGCATATGTGAGCATAAATGCAACATTTAACCTGCACTTCCGTGAATTATTTAATGTAATCATTTATCATTATATTGTTATTTACTTTACTAAATTCTTTTGTGCAACCAAAATCATTTTCAATACTTTCATTTCTGTAAAGATGCAGAGACCTAAAACTGAATCACTCTTTTTCCCAGGATTTTCTATGAAAAATCTTTTTGGGTCAGTAAAAAAAAAATCTATGTACATGTTTTCTACAGCCACCTTAAACTTCTGGTGCTAAACTGTAATGAGAGAAGAAAGAACTACTTAAAGCAACAAAGGGGAGGAGCTGTTTGGCGTTCAAAGGCAGGAAGGGAGAAGTACAAAAATATGTTTTCTGTTCTGTAACAAAGCGGGAACTAAAGCACACATAAGTGCAGAGATGTGGATCTTGGAAGTGACTGTTTTGTGTGTTCCACCTTTCATGATTAACCAGATGATTTTTTTTAATGAATGTGCATTTTTTTGCTACTCAGACTCTTTTCTATTAAATTAGTTTTTACACAAAAAGAAAAAGAGCGAAACAAAGATAAAAGCTTTAAAGGTATATGCCAGAAACAAACCTGCCTTATGGGTTTTAATTGCTGCATTTTATAATTAGTCCTCAGTAAACCTAAAGCAATTAAAGTTTGTTAGGCTTTTTTTTAAATATTGCACAGAAAGCTGAAGTGAATTTACTTTATTTTAACCAAACAATGACCTCTAAAGAAGCAGTGATCTATTCTTTTTTTCCCCTCCTTCCCATCATATTGACAGAGATGTCAATAACACACACTGATTTCCTGGGGTGAGTGCCCTGTGGGTGTCAGTGATGACCCCCTGAAGACAGAGCTGAATCAGTCATGTGAAGAGTCAAAGCCTGATCTAGAACATACAAACCTCCTTTGTGACTTCATGAGCCATATCTCAGGACCCGTGTTTGTCCAAAGCTGGATCCCCCTCCTGTTTGTTTAGGGCACTGAGCTGCACAGATTCATACACCTGCTTCTGTTTGCCCAGTGACCATGGGATTCTCTGAAAGCTTCCTCTTTGAGCAGGGTTAGGATTGGTTTTTACAAACAGGTCTGACTGAGGCAAACAGCCAGTCCTGCCATTCTGCAGCGGAGGCGGCGCAGTGCACACTGATCAAAAAGCAAATTTCCCTTATCCTTTCACACACCTATAGGCTTTGGGGGGTTCACAGATAAGATTGTGTGTCAGAGTTATACATATTATTTTACTCTCACTTTTTTGTTTAATAAAAATGCTTCCTTCTAGACATTTGCTTCTGTTTTCACATGCGGAGAGTTAAATATGAATATTGAAAACTATTACTACATTTACCCCTTTGAAACTGATGTTCAATGTTATAACACTGAACCTGATCGAGGGAAAGTTGAATGGTTGCGTCTCTACTGCATACCATTATCTTTATGTAGAAAGTGTCCATTTTTGTGCTACATGTAGAAAAGAGTTATTTATTGTTTTGTCATATTTTACCAGACTTTGTATGAGCTAAATTAAAGTTTTGTCTTGCTTTTTAGCAAATTAAAAACAAATGAAAAACTTAAATTCAGATTTTTTTTGTTGCCATTTTGCCAAGCATAATTCACATATTTATCTGAAAAAAAAAACTAAAATTGAAGTTTGAACCAAATTGTGGGGAAAGTGAATCATTTCATTTATTTTTTTTTTGTATCAGTATTTATGTTGATTTAGTAAACAGCAGGCTTTCAGCAGTCATTGACAGCACTGACTAAGGGCATCATAATTGTTTTACATGGTTTCTTGTTTTAATACCTTATTTTTCTTGATTTAAGACAAACTTAGTAATTTTTGTAAAAAAAAAAATATAACAAGTGGTTTTGAGACAACACATCTTGAATATCTTGTTGAGTCATTTGATTTTTAAACCATCTTATGCAATCTCTCTAATTAACAAAACAAGTTGTTATTAACTTTATAAAATATTTATAAGCAGAAGTTTTATTTGTGAATGTTGTGTGATTTTGTTTCAATAAAAGCTTTGCTGTGTTTAGAGACACTCAACGTTTTATTTCACTTATAACATAAACCCATTTAACAACAGTGGAAGCCAAGTTTGAAAGTAAACAGATTTGTTACCGTCATTCTAGTCTTACTTTAAGACGGTTATGGTCTTGAAATAGGGATAGTTGGACTGTGCTTAAAATAGGACATATACAAATACTCACTTTAAAGATACAAAACTATTTTTGAGCAATACGTGTTTATTTTTAAAATATATTTCCAATTACCAGAGCGATATGAGAGCTAATTTGAATTTTTAGTTTAGTCTTAAAATAGCAACACCCAGGATTATTTGAAGGGAAAAGCATCTTAAATGTTATATTTTTGAACTTGTAGAAGGACATTTTTTCCAGTCTGTACATTTGTGATAGAAAGTAGAGCAAATGAATCAGAGGGACATTTTTTACCTTTTTGATGTAGTTACCCATCACGCAGGAAAAAAAATGCATTTGAAAAATGAAGTGTTGATTATTAATGCATGTTGTTAACTTGCTCCTGCATTAGGGAAATATTGGCGCCTGTATTATTCATGGACGCTTTGCTTTAATCTCTTGGCTGAGATGCAGACTTTCACTGAGATCCCTGTAAACCCACTCTGATTCCTTTTTTCTTTTCCCTCGTTTTTGTCTGTTTCCATCCCACATGATAGAATGAGGTTTTCCCAGAGCCTCTCTTCACCTGGACGCAGGTGGGGGGGCATATGCTGGATGGCAGCACGGAGCGCGACGGAAGGGAGCTGGTTCTTGAAAGAGTGCCGGCAGAACTGAACGGCTCCATGTATCGCTGCACGGCACAGAATCCTCTGGGTTCCACAGATACGCACATTCGCCTCATAGTCTTTGGTACGTACCTCTGTGGCGGGAAAACTCAGTCACAGTGAAGTCAAAATTGATGTTGCAATGATTAAAACACAATAAATATTGAGTTTTTTATTGCATGGATGTTCCAAATAAGAGTTAACTAAACTGTGGGTTTAACATTCTGGTTGCAGAATCTTTTAAAACTACTAACTTTAGTAGTTTGGGAATTTGTTTTTTTCTGTTTTAAACTTTGTGAGATGAGCTGGAACATTTTAGGTGCAAATGGATCCATTAAAAATTGAACCTTCTTGGCAGGAATGACTTTTTTCCAACACTAAGACAAATTTGGACTCAAGGACCAAAGATTCAATTCAAAGAGCCTGGCTGTCAGAAGCTTTCTTTGTTCAGAAACCCATCTGAGGTGGCATGTTCCTCAGAATTTAGATGTGTTTGATGTACTGGTGTTGATGTGGGACCTGGATAGCCTTCAGTCTATTAAATCTGTGTGTCCTGTTCCTCTGGTTCTGTTTTCTCTGGAGAATCTTGGAGGAACCGAGTCCTGCCGATCAGAGGCTCAGTTTGCAGAGATTTCTAATAATTGATGTTCTGATGTGTCTGATTTTTGGGGTCCTTTAACAAATTATTTTTCAAGTATGTGTTGCTGTGAATCACTTTTACCTGAAGTTCCACTCCAAGTGTCTTTTGATCTATTGTAAAAGCGTTCTCAGTGGTCTTTTAGTTATGATTTTGTCATTTTATAGCTTAAATTTAAAAACAGTGTTGTTTTTCTGTAGAGCAGCAGTAGATCATTAAAAACAAAAACTATTTTGATCCAGATTCCAGCTCAGATGAGGAAAACAGACGTTCATGGATCTAATAGTCTGCAAGTGGATGCATCAGAATGGGGCGGAGCAGGGAGCTTGTAACCCCGCCCAGCGTATTTTTTTATGTCACAAATATGATCTTTTTAAAACAGACTAGTTTACGTCAGCGCTTGATTCACAACAATTCAAAGAAAGAAATACTCAGAAATAACATTTTAATCTTAATGTTCTTTATATTATGTCCTCCATCATCAGAAAATGCTGCAAGAACATGTTAAAAACCGCTTTTTCATCAGAGTGAGTCTTTAATGAATCATAAATGCAACTTAGAGTCAGTTTAAGTGACATGGACTTCTTTTGAGGTCATTTTCTTCACTGTGTCAAAGCCTCTGTGGCTTCATTTAATAAAACATGAACACGTTTTCTTCACCATGTAAGCCCTGCTGCTCTGCCACTTTAAATATAGAGATTTCAAAACACTGACAAGAAATGAGACGTTTGAAATCTGTCTGCAGAGTGATGAAGCCGTCTCACACATTCCTCAGTTTCCGAGTTTTAACCTTTTTAACATTAAAATGTCAAGAAAAAAGGGTTTTCTTTTGCAATTTAATGTATTTTGCTCTTTCCCTTTTTTATTATTGTGCAAATGTATGCAGTGTGCACACGCTCGTGTTTTAGAAGTGCACTTTTAACATCAATCAGCTTGACTTACTTTTTGTACTTGAGCAACTCTGAAACAAAGCGTCCATCTTTTTTATATCCTCCTGCCAGAAACATCCCTGCCGGCAGGGTGAAAACTGTGTCACGAGTGCACAAATTACTGAGGAGGTCTAATAAAAGCCAGCTTTAAAGGGAAAGAGCCACTTTAGAGAGGTTGTTACCTTGGCAGGCGTTTTGCTAGAAGGAGCACTAATGTCTATTTAACACCCTTACGCATCCAAAGGTGTCATCGGATACGTGCCTGGTATGGCCCATCTGTCTGTTTGCTCCTTGTAGATTGCCTCCACTTATGCTTAAGGGAAGTAAATGGTGATTAAGTAACCTTGGCACCTTCCCTGGTGGCCTCGAGATGAGATACTTCCTTCCTCCTGGGCTTGAAGAGATGTTTGGGGACACTGCTCAATTCACCAACTGTTTGATGCCCGCCAACAAAAATAATGGATTATAATGAAGACCTGGTTTTGGAATTCTCAAACAACCGAGCAGCATTTGCATCCTGCTGATTTACAACCCGGCTTTCTCTGCTGCCTATGCTCTGAGATAACGGCAGAGTGAGTCAGCACAAGTCAAAGGAAGGCAGGCGGCAGGAAACACCAAACTGCACGCGCATGCAGACACACAAGATGGGAAATAGAGTTAGTCAATTGTGCAGTGGCAAGCACATGGGTGCATGAGGAAAGTGCACAGATTAATGTCAGTGGGTGACTGCAGAGGGACCTGTGAGGTTTCTCTTGCTCAAAACTTCTTTCTGCTTATACATGAAATCTGACTTCCAGGCTTCGCCTGCAGCTCTGACTTCAGTTTAGACTAGTTCCAAAAAGGTTGTGTTACTTTTTTGGAGAAATTTCTGTGTTTTGGATTCTAGTGGTTTCCTTTTTAACCAATGGATTTATGTTCTTAAATACACAGACTTATTATAAAAAGTGGAATTGAAAGTGAATCAGAGGATCATTCTGTTTGAGGTTCTTTTTGAGTGACGGACATCCAGTCATTGGAGGAAAAATGAGCAGTTACATCCACGGTTAGGAGTCTGACGCCGAACGGTCAAATCTTTGTGAAGTTTAGGAGGAAGAAAAACTCCACCTCTGTTAGTGTGGTGCTCAGTGTTTGCTGAACACACTTGTGCAGTGACGTATGCATCAGAGGATGTTCGATTGGTCATTCTGCATGTCAACCAAGTGACATACTATACGGCCAGTTTGATAATTGGTTGGCACTATATATATATATTTTGTGTGATGGTCTGCAATCTACCCACACACCCTTCACAGTCAACTGGTAGATCCCAAAAGGCCTACTGGTCAAGCCTTCAGGCTTTTGTCATTCAGTGTCCATCTGAGATCCTTTTAATAGTTTCATTAAACGTCAGAATGCTGTCTTCATTTTTCTGTTTTTCTGCTTTTCATTCTAATAAGAAGAATTTTTTTTCTTTTTCCATTTTACTGATCACTTGCCATCTCTATAGCAACCACATTGTCTGATTCAATGTTTCTTCTCTTTGTCTTCCCAACAGAAAATCCAAGCATGATGAAAAGGAATCAGAACAGTAAGTGTTTCTCTGTCACCAGGTCACGTTGGGTGAGAGTTTTTTTAATTATCAATTGGTTTATGTAAACTAATACTGGATTGTTGCTGCGATCAAACTGCATTTCAATATTCATAGTATTGACAGGTGGAAACATTTGATTCTGTTTTGCTCCACATTTAAGTACGAGAGAGATTGAGGCAGGATTAATCCATGACGGTGTTCAGCAGCAGCAGCTGCAGCAGCAGCCTCTTCCTGTGACTAATCTTGCCTGTCACTTTTGGTTGAGTGCGAGATTATTGGTGTTTCATATGTGCAGTTGTGGCTCTTTTGCGGCTTCTGAGATTATCATATGTAAAAATGAGGGATTGTGAAGAGAAGCCACAGAGATGTGGCAGCCACCTCTCCATCTCTCCTGCTTTCCATCTCTTCCTCCCACTTTCCTGTGCAATCACTCTGTCGTTTTTTCCTGCCTTTCTGCTCCCCCGTCCTAACTCCCAGTGTCAGTCTCCTCAGCTGCTTCATCAATTTCATGTCGTTGTTTCATGTTTGTCGTTGCCTCATTTTTCTCCTCTCATTATGTTTTCTCCATTTCCAGCACACCATTTTTTTTTATTTCTTATTTTTGCACATTTTGCCTCCGGCTTAGCTCACAATCTCCGATTTGATGCTGATTTTCCATCACGGGGAGTGTAGATTATGCTGTAGTGTGGGAAACATTCAGCTCTGACTAAATAACAAGAGTTTGGAGCCTTGACAGATGTGCCTCTGAAGCATGAAGTGCTTCATGACTCACCAAGACTAAATTGAGAGTGTGGCCCTATAGAGATAGAATCAAAGCTGGGATGCAGTCGAAGAAAAAGGGAGAAAAGCGTGAGAGAGAACCATTTACTTGCTTTCTTTTTCTTGTTCATTTTAATGAAAATGTAGGAAAAGTGAAGTAAGACTGGCTTCCAGCAAACTCTCATTGATCGATTTCACACCGTTAGCCACTGCACAAAAGACCAAACTGCTGTCACATTCCCACAACCTGTAAAAATGTTAAATAGCTTTGCTCCATGTTGTGGTCACCTGCAGTCGTAAATCTTTAGCATCACCTTTCACTGAAAATACATATTTTCCCACAATTTTTTCATCTGTATATTCATCTCTGTGCTGCTCTCTGTGCATTCCTGTCTAATCATGACATGAATGTCTGCGTCCGAACTCTTAACAAGGACATTTGTGTGTAAAAGGCACCATGATATCTTTGGAGTGAGTGATGGTATTTGAAGACTTTCAGGACAGCTTCACTACAATGGCCCCAAAGTGCAAATCAACAACTCAATCAACTCAAGAATATATTAAAGATCATAACGACAATTTAAAAAGCAAAACAAATAGTAAAGAAACAACTTTACATTTTAGAAATCAAAACTAAATTCCAGGAACCAAAAAGTAAAAAAAATAGAAATCAGAAAACAGAAGTAATTTTCAGAGATCAAAACCAAATGTTCAAAAATAAAACTAAATAAGAAACTGAAAAATGTAGGTGTTCTGGAAGATCCCTGATTGGATGATGGCATTTGACTTTTGTAGAAAAGAGAAAGCAGAAGGAGGCTTTAACCAAAATGTAGTAAAGAGTTGATTGTACAATCACCACATTTTTGCAGTGGGTGGAGCCAGAAGTTAAAAGAAATCTCTTCTGTTGGAAGATATCACCAAATAACTTCCGATTGAAAAGGTGACCAAATGTCATCAACCAATCTGTGATGTCCCATAATACCTAGCTTTTCTGATTTTCAATGTTGTTTTATTTTTTTTACATTTGATTTAGATTTCTGAAAATGATTTTAGTTTTACAAAAGGATTTATTTTTGTTTTGTTTCATTTTTTTTGGTTTTGTGATTTTTCCGTTTGTTTATTTGGAAACACTTTCGGATTTCTAAAACGTTATATATATATATTATTTATAATCCTTTAAGACCCACCCTAATGAAAATGGTGTTTTTAACATATTCTTGAGGAATTTTTGTGACGATAGAGGATATATATAAAGAAAACATGGAAAATTGAATTTCTTCATATTTTTTATTCAAATTGTTATGAATCAGGAACAGATGAAAAAATGCAGTTTGAGAAATGTCGTATCCACAAATAGATCCATGTCTGAACTGACATCTGGATCGTAACTGTACAGCTGGATAGCTCTGATATTACTCAACTTTTTGTTGCACCACTAACGTTAGGTTGGGGCTGTAAGGGGCTGTAAGCTAGCAGCAGAGTGTAGAAACAGATTGGGTCATGGGAATTGGGGAGGGCTTGCTCCATGCCAACACATACAGGACATACTGTCCACAACTCAGTTGAATTTCAAATGATTCCTGCTGCTCCACAGAAAACAAAGCAACTTTTTAGGTTTTGGCTAGAAACAGCATCATCATATTTAAAAGACCACTGGGAACGCTTTGGATAAAGATCAAAATATGATCTGAGTGGATCTTTAATATGTTTCAACGTTGAGAAATAAGTTGATTGGTGTTGCACTTCAGGGCCACTGTACCTCAGAGGGTGTTGGGGTTAAAAAACATCAGTGTTTCTCTGCCTGGACTGAATATGTGTGTTGAAGTTTTTATGAATATATGATCATAAAATCAATATTTTCTTCATAAACTTAAACAAAAACACTAAATTTAGATTGAAACTTTAGTTAGATAAAGCAATAATAACCATCTGTATTGTCATTATTGTTTAGAGTGAGAAGCTGTTAATGGAGTGGAAAATGTTCTTTAATGATATAATAATTACCCGCTGCATAATCTCTGGTGCATGTGTCTGAATCTGAGGCCCAAGCTCGTCTTAGCTGCGAGTGAAAACAGCTTCCCGGGCAGATGGGAGGCAGAGCTCTCCTAAACTGAGCTGTAGCCACTCTCTGCAATCCTCTGCTCTGAAAGAAAGAAGCTGTAACCTCTTCTTTACTTTCTTTGGAAAAAAGCATCACCTAAAAGGTTTCTGGAATGTTTTGACTTTAGCTTCTTCTTTAAATTTCACCGCTTTTGCTTTTCTGGTGTTAATATCTTACAAATGCAAATATAGGAATGCAAATGCGATGGCGAGCACTGAAACAAGTGTGAGGAGCAGGAGCAGAATTAGGTCAAAATGGACATGCAGACACGTCTTGTATGCAAGTCAAATTGGTGTCCGACACAGCCCCAGAGACGGCCACATGTGGGCCGTCCCTCCTATTGGCTGAACATCCAACTCTCCTGCGTGGGAAAACCCACTGCTGTCAATCAGTCAATGTGGAAAAAAAGCTCCTTTTCCTCCAGTTCTCTTTTTCATCCTTCACACATCTGAAATGAACAAATGAGTTAAAGAGAGAGGAAATGTTTTCTGTCAAATATCTGTTCCTAAAGACTCAAATTTCAGGTGTCACCAGTGAAAAACTTAAATAATGATACTCTGAAACCGTTGAAAAATTAATACAAAAAATGTAACTTTGAGTAAATGATAATAATATAAAGTAAATGGCCTTTATTGGATTCCATCTTTCATTTTATTCTGAAAGAATTGTTTAAATTTATCTGGTAAGATGTTCTCTATATTTGAAGTTAAACAAGGAATACGAAAGAGGGCCAACCATCATAAAAGAATAATGTCTGGTAGGTTTTAGGAGCGTGCTAACATCAGGGCTAGAAAGGATCAAATGACCGATTGCATGGAGGCCCTGACAATGGGTTCAGAGTTATGCATCAGAGAAATAAAAACCATTTTTGTTTTAACACCTTTGATCTAATGAAAGTTGAGAATTATTCTAAGATGAAATCACAAACAAACAGTTCGAACTGTGTTGATGAAGATCTGTGTTTGGTACCATGGAGGTCTCCTTCCATCACACCCAAATGGACAAACAGCTGATCCAAAGTGACCAAATGCATTAAAAATACTAGAAAATGCGCAAAAATGACCAGAAAGCAGGAATGTTACCACAAACAGGAAGAGGAGGAGATCCCAATAACTTAAAGTCTGTTTTTTAAGAGAGTATAACTGAGACATTATATTTAACGAGGCCAGAGTCACAACAATCACAGACATGTCCAAAGTCCTGAAAGGGACATGCGTTCAACGATGCTTTAGTTGTGATGTTAAAGAAGATGCAGCATTTTGGGTCAGTAAACATGTAAATCATGTTCACATTCATTGACGGTTCCTTCCCCTCTCTATCTTTCCTTTTATTGAAATTTGGCTATCAGCTGTTTTAACCAAACTAAGTGCAGACGATGAAAGTTAAATTCGAACACGTTTAAAGGAGATTCATGGTTTTTCTGTTCTCTGCTTTCTTTGCTCTCTGAACTGTTGGTTCCTCTTAAGTTCTTTTGCATTTCTTCTGTGTGATCTGTGTGGTCTGTGGACGCCGCTTGCTTCAATGTCGAAACTGCAGAGGTCAGAAACAGCTTTACCTTAACCTACAGCTGAAACTTTGGTCTTACATTAAAAAAAAAAAAACAATTTATGGGAGAATTAAGGTCAAAATTAATCTGAAAAATAATCAAAAATATAATACACACACTCATTAAACAACGATTTTAAACAAATAACACTAAAACAAAAAAAACAGAGGTTATAAGTTATAAAAGCAAGTATAAAAATGTCTGTATTTCACTTCAAAATCAAATGAAAACATAATTATAGATCAGCAATGTAAAACTGAAATTCCATTATTTAATTATACTAACTATTGTAAAATCCTTTTCCTGTGTTTGGTGGCATTTATTGGCAGGTTGGTTTCTGTACCTGTTTAGGCATTTTGGGTGTAGTAGATTAACTCATCTGTTACAGGGAAAAAAATGAACATCTTGCCACAGAAATGAGTCCCAGTTGTCAAAGAAAAATCAATTTGGCAGAAATGCTCAGCAGTCTGAGCCAACAGTTTCAGGCCAGCAGATGGCTGTGTGACTTGAATCCATAACTTTCGACTGGAAAAGGACCTGAAAATATGATTCCTTTCCTCATCTGAGGCACTAGCAAAGTGAGATTAAACGCTCCTGGTAAAAATAGTTCTTTACGGCGGATTTCTGTAGATTTTGAACTTAAAAAGTTTTCCAATTATAACCAAATTAAGAACATGCAAATGGAAAAGCAGACTAACGGAGATGCATTCAGCTGACATGTCGAGCTGTTAGTTAACGACCCAGCAGTGCAGTGAGTCTCTCTGTGGTTGTGACTGCGCTTTGGCCACAGTCTTGGCAATTGAAACTGTTTATGTCAGCGTAGAAAAACCTACAGCCCATAACAACTTTCCACCCACAGCATCCTCAGTTCCACAGTGAGATATCCACCAGGGAGCTTCAGGAAAAGCAGGAATGAGCAATATGCTTCTGCCAACCTTAAATTGACAAGTATAGTTAGAACAAGACAAAAAAGTGTTTATTCCACATGCCATCTATTTTATGTATAAAGGTGGGGCTGGGGACACTTAGCTGGCTGTTGGTGCTGCAGCATAACTATGCTGTGGATCATTATTTGCACCTCAAAGAATGTTTCCTTTAAGTATTTCCTCAGTTTGAATATATTCTTTTTTCCTTCAGAAATGCGTGCAAGTGTTATGCAGAGAACACAACACTCATGAAGTCAGTAAAAAAAAATGCAATCATTAACATTCTGCCCATTTCTCTGGATAGCTTCCATATTGTAATATACGGTAGCAACATTTCAGATTTGAAAAAATCCACTTGAGATGATTTATTAACCCAAAGTCAAATTTCCATTTCATGTTTTTGTCATCTGGGGTGACAAACAGGCGGTAAAAGGAAATGTTTGGATTTCCGTGGCAACAGATTTTTCGTTAACTATGCCCACATTGCTATTAAGTTTATATTATTTAGCATATTGTCTTATTTAGCTTAAGCCAGTGATTCATGTTTTACCTTTTCACAATGTTCTGGTAAAAAAAAAAAAAAAAAACAGGGAAACATTTGCAAGCCCATCATACAAAATCTAAAAACTTTAAAGCCAACAATTTTTCCCAAGTAGCTTCCAAATGATACTGGAGGAGGTGATAAATCAGAATCTCTACAGGGGAGTTTGAATTTGTAGCTTCAAGCAGCCTCTCTCTGAAGTCAAAAGTCAGTGAAAATAAGGTGATGGTTGTAGACTTAAGCCGTCTGTGTGTGTGAGAAATTTTCATGAGGATTGCTCAAACAAAAACATTTTTAATTCTCATATTAAGCAAAATGGGAAAAAAAAAAAAAAAAAAAAAAAAAAAAAAAACACCAAGTTTTACACTTTGCCAAAATAAATAAATAAAACAAAATAGCTGCCAAGCCATAGGTCCTTTGGCCATCCCATAATAAATTGAAAGCTTTCTTTGGATATCCCCTGATACAAGGACCCAAACTGCAGGAGACCAGGCTTGTGACAGAAACTGAATACATTTAATAAATAAAAACATGACAAAACCCCATGGGCAAAACCACAAAAGGGTGGCAGAGCAGATGACCTGAAAGGAGCAACTAAAACCAGACACTTAAATTGACTGAGGGCCATTAACAGAAATGAAGACAGCTGTGGATCATGAACCTGAAACTGGTGTGAATGAGGGACCATTAAAGAATTGGGAAAAACAAGCTGGTCCTTGCAGTCCAGGACTGCTGCAGAACAGAATTACATATGAAGTCTGTTTATGAGGATGATCACATTTCATCTTTGACTCACACAAAGTAAATAGTCTACATTGAAGGATTATGCACACAGTGGATAATCGTATAAACATGAAAACTTGCCAATAAACACAGAAAAATATTTCAGTTCATTTCATAAGGACATTTGGTCAACTGCAGGTGCTGAAAATCAGAGTAAATATTGTCTGACTGACACCCAAATGTTTCTATATCTGTCTTTTGGAGAGTAAAGCTTGGTGCCCAACAGATATATTTTTGTTTATCATGCCATGTTTACAAAAATTCTTTTTCATCCCTGTTCTGATGCTGGGGTTTAACTTAAGCATTTGTTTTGATTGTGCTTACATGTCTGGATGCACAAGGCTGCTGTTATGTGACTGGCTGCTTCCATAATTACATCACTGTGCAGTTCAACAGGTGTAAATAACGTTGTGGTGTTGGATCCGCAGGGATCAGGTGTGCTGAAAAAAAGATAAAAGATATACATAAAAACTGGCTTAAACTCAAAGGTTTCCGATGGTTTTTGTATAAAATTCTAGAACTGAAGAAGGTATGAAAAGCTGATTAAAAGAGAAATAAAATTCCTTAATGTAATATTTACAGACGATCTTTTAAATTTCTGCTTTTTTACCTTTTTCATTTATTAACACAAGACATGCAGTTTACAATGTTGTTTCATTGAGAAAGACAAAGTTCACTCCTCTAACTCCTAAAAAGGTCAAATATTTCCTTTTTCTATTATTTACGAAACACATGTCCAATTTTCCTTTCGGTATAGTGGCACAAACTTCTTAAAGTCAGCTCATATTTAGACCAATTTTAAAGCATTTCCAGTGGTCTTTTAATTAGAATTATGCCATTTTAGCAAAAATCACAAAACCTGTGGTGTTTTCTAGGACATAGTGTCTGCAGAGCAGCAGAAGTTCATCAGAATTTCACCTCTGAGTTGTGGGCGGGACCCTGAAACTGGGGCAACCCGCCCCACCTTGCCCTCCCTGTTCCTGAGAGCTTGGAGCAGGGACCTTGTGGCTCACCCAGTGTATTTTCTGTGTAACAGACAGCTCTTTTTCAAACAGCATTTTTGTCTGCTGCCGATCACAAATATTTGAATAAACAAATACTGAGAAATGCAATTTTAAGCTTAATTCTCTTAACATATGTTCTCCATTATAAGAAAAACACCACAAACACAATTTTCATCATCAGTGGGTCTTTAAATGAATTTATTTGACAAACCCAACAGTATTTAGCAAAAAAAGTCTTGAAAAAATGTTGATCTCCAGATATATTAGTTTATAATGTTCAGTCAGTATTGTTGAACTACAAAAATGCTTGTGTGTAGATTCATTTTCATGCATTTTAAACATATAAGGAGAAAATGATTGCTTACTAAGCTAAACTTCATGTCAACGTTTTGATCTTTTTGATTGTTGTATTTTTCATCTTCTGTTTATTTATTTTGTCTTCTAATCCTTCTAATTCCTTCAGAACATTTTATTTCTCTGTTTTTATCATACTTGTGTTGTTCAAGAATGTTTTTTAATGTGTAAAAAAAGCCCAAATCAAATCAAATGCACAGAGCTTTACCTTGAAATAGCAAATAGAAAATATCTGATTTTCTGTGTCTTGCGTTGTTTTTGAAAAAAGGTAAAAATATGAGGATAACAGAAGACCATCTTTCTGTTTTCTGCTTCTTCAGATGAAGCCACACGCACTGATGTGCTCGGACTGTTGTGGATCGCCGTCGTCTTCACAGTGACGGTGGAACTGACGTGAAAAACACTCCTTCCACACACTGGCACACATTTACATAAACACACACACAGCCCTTCAAGCCTTCTCCAGTCATCAACAGACCCTCCATGAGTCCGTCAACCAGGAAACAGAGCCACCACATGGTGGCGTCTCACTGTTGGTTTTTTACAAAATAATAATAAAGGATAACGTCAAAGAACTCTGTGATGAACACGATAGTAACCACTTCCTCCTATATAGCCCTGCTCCGTTACCTTTTATTGTTTCTTGACCCACATTTGCCTGTTGATTAAATAAAATCTGTTGGTTTGTAAGGAAAAGAAAAAAAGAATTTGTATTTTATTTTGATAAGTCTCAGTGTTATTAGTGTTGATTGGAACATAAAAAAATGGAACTGGCTTCGACGGCGCCTCCCCATCAACCACTCCCATCTGTCACATGTCCTAGGATGCACCAGATTAGCGACAAGCTGATAAACCACAGGAGAACAGACCCACAGATGCTCCAAGGCGACCCTCTTTTTTTAATATTTTAATATCCTTTTTTTGATGGCTTAGAATGTACAACAAGATTTAACAGCATTGAGAAAACCTGGACAAATCTCATTTTTAAGTGTATTTTGTGTACATCTGTGTAAATACTGAAAAATAATTATAGAGGTTATATGGGTTTTGGTGAGGGATGGTCATGAAACTGTCGGGAGTTCACACTTCTTCACCTTTATTTGTACCTCATTCAACTTTGTTTTTCGAGATGTTCTCGCCTGTGAGTTTGGAAACATTTATTATCTTTCTGTTTCTTGCTTAGAACCTTTCTATCTGTACGACAGGTCTCCAAGAACAGAGTTTAAAAAGAAAATCGAACATATGTCTACTGTTTTGGGATTGTGGTGCATGTGACGTTTGAAGATTATTTCTCCTTTTAGTGTGTTGCAACGGACAGCACTGCAACTCTTTGTCACTAGCCTGTAATCCAGCTATTTACTTGTGAGCTACATTGTGTACAACACTGACTCTTCCCCAGACATGTGCAGTTCGAGTTGGATCATTTTAGCCGCCGTTCCAATGAGGAGCTCACCTGAGGCAGCTTGTGTAAACAGGGTTGTTGCATTTGTTTCATAGCACCTGCATTAAAATGAAGAGATCATAAAACCCGCAAGCCTTGACTTTGCTTACAAATGCTTTGGTGTAGTGTTTGGGATGTTCGTCCCACTTGCCTCCTTAATGCAGAGTAAAGAGAAATTATTTACAAAAGGAAGGACAGACAGAGTTTGTTTATTGTCTAATTAGAATAATCCCATCGTATCAGAATTTTTTTTGCAAGGGCTTGTTTGTAATATTGCTTAAGTCAAACTTTTATTGGAGATTCTCACAATGTGGTTAAGACTTTTACGTTTACATACGTTCATCCACGAAGGGCGCCTTAAACCTAAATAATCCTTCCTTTTTTTCTACGTTGCATAAGAATTGCCATACAAGCAATTCTGAGGACATAACATGTATTAAAGGATTAGCGTTTAAACTCAGTGGGAGAGATGGTTGAATAGGAGAGTAGATGCTTCCATTTGGGCAATTATTTTACCTTGCTGACATGTAATCCATATTTCTGCAGTCTCACTCCAGGCACAAAGATTGTTAACAGGCAGTTTTAGACTTGATTTTAACATTTGGAGAGAACAGAAGCACACGTTACATCTGCTGTTGGACAAAATTCGTTTTTTTTTCTGCTGCTTTTGTGCCTGAGTCTTTCAGCCTCCCTTCAGGGCAATAAAATCTACTTCTAAAAGCTTTAGAACATACACAGTCTTACCACGGTTTAATCAGAGGATCCCGATGTGCTGTCCAGCTTGAAGGTACATATGAAGACACCGTTTATCAAAATTTGATAACAAAAACAAAGGCCTGCCCCCAGAAAGAAAGAAAGACTTCTCATCAAACTCCATTTCCCTCCTCAGGCTTGACTTGACATTGCTGTTGTTTTTCTGTCTTGTTTCCTCAACAAATGGAATCCTTAGAATTGTAATTGCAACATTTTTTACCTTTTTTTTGTTTCTTTTTCTGTGTGTGTCTTTGATGGTTTCCTTTTGTTAGTGTTTACATGCTACACATCCATCGGTGATGACAAACAAAAGAGACATCTCCCCAAGCACAAGCTGGAAATGTGTTTCTTTGGTTTGCGATGGTTAGAAAAACGAGCTGCCTTCAGGGTCTGTCTGTGAAATATTCAAGAGTGAAGCATGCTTTGCAGAATCCAGTTTCCTCTCTGCCTTGAAAAGAAGGTTCAGCTATCAGATGACCAAACAGCACCCACACCAGAAAGCATCTGACACTCCTGCAGCACGTGATGCCGCTCCATCCGCAGAACGCTGGTAAAATAAACACTGTTTATTGCAGCCTTGCTCCAGGGTGTTATGAGCAACACAAATAACAGCCTGACAGCAGCGACTGAGTGACACAGCTCCAGTGTGACTCAAATGCATGCTTGCATTTCATGGAAATAAATAACTGGGTTTCTCTTCTGACGTTTTCTTTTGTGTTGTCATTCAGACGGGCACCCCTTTGGTTTGTTGGTATTACCATGAAACTGTCATGTACATTTGTGATAGCAGCCTTTGATATTTTTTTTTTTTTAGATTTTAGCATCTAAGCAGGACCTTTGACTGTGACCAAACTGTGTAAACAGACATATCCTGGTTATTAAGCGTCTGATAAACATCACCTATCACAACTCTCCACCCTTTATTCAAACCATGCTCTCCTCCTGCATCTTCAGACATGAGGGAGGGCGAGTTCAAGGAAGCTATTTAGCATGATATCTCTGAAAAGATTTGTTTATTCATAATAAAGTGTGACCTTAAATCATTCTAGTTTTGTGTAAACATCATTGGGCATCACGCCTCAAACAAAGGAAACTGTGAAAAGTTAGCTGACAAAGTTCTCATGCGGTGCTTGGATAGTTATGAGGCAAAATTGGTGAGTCATCGAATAAGAAAACCAAATTTGGATCCTGGGGTATTTACATACTGTATGTTTGGTTACGACATCTGAGTCCACACAGGTGAAGCAGAGAGCCCCACCCCTGCACAGCAGGGTTTGCAAATAGAGACTGGAGAGCGATCATTTTACACTTGAACCTGGAGGCGTAGAGGCACAGTCATCAGATCACAGCAGCTGTTTTACAATGAAAACCAGATGGCTCCAGTCAGCTGAGGGGTATTGACAACAGCGTTCAGAAGGATCAGTTAACCAGTCTTTGTTTTCTACATTTTTTTTCAGCCATGCCCATCGCGGAGCTTTTAGGAGTGCAGTTCGACATGCAGCTGCTGCTGAAACTCAGTGTCTCTGTGCTTGCAGCAGTGTTGCTTTCTTGGGCCTACAGGTTTTACAACTCCAGGAATGTTGGAGAAACTTCGCAATGTGGTAAAGAAGACAAAATGCCACCACATGCCACCTGCCAAAACTGCAAGATGATAATACAGCATCAAAGCTCAGAAGACTCTGCCAAGCAGACTGGATCCATCCACGCAATCTCTGCCTCTATTGACCTGACATCTGACAAACACGAGGAAACGGCAGCAGAGGCTCCTTTATGCCGAAGTGAAAACAGAAAACACAAGGAGGAATTTAGCCATTTAAATATTGACCGAGACAAGTGCAAGGAAACAGAGACGGATCCAAATCCCTCCCTGGCTGCTACTGATAATGTTGCATTTTGCTTCTCTTCAACCCTTCAAGAACCGGCAGAGAAATGCATTGGCAGGCTCTCTGGACGCCACTCTCCCTGCATCTTAAAGTTGCAGGGTGGAGTGGGTGTGGAGAGAGAGTTAAGGCAGGACTTGGAGCAGCAGGAGGTCTATTCCAGCTTCCTTTCCAAGGCAGAGATCAAAGTGGAGGATACAAACATTGTGCTGAATGGATCAGGAGACCAAATTGTGCATGGAAAGATATATGATTACTATGTGGAATCTTCCTCTCACTCGGTAACAGATTCCCGTTACAACAGAAACTCTGAGGCAAAGATGGTTGACTTTGGAAATCCAAGCAGCAGAGTTATGGAGTCCCCTCCCTTGGCGAGTTCCATCATCATGGCTGATCTGGTGCCTCAGCAAAGCAGTGCTACAGATGCCTCTTTGCAAAAAAGCCCCAAGCTGAGACATACAGCAAGGCCCGCCCTCCTACGCAAGGAGAGCTATCAGCTTGCAGCAGAGGAGTCCGAGCTTCTCTTACCCCTTCAAAACCCAACAACTCCAATGACTCACTCTCTGGCTTCAGCAGACAATGACGATATCTTCCTTCAAACCCCCAAAGATAGAAGAAGATGCAAAGTGGTGGAGGAGGTTGATCTGGAGACTGTAGCAGGGGCTCCATTCATGAATCTTTCTGCAGAAATCTCTGATGGCTCTGATCTGGAAACCCTAAAAAGCAAACTTGATTTGGGGAACTGTTTACAGGCATTTTATCTAGCCAAGAAACGTGGCAATGTGTCTTTACAGCAAGCAGCTCTAAGAGTTATGTCAGACAACTACCTGCAGGTTCTCAGAGACCCCAACCTTTATGGACGCCTTATGGCGGGCCAGCGTGAACAAATCCAGAAACAGAGAATGAAGGGGAGACGCTTTGTCATTGTTGCAGACATGGACCCTCAAGACTGGCTGGGTCACACTGAGGGACTCAGGGCAACAGTAGAACAGAGAAAAATGTCTAGTCAAATGTATTATTATGATGACTACAAAGACTCCTGGCATCCGCTGTGCCCGATCCCCCCTGAGGTTATCTCTAAAGCCTGTGCCATGTGTACCATGGATAACTACTTATTTGTGGCAGTGGGCTGCCAAGGGACAGACAGAGGAATGACACCCTCAAAGCGAGTGTTCTGCTACAATCCTTTGACATCCATTTGGAAAGAGATCAGTCCTATGAATGAAGCCAGGCCTCGCTGCAAACTGGCAGCACTGGAGGGATGTGTCTATGCCATTGGAGGGGAGTGTCTCTCATCAGTAGAGCGCTACGACCCACGACTAGACAGATGGACATTTGTAGCTCCGCTGCCTAATGACACGTTTGCTGTGGCACATCATGTGACAGTGTGCGATGGAGAGCTCTTTGTTTGTGGAGGTACACTCAGGTGTATACTCCTGCGCTACAACCCCAAAGCTGACACCTGGAGGACAGGTGTCATGGTAGGAAGCAAAGACAGGACAACAGATATGGTGGGTGTGAGGAGATGTCTATATCGGTTTGATCTGAACCCATTGCTCGGTATCAGTGTGTACCGCTACCACACAGTGGCACGGCTATGGTACGAGTGCAGCTCCAAACGGCTTTTGCACTGCCCAGCCTTCCAGTGTGTGGCCATGGATGGAACAATTTACTGTATCAGCCAGCAGTTTACCATGAGATTTGATGCTGATGACGTCTCACCAGCTTTTGCAGAAGAGGATTTCAGTGTCCTCTCTGCAGCCAAGGGCATGCTTTTCCCCTTCGTCCTGTCACTACCTGATAAGAAGCCTCAGCAGACAAGTGTGTAAAAAGGATTCTGGGCTTTTTTTTTTTTTTTTGGTGATAAGATTAACCGATGACTGAGTATTCCCACAGGAGCATGCTTTACATCAACTTTATTGTTGACGGTGTAAATTCTACTTTGCAGAACCCGCCCCGACCCTAAAATGTTATTACAAAACTGTGAGATTGCACTGTCATTTCCTTGAGGTGTTATTGAGTTCCTCTTTCCAGAAAGATACAATGCATTACTTTCAAAAATGACTTTATTCTTCATGGGTTGCAAATTGCACAGAGACTTATGCTCCTTACATCTCATCCTTGGCAGCAGATGTAAAGTATTGGATTGTAAATGCTCGTCAAACTAATGTTTGCTCAGATTTATGCGGGACACACTGCCATGTTGATTGTTTTCTTTTATGATTTGCCACTCCTTGCTGCCATTATGCTGTTTTTACATTGCCCCAGATGCTTAACCGCTTCACTGTGAACGATAATTCATTACAAAGAATCTCCAACTAAATGAGTTCGTTCAGCTCTAACACACAGAGATAGAGCAGTATTGTGATAATCTATCACTCTGCTCTTCTGTAGGGCACAAATATAACTTACACAGTGGTCTGGATACTAAACCATTATCTACATTTGCTCTTTAAACATGACATGATGTAAATGGTTATGCCATACATTATGAATAGGTGTGCTTTTGAAGCATTTATCACTGTTTGAAAGTCTTCCAACACTTGTTGGAGTCGCAGTCATTCTAGTTATGTGCTTATAGTTTGTTGTATCTGTTATTCGTTTGATTACAGCTCTGATGTACGAACCTGACAGATTTACTTTTGTATTTATTGTAAATATAAAGAAAAAGGCAAATAAATCCTTTTGTCAGAAATATTGTTATAAATACTTTTTGCTCACGTAATGTGATGAGCACAAACTAAATCATATCAATGCATTACTAAGTAAATATTAAAAAAAAAAAAGAGTTGCATCAATATTAAGTTAGTTATCTTTTGTTAATTTACAACTATGTCTCTGCCAGGGAAGCTGGAGGCCTCATGGAACGACATGCAGCTAGAGCGCCATCATGTGGTTCAGCAGGCTTACAAAAAAGCTGAAAAAATCTATAACATGGAGTCATGTGACAGAAATACACCAACAGAATAGCATGGAAACGAGCTCACAATAGTGCAGAAATGCTCATCACAGCAGGCCAGAAAAAAGATGGGAATCAGCCACAGATGTTTGACAATCTCACATATGCAATTTCTATTCCTCCTATTTAAACACTCGTATTCTGTCAGGTGCTTAATCACAGGAATCAGAGTGATACGAGTCTCCCCGGATATTCTTTTGAGGACTCAGCATCTGCTGGGCCTTAATAGAGCAGCTCCATCAGCGTCTCACAGGTGTAGCCCTAAGGCTGATTTGAAAGCAGAAATTGCTTTTTAAAAATGATCAGGGACAGGCAGGAACCAGCTCTGTCACAGGGCCAGGTCCTTTCACCGCAGTTATGATTAGCTGAGCAGAGCAGGTGGCATTGGTTCACCTCCAGGTGGCAAAGCAGCCCTTCAAGGAAGCCCCAGTTAGATGCTTTCTGGTTTGCTGCCTTATGCACAGTTCATAATTGAAGGTGTCACTGCTGGTTTCTGAAACAGGTGGAAAGAAGCAGGAATGGTATCTCCAGAAAAACTGCAGTCATCACAGTTATTATAAAATGGAAAAGAATATAGCATTTGGTTTGCTTTGATGGGATTTGGTCTAACTCCCGATTCTGGACATGATTTGACAGGACAGCACTAAATGCAGTCAGACATTTTTGCACTTCATACTTTTTGTACTTGGATGCTTGACAGTTTGCCATTACCGTCTGGCAGCAAAAGCATATTTCTGTAATAAATGATCTTGATAGAACCTGCTTTGGTTTCCTTTACCATATGCCAGGATTGCAGAAGCTTTGGCACACATTTTATTCTACAGGATTTTTCTAAATTAAGATTTACAGGACAGGACTTGCTCTTTCTCAATAATCTTCAAGAGGACCCCCCACCCACACCCCCAATGTGTGACACCAGCAAATTATTCTAACTAGCCTGTAAATACCTTTTAGGATTGATGATTTTACACATTTTTTGTGACTGCTGAGTCGAACCAGAAACTTGCTTTCTTCAGTAGTTTTGTCAGGACCCTTTATCTTGGCAGGCAATATTATGCAGAAGTGTCCACAATCTACACCAGAAAATCCTGACTTGCAGGGTTGTGACAGGCGTTCAATTGGTGTTAATGCTCTAAATGAGCAGTTAAAGGCTGACCTCAGCTCTCCAAGGAGCAGCTCTGCGCTCAGACGTCTGGCTTTAGGTCCCAGTGGGACAAGCAGTCGGCACAACTGGGCCTGTTGGCAATCTCTGGCTCTGGAATGAACTGTGTCAAAGGAATAAACTGACTTTACAAAGAGAAACCAGCAAAGGGGGATATGCAGGGACTTGAGCAACGAGCCTCACACAAGGATCAGCAAAGCCCATGCTTTACTATTGATCTGTACGCTTTTATAGCATTTCCAAGTCATTTCTCCTCTCAGATCCGATATAAGCATGCAGTGACTCAACCTCACAACAGTGTAATTAGTCTCTAGCTATACATTTTCCCACCAGAGCGCTGAGCTGTTGTTAGCTGAACCTTGCTATCCTAATCCCTCTGCTAAATATACATCTACCCACTCAGGTCTTGAAAAATGCTTAGTAAGCCTGCAGAGTTTCAGCACTGTTTTACAGTCAGCTTGAAAATATCTACTTTTTATTTTAAAAAGCAGGCAAATTTACTGTCAAGACATAGCACACATGGAAAAAACACTGTATTATACTATTCAACAGGATTACATGGCTTACAGTCATAAAACACAAGACATCATTTGAGTTCAAATGAAAACCACTGTATCCCAAAAAATAGTATTACTCCAAAAATGTATATCCCAATATGAATAACCCAAGAAATGGATTGAGGAAATAACCCAATTGTTTTAAGAGCACGTTTTCCCTCTAAATCCTGCTCATGTATCATTATGGATCTCATCCTCATTGCGCTTGTTTTTAGAAGGTTTGATGGTCATTTGTGCACATTTTGAGGTCCTTGACTTAAGTTTATGGAGATCTGTTGTGATGGACAGCCAACCACATCCTTTATTTGCTTCAAATTTTACAGGCTTTGTGCTATGATTTTTTAAGCCTTTCTACCTCCTAATGGAGCTTGAATTGCCAAAGCAAAGCCTACAGGATTAGGGATCAGACAAAACACATAAAACATGGTGCAATGACTATGTCTTTGTTCTATCGTATTGTTAAAAAAAAAAGTGAGAAAACTGAGATAAGAGAGGACATTTCTGGAGATAGCTGGGAAATGTTTTGTTTTAAAGCTCATTCAATCAATTAACACCAAATTACCACAACAAAAATGGTTGAAGCACACTTATCTTACACCTAGTAGATTAAATTAATATTTCCTGACTTTCCAGACATCTGTGTACACAGCAAAGTAGGCAAGGGGACTTTATTCCATTCCTTATGGAAATGTAACACTGCAGAAGTGAATCTTAAGAAAGTGAACACACCATGTTGTTTCAAGAAAAGACTAGCATTCACTGTAATGATTATAAACTTCCAGCATCTTGTTGCCTGTTGTTTCATGAGTCTACCCTCCCTCCCCTGCGTAGTCATCCCTCAACTTCTGTAACCCACCCTTTTCCCCCTGTCTCTTGCCCCCCGACATTCCTCTCCTCTTCCCCCTTTTTCTTTTCCATCCACTCCAACAAAAAGAAGGATACAAACATCATTAATATGAATAAAGTTCAGTTTAAATGACGAAAGGGGTTTATACATATATATACACCTTTTGTGTCCAATGATTTATAACCCACAATTGTAACAGTAAAATATGTCTAACACAAGAGGCTCTCAGTTCATATCTGTTTGTTCAGCTGTTGGACAGGACAAGAAAAAAATATATACATTTTAATGTTACTAGTTCCTGTTTATCTTAAACACATTCCGTGTCTTGTTTTATCTTCTTTTGTGTGGTTTTTGTCTTGTGTTTCTTGAGCACTTTCTGGAAAAAAACTGCTTTATAAAGTAAACTTTGCTTGCTATAAAAAAAAGAAAGAAAAATATCTTCTTTTCTGTCTTGCAAGAAAAAAAATATCTTATCATATAGCGATAGTTATCGATAGTTTTTTAAAGCAAAAAAATCTTAGTTTGAGAAAACAAGTTATAGAGGTTAGAATTTTATTCTTGAAAATAAAAATTCTTGATAAGACTATTTTCTGACCCCATTGGCCGATTGTTTTGCTTATTTAAATCCAATCTGCCAATAAGATAAACATTTTTAACTTATTCCTAAAGGGGCTGTTTTTGCAGTGCAATAATCATGTTGTGGACAGAATATAACTGGATTTATAGGTCATATAGTAAGAGGGAGAGCTCTTTTGAGTAATAACAATAATAACAGAAAATGTTTCCGTGATGAGAAAATCTTCAAATGCATATTTATTTCTGTTTTTTCAGACTTTGAATCGGACAGACAACTTGAATGACAACACTTGTTTCCATGTTTCTTTACTTGGTTTCATTCAAGTTTTCGTCCAGAGAACTTCTAAATGTTAAATGTGTTCACCTGAAAGGAAATTGGCTTTATAAAATGTAAAAAAAAAAAATCAAATACAGCTCATTAGTTGGACAATTTAGGGTGATAAGATGATTTAAACCAACCTCTCTCAGAAACCTCAGGAGGCTTTCTAAATAAAAATGTGAGACTCTTTACGCAGCATGGCCTTTGCTCAGTGGGGACATGGCTCCCAAAAAGTACTAACCTAGCAAGCACACAAGTTTGTATTCAAGCAGGACCGAATACCACCTGACCACAAAACAATATGTGCACAGCATGCTTTTACTGGTATGTTGGCAGGCTGAAATCTGCCATCTGCGGAGTGAAGAAGACGGGGACCCGAGCTCAGGGGAATGGCAGATGTCCGGCCAATTTCCTTGCCAGCCTTTGGCACGGTGCTACTTCCAGGTTGCATATTTCCTATATTCACTCTGTGAGTCCTCGCTAAACTCTGTTCCACAGAAGGGAAGTGATACGGCACAGACTCACAGCGGTCCAGCTGGGAATGGCTCCTCTGTTTCCAGAAGGGTCAAAATAGTTTTTATGGTCAAGGATTAACCAGCAGAACAAAGAATCACTGAAATATTGACCCTCTGCAATGAAAACAGGGGAAGTTATATAAGTTTGCTCCTTTTCAGGCATTAATCTGACTAATTTAATATTCAAACCTAATATTTCATTAATTTAATGAGTCATGAACTGCATATATAAGTGCAAATATGTCTATTTATCATGAAAGATAATTATGCTGTCATAATTTGTACACAACTATGTGTTCATTTGTATATGTATAAGCAATCATGTATAATAATTTTTAATCATATTTTTTTTGTTTAGATTGCTTAAGATAAACTTATTGAAATTACGATTCTGAAAATGAAATGAACATTCTCAAATGTTCAATGGTTTTCTCCTTTTTGATGCACACATGTTTGAGACTTGACATAAACATTTTACATTGGATGATCCAGCTCTGGCAACAAAGAAACCACAAACCTTCAACAAAAGACATGCATGAACAAACAAAAAGAAAAAGAAATGTTTTTGATGGCTAAGGTTGAAGCGAAGGTTAGGTTTTTTGAGAGATCAAAGCTGGGGAGGTGGGGTGTTGTGCTCCTGAGAACCTTTGCTGGATGAGGTTTCTTATGTAAGATTTCTTTAATCTCAGCCTCATCAGGGATTGGAGGACAAAGAAAGGACAGCAGCTCAATATCAGAATAGCTAAGTTTGAGTTCTTTTTAACTCCTCTTTTTCTGTGTTTAAGGAAAACATTTCTGCTGTTAACAACAAGATTTTATGGCCACATTTTCAACGACGAAGACTTTACACATACAGCAGTCGGTGTAATTTCAGTGCCAATAGAAGAGACACGTACTGTGTAGTTACCTGCTATTTGAAACCCTACTAGGAATGTCTGCATTCATTTTCTCAGAGTACACAGGTCCAATTACTAGAAGGAGGATTTCAGCAGAAAAGCAGCAAAGCCATTTATTAAAATTGCAGAACCCATGTCCATGGTACTGCTGGTCTGAAGGTAAGTCATTAGGGCAAAAAAGGCTTTTCATCTTTCAACCTCCTTTCACCTCACCTCTCTTTACCTTGTTTTTCTGAGCCTGTTTTTGTTTTTTTATTTAGCCAAGAAACAACAGTAATAGATTATTTTTTCTCATCTGTGGATCTTTATAGTCAGTCAAATGATGGAACAAATGTTTCCCAATTAAATCTATCTCTATGATATCCTGAAATATTAAAAATCTACAATATTTTCTGACTCTCATTTCATTTGCTTCTATCTGCATTCAGGATCGAGGGACAATTATCCTGCTAAATGGGAAAAAAATCTGCAGTGAAGGCTCACTGAGAACTCGTATCTGAACTTTTACTGCTGATCTGTAGATGGCAGTGATGCCACGAGAATAAACAGCACCCTGTCAGGTTTTTACATTTTTCAAATCTGGATGCATGTTAAAGGCATTTTAGCAAACGGGATGACAAAATCTACTTTTACTGAAACATTTAAAAAATGCCTTTTATGTTTCTTTGGGTTCCACTTTTTTTAGCCTGTATGTTTCAAAAACTTGCAAACATCTGGATTTGTATAGTAGTCCTGGAGTTTTAAACACACACCAACAACCTCCCCCCTGCTCTTTTTCCAGAGTAGCTGAGCTTTGCACAGAGCACCCATTGTAAGGCTGCTCTTTTAAGCCTTTTCCAGTTGCTGAAAAAAGCTCCACATTTACTGACTCCAAGTTTTTAAAAAAATCCCAGCATCTGTGCCAAACATCACAGACTGGAATCATGTCTGAGGTCCATTAAGTCCTGGAGGATCCATTTAGGAGGCATTTTTCTGTTTGCCATCCTGCCAGGCTGCTGAGAGGAGTCGTACTCTGAAAATCAGAGCCTGCCTCCAAAATGGGCTTTTTTTTATCAAATGAGTTTCAAACAGACATGCTAATGGACTATTACACCTGGAGCTGACCACCACCACAGCTTTCTGTGGGACTGCAGTTTGGAGCAGTGTTGGCTTTTAGTGCAATAAGATACATTTATAAAAAACAAAACAAAGATGACATAAAAGCTACAGAATGAATCTTACTTTCATCCATGTGAGTGATATTTGGTTTATGGATTATAATTGATCAGAAATACAATGTGGTGACGTTTGAGTGACTGTTTATGGATTTTCTTAATGAAACCTCTTGTCAGTGTTGTCCTCTTCCAAAGAAAACGGCATGAACTGCAGAGCTACGTGTGACTGCAGCGCCGTTGGCATCCAGTCATGTATGTGATGAGGTTAAGTTCGGGTCATCGCGATTATGAAGTTAAACTCTCCCGAACAGGATGGGGCTCCCACCTGAGACTCAGCGGGGCCACCGCTGGAGGGGGGGCGCAGAATGAGAGGGGCCACTGTTGTTGTAGACACGTGAAGGGGGTGGGGAGGAGGCAAGTAAGCAACCAGTCGGGGCAGAATCGCTCCAGAGGAAAATATTCATCCCCACTTAACATGTCAATCAAGATTAATGGCCTTTCCAAACCTCCCCTCCAGTCCACGCAGGTCCTTTCGGCAGCAGAAGGGAAGCAGGGAAGAGGCGCTAAGATATAAAAGGCAGGACAGGGACGAGACGCCTGCAGGAGCGCAGCAGTTCCAGGCGCGCACAACGCGGAGCGCCGTCGGGTTGGGGTTTCTGCCTCTTGACCGCTTGGCGCTTTGACAGCTCCCGTGATTGATTCTGAGAGCTTGACGCGACTCCAATAAGATGCCACAATCGTTTTTGGTACTTTTTCATCCGTGGGATCCCGACAGTAAAACTTTCTGAATCTGTGGATGACAGTGACTGCAGACGGCTTTCAGACCCGCAGCGCTTAGAACGGATGCGTCCCAGGATGGAGCTGAGGAGCGCGTGGCGCCTGCTTCTCTTCCCGCTTCAAATGCTGTATCACATTCTGAAGGCGAGTCTCTGCTGGCTCCTACCGAGTAGAAAGAAGGACTTGAGCAAAGAGGTGGTGCTAATCACGGGTGGAGGTCGGGGCATCGGTCGACACCTGGCCAAGGAGTTTGTCAAGCAAGGAGCCAAAAAGGTAGAGTCAACTTACCGAGCACTAAACACCCCCGCTGCAGAGAAATCATGTACTCTGAATATATGACCAGATCATGCTGTAGAGTTTGTGTGAAAGTGATGTGGAGTGATGGGGCAGCTCCAACCACACTCCTGCCCCACTCTAAGGTCACTAAAATGAAGCAAATCACGACCTCCAAGTTACCCTGCTGCCCCAGTCTGATACAAGAACATGTTCTGAACTTTTGTCCAAGCATCGCTCCACAGCTGGAGCTGCAGAGTGCAGTTGGTCTGCACAGCCAGTCTGCGCAGCCGGTCTGCACAGGCATTATGACTGATATGAAGAAGCAGCAGTGAGCTGATGCCATCCTGCAGGCAACTTTGTAGGATTCATGCATGACTGACATGATCTGTGGATGTTGGGCTTGTGTGAGTGAGTGTTTAATCGTGTGTGTGTGTGGGGGGGGTCCCCCATTCCCCCATTCCCCCACAAACCCCATTCAAAGCAGTTCATATCCACCCTTCTAGTCCTATAAGAGTCTCCTCCATTCACTTTTCTTCCTGTTCGTGTGGTAAAATGTTCTGCTTATCGGATATCCCATAGACTGCAGTTTGGTTGAATTTTTGTTTAATAATAAAATAAAACATCTGAACTTAAGTCAAATCATAAGCTCTCAAACTGAAAGGATGTTGTTTGATCTTTTGCTTTTTGGTCTAAACAACTGGAAAATAATCAAACGAAAGTGCTTAACTGTAATGGGGCTTTTACTGTGAAGGAGCTTAAACTGACGAGGAGAATGACAGTGATCACTGTAATGTGATTTATTTGCAAAATAACATTATCTCACAATGTTTATTGATCAAAACAATCCCTCAGTTAGTAACAATACACTAAAAAACAGCAACATTTGGTTTTATTTTTACCCATACAGGCCCCTGTAGTCATGGCTGACCCTTCTTCTGTACACATGTGACCTGAGCACAGATCTTCTGGAGGCACAATGTCGAAAACGTTGCTGAGAGTTCAGTGAAACACTAACTGCCTCCCTCTGTCTTCCAAAGCCGTATCCTTGGGGAGCGAACGAGAAGAAAACAGCAGATATAAAGCATTACTCTGCAGCTGAACAACAAAGGATGTCATTGTGCCTTTCAGCACCTTATTGTTGGGTACGATCAAGGTGTGAAGGCTCTGAAAACAACACCTGTGGTAATGTGTATGACAACTGCTCTGTGCCTGAAGGGATGCTGAAAGGAAATAGGACAGTTATTATGCAGTGAGCTAACCTCTATGAACTTGCAGTCACCCCAGCATGAGCACATTTATGACCGGCGGTCGGTATATCCTTTTTCCTCCTCTCTTGATGTTTTTTTGGTGGATGACTTCAGTGTTAAAGGAAGAATTCACCAGATGATGAGTGGGAGGCTCATGAGGAGGGTGGAGGGGGGTGATTTTTATGGGGGCCAAAAAAGCACTGAAACAACAAACCAGAACAACATGTTTTCAAAAAAGGCAGTAAAAATGCAAGAAGGGTCTTTGGCGCGCTTGAAGTAAATAATTGACAGTTTTAAAGAAAACATTACTTCAATTTTTTTTCATTGCACCGACCCAACACTTGTGTGTTTTTTGTGTTTCTGCTTGCCTGTCAGGATCACATGAATAAATCTTTGTGAGGAAGATGAAGCTCAAAAACTCACCAGCAGTGAGATTGCAAGTGTGCTGCTGATGTGCTGGAGGCGGGAAGCACACCACTCCCAGCTGGGTATTGCCCTGCAACTGACCTTGCTGTCTCCTCTGTAATTAGACAGCGGCAGGCGACTGCCCCCTCTTTGAGCTCCCTCCCCACCAGTCCATAAAATGGGTGTGAAACGCATGGTTCATCCTCACCCTTACATTTAGATCCAGCAGATAGAGTATCACCGTAATCCAGCTACTGAGGACACAAACATCTCAGCTTGTTCTGGGAGGCATGTGAAGGATTTGAATCGAACTATGCTTAAATTGTTGATCAGTCTTTCTTAAAGCATGAGCTGACATCAAATCTTGTTAGGGACGGCTTGTTAGAACAATCAGCAGTTTATCTCCAGCTGAGGCCTCGGCGTGTGTGTTGTCAGATGGTTTTGCATCCAATTTGGCTGAAGCTTGTTTGCCCTGAGTGTCCCATGTGTTGTAACTAGGGATAAACCTAATGAATTAAATTAGGTTTTAACAGCAGAAAAATACTTTTAAGTGCTGACTTTTAACGAGCACCCTTGGCTTTATTTGTCTGGCTCAAATCCTATTAAGAGCTTTTGCATGTTTAGTAAAAGTCGTCTTCTTTCACTGATGACTCCAGTGAGCTCACAAATGAAACAAGAAGATCTGAAGTAGCATAAATGAGGGTCTGTCACAGCGGGGGGGGGGGGACCATAGAGAAGGTCACAATACATGCTATGCAATAACATGCAATTCTGTTATAACACAAACATCCCTGGGCTTCAGTAGTAAAGAGGCCAAAGTGGATCCAGATGCTTTCACACCAGAGCCAGACTTGTTCTTCTTCCTGTGGTCTGTTTTGTTTGAGCAAAAGATAAAATTAAAGAACCATACAAGGGTCCCAGATATGGATGTTCCAATTAGGTTTTTTTGGGCCCGATCCGATTCCGAGTCATTTGATTTTGAGTAGGCTATCTGCCAATACCAAGCCCTGATCCAATAATTTTGTAACACATTTAAAAAATGAGCAAAATAATAAAAATATATATTTTTTCCCTATTTATTTTTTAAAAATACTATTCTTTAAAAAAATACTGCAACTATTGCCTACAAAAAATAGGTGATAGTTTGTCGTGGAGAAACTTTAATGACTGAAGTTTTAGGATCTTCAGATCTATTGAAGATTTTCGATCAGCTGTGATTCATATCTCCATTAAAAATTCTGACAAATAAATGATGACTATTTAAATCATTGTGGTAGCATAATTATGATGATTGATATTCATGACGAGTTCATGTCAATGTGACTATTTGTCTTAAGTTGTTTTTTTGAGATTACTAAATTCTTTCATTTCACCTCTTAAGACCTAGCATCAACATGCGTGGACATCACATTTTGGGTTTCTTACTACCTGGTAAGGTCTCCCATGGCAAACAGGTCCTGGGTGAAGAGCCAGACAAAGAGCGGTTCACAACCCCCTTCATGAGAATAATGATCAAAGATTCAGATACGTCACCCGGATTGGCGTTACCGGGGCCCCACCCTGGAGCCAGGCTTGGGGTTGGGGCTTGCAGGCCTGGTGGTCGGGGCCCTTCCCACGGGCCCTAGTCGGGTAAAACCCAAAGGATTGCTGTAGGACACTCCCCAGTGGGCCCATGACCTGCAGGAGACCTCAGAAGGGGTCGGTGCAATGTGGTTTGGGTGGCAGTTGAAGGCGAGTGCCTCAGCAGCCTAAACGCAGGTCTTGGAAGTTGGCTTTTGGGACATGGAACGTCACCCCTCTGGGAGGTGATGGGAGCCTGAGCTTGTGCGAGAGGTTGAGAGGTACCGGCTAGATAGAATGGAATTGCTGTTAAACTGAGTTGTTACACCCCTAAATAATGGGCTTGAAATATAAAGTACTGACCATGATAAGGTCATGTTTGTCTGATCTCAGACCAACTGAAGACAGAAAATTTTAGAAACAGATTTGCTCTGAGAAAGTCAATAAATTTGTTTCAAGTTTATTGTCATCTTCCATCTACCACCACCACACACACACACACACACACCCCACACACCTATCGGGCATCAGCCAGTGTTGCTTGTTTTTCTCTTTCATTTCTTACCATTGACCGTATATGAGAACTGGACTAAGTGGCCTCTTCCAAACTGGCTCCAAGAAGCCAAAATCCCATAGATTTATATAGAGAAATAAACAGCTGTTACTCAGTCATTCTATTGGTCAGAATAACCATTCTTGCTCTGATACAATTTCTTAACATGTTCTTGATAATCCTTTTTTTTCATGATAATTTTTCTGTTGTTCAAATTATTCAAGTTATAAACTGACCAATCAGATGTCTCCACTAAAAGTAGGTGGAGCCTGCTGGCCCCCACATCCAACATTTAAAACGTTTGATTGACAGATTTCGTGAAGCCCGCTTTCAGTGGTGGAAGTTTGGCCTTCCAAGAAGCTCACCTAATTGGTGAGAGTGGTTGTCATTGAAATATTGACTCAGACAATCACTGCTTACTGACAACTAGTGGTTTAAACACGACGTCCGTATTGCAAAAAAAAAAATGGCGACTGAATTGACTTAATTTGGTTGGAGCTGGAAGTAAAACATTTTCCATGGATGACGTCACACTTTGTCAGTCTAGTTCTCATACACAGTCAATAGTTTCTTCCTGTTTTTTTTTTCTTTATCAGAAGTGTAACACAAAAGAAAGAAAATCAACAACAATACAAAATAAACCCAATTGTTGAAATTGGTCAATGCGTTTTGTACAAATTCTAATAACTGTTATATTTATCGTCACTGGATGTCTAACATTGTCCAGAGCATACCATCAATGTTTTCTTAATGTTTTAATGGTGTAAATCTGAAGAGGATCTCTGAAACTAAGTCAAATCAAGTCAGTGTGAGTCCATCCTGCCGAGTGACTAAACTGATGTTTACACATAAACACTGTGGGGAAACAATGGAGAAAGGCAGTCAGAACTGTGGTCTAACAGACAGACATGCTGTCTTTTGTGTGTGTATGTTAATACATACATACACATGGTCATGGGCAACTGGCCAAATCCCACATTGGCGTCCTCAGCACTTCACACACGCACCGTTTTCAGAATCCCTGACCAGAAATGACAGGGCTCATCTGCTCAACAGGCCGTGTAATCTCTTTGAGAATTTGTGTTTGAGAGATGAGGAGGGCTCAACCCCTGATTTCATTACCTTTCCCTGACCCTAAAGACTGACAGATCTAATTGCCCAATCATCAGTCCCCCACCACCACCTCCACCCAGCCCATGCACTAGCTCAGAAGGCCAGGATTCATTTAGTCTTTGAGTAGATGAAGAGACGGTCCTGTAGCGCAGTTTTCTATTGGACTCAAAATCTATGTGTTGGGAGGAAAATGGTCCTCAACAAATTAAGAACGCTAAGACATCTTTGAAAGTGATGGAAAGGTTTCATTAAAACAATGCCTGCGAACTGCAACAAAATATGTTTGTTCCTAAAACTTTGAAGTCTTGTTGTTTGGTAGGTGATCTTATGGGGCAGAACCGAGAAGACTCTGAAAGAGACAGCGGAGGAGATCTCCCTCTTCGGTACAGAGTGCCTTTACTTCAAGTGTGACGTGGCCAACAAAGAAGAAGTTTACAAGCAAGCCAAGTTAGTGCGAGAAAAGGTATGTCAGTTTTAATAGCTATCCAGATGAATAAGCAGGTTTACATTTACCTTATAATTCTCTTTAAAGTCCAACTCCGATCATCATTTGACCTGTTTTCAAATGTTCCCAGTGGTCTCTTAATTACGATTATGCTAATTTTTGCCAAAATCATGTCATTTTTGAAGACTTAGTTTCTGCAGAGTGACAGGAGTTCATTAGAAATTCACCTCTGAGTTGTGGGTGAAACCATTGGTATGGACTAAACCATCCTCATTTCCATCATCCATCTGTTTACACACACTTCTGCTACCTCCCTAACATCCCCAACCTAGCATTGGCAATGCAACAAAAATGGTTGCATGTCCTTGTTCTGGTATATGTCCTCCATCATCAGAAAAATGCAAAAAGAACATGTTAAACACTCGAAAAACAGCATTTTGGTTATTAAATTATCTTCATGTGTTCTAGTTCCGGTGTGATCCAAAGCATTTAAGTTGAGATTGTTACAGGCTTATGTGTCTTTGGTATATCTAACCTCAGGTGGGAGACGTCACGGTATTAGTGAACAACGCTGCTGTCGTCCATGGCAAAAGTTTGATGAACAGCGACGACAATGCCCTTCTGAAAACCCAACATGTCAACACTCTGGGACAGTTCTGGGTAAGCTGGCATGACCCTGAAGTGAAGCGAGTTTCTCAGAAAAGGGAAATTTCTCTCTGCAGATTATTATTCTCATTTCTGTATTTTGGTTATTGCATGGCAGTGAGGTCAGCAGACCACCCGGGCCTGTCAGTCACACCTGCTTTTAGGGCAGGTTAAATGGGGTATTTCCAGATTGCCTCCCAGTCCCTGAGACATCAGAGCTGTTTTGAAGCTCATGGCATTATTTATTTTGAATTGAGATCAAAAGGCTTTGACATTTGCAGACAGAAATGCAATTATCTAGTAAATGGAAACGGAAACATAATCTGCGGTGACACCACGGGTTGGTTTTTCTGCTGCGCTTCATTTTCTCCGGTGAATAAAAAGGCATCCACCTCCTGTTTCCACACCTCTCTTCATCTCAGCTTTGCTCTCTGTTTCTCCTGGGTTTGTGTGCCTGTCTTAGACAACAAAAGCCTTCCTCCCCCGAATGCTGGAGCTGCAGCACGGGCACGTCGTCTGCATCAACTCCATCCTGTCTCAGTCTCCAATCCCGGGGGTCATAGACTACTGCACATCTAAGGCATCATCACTGGCATTCATGGAGAGCCTGACACTGGGCCTCCTGGACTGTCCAGGCGTCAGCTGCACTACGGTGCTTCCCTTCCACACCAACACGGAGATGTTCCAGGGCATGAGGATTAGGTGAGCACACACGTCCAAAGTTTGAATCTAATGTAAAAAACAGCATTTTTGGCTTTGCATTAAAAAGATGTGCAGAAATCTACAAACAGAAAAACATTGTACAGCCCATAATGAAACCCACATTTACATGTAAATCTAAGCATTGTTGTTTTTCTTACTCAGTAACTACACCACTTAATGGTTGCTGTCAATGTGGGGTCTTTAGTGCACCCCTCTAGTATGCAGTGACAAGTTTTTCTTTTGTGTACCTCTGTCATTTACCCCCTACGCCTCAAACACAAGTAGAAATGAAAAGCTGTCAAGCAGATCAACTACACGTGCTGCAACTTTCCTATGAAAAAGGGACAAAACATCAAACTTGGATAAAAAAAAAGTTGATTTTATGCTCTTATTTTCAAGCGAACATCCTTTTTTGAGGTTTACATTTCTTATGCATGTTTTTTGTTGTGTTTAAGATTTCCTCAGCTTTTTCCACCTCTCAAGCCTGAAGTAGTTGCTCAAAAGACTGTTGATGCCGTCAGAACTGACAAGGCCTTCATTTACCTGCCCTGGACAATGCATGCCCTTGTCATTCTCAAAAGGTAATACATTTGGGCTTTCCAGATGCTTGCTCTCTGCTCTTGTTGTATAATTTTATCCTTAACACTGTGTCCCTGCTGTGTTTTGCTCTTCAGCTTCATGCCACAAGTTGCTCTTGAAGAAATTCAGAAGTTTACAGGGAGTTATACCTGCATGAACACATTCAAAGGGAGGACATGAACATGGCTTGCTTGCAAAATGAGAAAGCTCCGGAAGGTAATGAAAGGAAAATGGACCTCAAGGATTTAAAAGTGGGAGAAATTACCCATAAGGCAACACTCTGGGGACATGTAGGGCTGTTGCATCTACAGATAAGCATCAGCACATCTTGAACTTGTGTGCACATTCCATCACACGTTTTGTGTAGTATAGATGCCAGATTGCAAGACTCACTTTGAACTGAAGCCATGTATAGGTCTGTAACGGTAGTTATTTTGGAGGGCTTTTGTGACACCTGTTTGCAATTTTTACAGTTCCTTTTTATTATCTTTTTAATGTGTCTTATCAAAACAATAAAGTATAATTTTAGAGTAGCTTTGTCTCTTTCTCTGCATGACAAAAGGGGAAAAAAATGCTGGCAGGAATCATATTTTTGTGTTTGCGTTTTGACAGGCATACGAGTGATACCACCTTTGATTTATTCCAAGCAGGATACTGTGTCAAAGATGATGTCAAAACAAGAAATGCACTCCTGCTAGGCATGCAGGCTATTCCTGTGTTTGTATGCAGACTTTAGACAACAGTATTGCATTCATAACTAGAATAATTCTCAATGAAGAAAAAGTCTCAGCTGCCCTTTGCATGAATATGGGCAAAAATGGTTAAACCTGCACGGGGTACGCAGGTGACCCGCACTAAATATTGAGGTAGTAGACCGCTCAGTGAACCCATAGAGAGAAAATGTTCATGCACATTTTTCTACGGGCATGCTGCAGGCGGCTGGTCGTAGTGAACACTTATACAACACGTTAGGGTAAGTAAGGGCGTTGTACAGATTCTGAACCAACTGGAGACGGTTTAGTGATCGCTGGGTGACAAAGAAGTACATTGAGTTGCAGTAATCTATATAAGAGGTGATCATGGCATGGATCGCTGTTTCTAGGCTACTGCAACTCAGGAAAAGTTTAACTTTAGATAAAAGACGCAAGTGATAGAATTTTATTTTGACAACATTGTCAATCTATTTGTCAAATTTAAAACAGCTGTCAAACAGCTGTTTTTTACTCATTCAATTACAGAAAATTCTGGCTCAATCGCTGCTTTACTTTGTCAATGCACTCCATTAAATCTTTTTGTGAGCTCTGTTTTTCTCACACAGAGGGGCAGATATATTTGCAGATCATCGGTGTAGCAATGAAGAGGCATCATGCTGTGCAATGACAGAACCAAGTGGCAGCAGATAAAAAGAAAAAAGAGCAGGACCAAGGATAGAGCCTTGTGGTACACCACAGGACAGAGAAGGCCTCAGCAATCCTGACAGAAAAACTTCTCCCAGTTAAATAGCACTTAAGCCAGCCAATTGAGACTCCACAAATGCCGAGGTGATGTTCTAGTTGAGACAGGGGGACAGCATAATACCCCCTTGTCAAAGTCTGCTGTCAGGTCCAAGAGCACCAGAACAACAGCCTGTTTGGCATCAACGCACACGGCAATGTCATTGTGGACCTTTAGCAGGGTGGACTCTGCTGTGCCAAGATCTAAACCCTGACTGAAACTTCTCCAAAATAAAATGATGTTCCTAAAAGGACTGCAACTGCTTAAAAAACAAAACTTAAACTTAAAACAAATTTTTCTTATAACTTGAATAAAAAAGACAAGTGGGAAACCGGTCTAAAATGAGATAAAACAGAGGAGTCAAGATTAGTTTTTTAAAGAAGTAGCTTAACCACAGCTTGTTTAAAAGCAGATGGAACAACTCCAGAGATCAAGGAAGTGTTGATAAAATTCCAGTCCAGGCCCTACAGTACCAAATAATGACTAGAGTGAGGTGTAAGGACACCATACAACAGCATCACCATAACTTCCATTATCTGTATGAATACTTCTCGATACACTACAACACACACGGCAATGGTACATTCCATTTTCATGACGTCCATTGAGATGGCTGAGAACTACAAACACACCTGGGCTCCCCTTCAGCCGCTCCTCTCTACGACCCTCACAGACCTGGTCAACTCAAAAATCCACAGAACCTGTACGGGTCATCCTCCTGTACTACGCCTAATGTCAAATGAAGTAGGTGTCCCTTTTTTGTGTGGATACAATTGCTTTTCACATTAGAGAACTCATGGAGAGGGAGACTCCTTCATTCTTAGACCTGGAACACTAAGGCTTTCATAATTAAAGACGTGTTTCTTTTTATTTAACATTCAGATTGTTTCTCACACCTGAGATTTTACCTTTTGTCCAACAGACCCTTTTCACGGTGATGTCAGACAAAATGGTGACATCTCCGTGTAAAGTAACTTCTGGTTTACGGGTCCCGGCAAAGCTGACAACTGAACGCTGTTTAACACAATTTTATGTAAATAATAAAGGTAACCTTTACAAATGTAACAGAGAATTTGTTCACAAAACGTAGAAAACTGCTAAAAGAATCTGCATGACCTTATGTAGTTATATTACAGTAAACTGCTGTCAGGGAAAAAAATGACAGGATTTTCCTGGTGAAGTTTTACAGTGTAGGTTTGTTTTCACTTATTCTTCATCCATCCATGTATTCTTCATTTGTGCAGTGCAGGGGCACACACAGACACAGACACTCTGAAGGAAGCCTGCTCACGTATGTGGAGAACATGCAAACTCCACACAGAAAAGAGCCAGCTGGGATTTCAGCCTCGCTGCTTCGGGCAACAGTGCTAACCATAACATCACTGTGTGGCCCTACTTCAACTCAGATCTCTGATTTTGATAGAGTCAGGTAAATACAAGGCTATTAGTGTTCTTGTACCTGTTGCATTTCCAACCCAACACGCCTTGATGGGTCTCTGCAGTGAAAAATTGTCATCTTTTTTCATTCTACACTGGTATTAAAGGCAAAGAACTGGACACAACCGTTCAGACTTTGTTTAGGAATAAATTCACCTTATGAGTGGCTCAGGCCTCATGACGTTGGATAACGCCACAGACATTTTGACAATCTGATGCATTTTTTCTTGCCTTTTTTAAAGTATATTTTTTATACAAGCAAGCATTTGCCTTTGGTTGATGAACTACCCAACTCTGACTAAATAAACTTTTGGACTTTACAAGCAAACAATGGCTTTCATTTACTAGAAAATTGCTACAAAATTCTCAATAAACTTTGTCATGACTTATGAACACAATGAATGTAATCAAAGAAAATGGCACATCACTCTGATTGATGTCAAATAAAATAAACCAACTGGAGATAAGCCACAGTCATCTAACATCCTTGAAATCCTGGCTTATATATTTTCCTGAAATGTTGAGAAATATTTTTAAAAGGATGGGTACAACAAAGCAACTCTTTTTCTAGATGGGAAGGAAAATGGAAAAAAACATGGGGGAAATAATGAAGATGACAAAAAAAAGAACATACAACTGCACTCTGCTGTCATTGGGAAAAAAATATGTAGATGTAGACAAAAGATGAGAAAAAGCACAAAAAACAAAAATATACAGGTGATATGAAATGGAGGGCAGGAGTTAGAGGGAGTGTTTTGTTTCTGTGTAAAACTTTTATTCTGTGGGGAATGGGCTGTAACGCCTTATTACATTGATAACCACAGCGACCACGGCACAAAGGTAGAGTAGTTGACTTCTTATTACAGGTTTGATTCCTACCCTTGTAGAAAGCACATAGGTTGAAAATGAAATCTGGAATAAACCTGAAGCTCTACTTTGCTATTGGTGACCTGGTGCCAATGAGTGGGACTGTAAAGCGCTTGAAGATGGCTCTATAATAGTCATGATATATAACATTGCCTATCAACAGGTCTCTGTTTTCTTTTTTGTTTGTGTCCTCTGAGATAAAAAGTAAAACTTCACCTTTATAGCTTTAGTCCAGGTTAGATTGCACAGTAATTCCTGCAGAGTTACTGTAGAAAAATCAATCTGCTCTTTTTTAATTTAACAAAATCATTCAAAGACTTTTCTTCAATTGAAGCCAAGTTGATGTTTTCACTAAAAATAGTCACACAGCTTGACAAAGAAGAATTGCAGGAGGTGATAATAAAACAGGTCACATTCCAATAGATGTTTTTGTTTTTTGTCAGAATGTCCTTACCCTTTTGCACTGCCTAAAATAATCCCTTCATTTATTTCCCTTCATTAAACCTAAAAGATAGTTTAACCAGAGTGGTGTGGATGTTTCAGACTTCACGTGGTTATCTGTTCCATGGGAGACTTTTCAATGCTTTTAAATAAACCACAGGAATTGATTGAGATCATTGTTTTTTTGTGAAACAGAAACAATGACCCTTAGAGAGTAACATCAAAAAGTTTAAAAACATACAATTATCACCAAACAGCCCATATATGAGACAATTCAAGGAGTTGGTGTAAAGCTGGGACGGTGGCTGCCAAAGACAGCTGTGCCAACCCATAAACATTCATTTAAATTCCAGCTAAACATCAACGGCCTCCTCTCACTGACATTAGGACAGAGCGTTGACATGAGGAGGTGACGAGGAGGTGCCGGCTCTTCTGAGACTGAACACGGGTCTGTTTCTCATTCTGTCTCTGGGTTGTGTTATGAAAGCAGAGGGAGAAGCAGTATGTTGGGATTGAAATAGGTCGAAGAGGCATGTTGTGCACGTATGCTGGAAAAGGAAGGCTAAAATGGTTCAAAATCTCATGGGGAAGGTTCAGTGCAGGGTTAGCCAAATACAGAATAAATCAATTTGGGGTTGGAAAGTCTTTTTGCTGCTGAAGGCACCGAGCGCTGGGAAGACTGACCATGTGCAGGTGGAAGCAGAAGGCAGAAAGTGGAGCTGTCTCAGCTGTGACTGCATTCCCAGGCTTCTAGACATTTCATTTATTATTTATGACTGTTATCATGAGCTCTTCTTGCACTTGTGTTATTAAATGTGCTACAATCTTGTTTTGTGCTTTTAAAAAATGAGTTTTAGTGAAATGTATTTTCCTTCAGACAGTTCAAGCATGTGCAATCCCATCAGAGAGTTGGCCTGCAACGATCCATTATATATGTTACGGGTGCCCAGCTCTGTAGTCCATTTGTCATGTTGAGCAGTGATGCTGAACGCATGTAAAACCTCAGCTTGTTCCAGATTCTGTCATTATTCCCATCACATACGCTCCCAGTGACTCTGCTTTTTCCTGGCAGATGGTTCCCGGCGACTTTGAAGCTTCATTTGACTGTCGCATATGCAGCGGAAATGTTTCCAAACCACTTCATTCCTCCTTTCACCTTGCATCTGTTTAATAGCTCTGAAACAGAAAATGTTGGAGCATCGCTGTAATTTTGTTAAATTGAACACTAGCTGTCAGTTTTGTTCAACCAGTCGTAATGCTGTTTCCTTTGCAGCAAAGCTCCAGAGAGAATTCCTCGAACTCAGCCGACACGAGCGCCATCAGATATGTGAGCAGCCCGCTATTACCCTGCAATAAGGCCTGTAAGTCTGGCTGCTTTGTAGACACGGCTGAAAATGAATTGCTAAATGAGACTGCAACAAGAAGGCAGCAGAGTTCAGCAAGGTGTTATTTGTTACAAGACCTTATCCGCTTTCCCTGAACAATCCTGTTTGGCCTACCTCCTGTTTACTGCGGGTTCATCCATCACAGGGTAGGTAGTTTGATAAAAGGGCTCAGACCTAAACCTCAGCAAGTGGCCAGGCGCGGCGCCTCAGCTGACCTGTCACACTCCAAGAGTTATTATACACAGTCGTGTGAAAGGTTAAAGAAAGCTTCAAGTTAGGCTGACAGTCCTCAAAAACACGCACAGAGGCAAGCAGTTTTAGCAAATGCATGAAGAAAACAGAGCACCGCAGCAGCTACTGAAACAGCAAATACAGCAAGGAGCTGAAACACCTTTAACAAAAATATTTTAAAGAGTCTCAGTCAGATTTCCTTTTTACAGAGACGTTTACAAAGGTCCTACCACAAAGCTGTGTCATTTTTATGTTTGTCTATGAAGCAACTTCTCCTAAATAAGCAAAAAGACACACAATGGATTGAGATTGTTCCTTAAAAAGACACAAAAGATGGAATTGACAATGTCTTGTGATCCAAAAAGGTTTATTTCTGTATAATTACAATTAGGAGGTAAAGCTGGACTAGTGTCTGGTAACTTCTGGTGCAAAGCCACTTTTTTTCTGCTTCAGAATCCACAGGAATTACTTGAATTATGTAAACAGTTGAAGAGTTACGGTAGTCAAAATAAGGTAAATGTTAACAGTGTTAAAAGTTTAAATTTGTTACTCAAATAAAGAAAGGAAAATCCCACAAAAGATATTTGGCTCTGATTGAGCCAACTTTTCAAAACGGAGATAAAGCTTTTCAGGAAAACCGATCCAGCAGGAAGCTGTTGGGGTGACCTGGATCTTTTGCCACAGTACCTGCACTCTTTGGAGACACTAGACAAACTACCCACTGCAGAGTTCATCAAAAAATTTAAGAACAACATCTTCAAAGTGATAAAGATGGATTTTATGAACAAAGAGCATGTTTACATGCATATCACTGATTCAGCTATCTGAATATTATTATTATTAATATTAAAGATGAACAAATCTGATTTCAGCTTTTTTAAAGTGTGATGTAAACAGAATGATACAAATCACTTTATCCAAAAACATGGGTTATCAAATAACAAAATACCAGATTAACCTCAACCTTTGTCCTATATATTTGCATCTATGCATGTCTAAGTAAATTGCAGGAGGTGGGACCAGCATGAGCCCAGTGGGCAGCATAACCAAAGCAACTGTTTACACCGCAAGCAAACCATAGCAACAAGGACAGAACTTTTTAGGTTTTGATAGTAACAGGAAGTTGGAAAGTTATGGTGGACATTCGTCCTCAATGTAGACTAGCATTATACCATTTTCTGATCATTTCGTTTGTCTGTAGGCATGTTTTGATTTCTGGCCATTATCTGAGTTTTGCAGGCATTACAAAAGACTAACAAATGATCCCAAACCTGCAGCAACATGTAAAAAAAAGTTTTGAAACTCCAACAGAATTCTGCCAGAGATGTGGATAAAAAATGCCTACAAACCTCAGTCACCGGAAGCATTTCACTGTCCAGTTACAAAAAAGCCTGTTTTCTTTCAAAGTTCCTTCAAAAACTTTTGACTAATGAAGCCTTTTATATTTATTTTAGGAAAGAAAGTGAAAGTATTTTTTATATTTGTTTAGGTTTAACATTGGAATTTGTCTTTGATGCTACACAATTTAACATAGTAAAATATTGTAAAAATGGTAAAGAAATCCTATTTAGGCAAATTATAAAATGTTTTTGTTTTGTCTGAAAGATATGTAATCACAGGATGTACAGTGTTTTGGAGTTCTTAAAAGCATGTGGATAACTTTGTTTATCTAAGTTCTTTTGTTTCAGAGGCAGAAGTGGTGAGCATTGTGTTTGTGACTTACTAGATGAATGTAGAAGACAAAATAAGATCCCTCTGGGACATGAACTCCACTGTGAAACCAAGAGCGCTCCGTTTCACATGTGGTTTTCAGTGTTCTGCTTTTGAACAGTTAACTGGGAGAAAGTGGGAGGTATCCTAAAGGGACAAACAAAGCAAAGTAAGGCCTCCTTTTCATTGCAAGCAGAAGGCAAACACTCAGAGGAAAAGGGTGTGGGAGGGTGAAACACAGTTCACGTTGCACGGATGGGCTCGGGATATTTATAAAGCCCACCAGGCATCGCGTCAGGAGAGCTCTGCTGAAAAATGTTGTTCCCAGATGGACCGCTTCAGCCGGATTTATTTATTACAGAGCAGCTTCTCCATAGGTTACGCAACATCCTCACAGCATGCTTGAACTCTGCGGTTTGGTGTCTGTTGCCAGCAGCCTGCCTTGCTCAAGGTGAATCGGATGTGGGTCAAACAGAGGGCACTGCTCTCTCATCTCAACATCAGAGCAGAGATGAAGTGAGCTCAGCCTTTTATAACTTAGCTCTCATCAAGACAAAGGGAGGCATGACTATCCAAAACCCACTGATAAAGCTGACAGGAAGGACATGTGATTGAGTGCCAAGCATTTTCTTTAGCTTATGTCAAAAAAGGTCGTTTTTAAATGTATTTTTGGCCTAAAGAGTCTCCATATATCACAGGACGGTGTAACACAAAGACCTCCCAAGCCTGCATGCAGGTTATGCGATCAGAGTCGGCGGCCTTTGTGAACTTCACCTGAACTTAGTTAAATGGAAACAGAGCAAACACAGAGTCTTGTCTTTGGTGGGGTGTAGCTGTGGTAGATGATGTGGGTTTTCAAGCAATACCAAAGAGCTGGAAAGCACTTTTTTGATGGAGAGTCTGCATGATGCTTTGTGATATGTCTGAGAAGAAAAGCCACATTCTAGAGGAACTGCTCTCAGCCCCAGCTTTGTTGTGGTAAAGTAGAATATTCACCTTTGCCACAAAGCTGTTAAAGACCCACTCCAATGAAAATGATGTTGTTGGTGTTTTTAACATGTTCTTGTAGCATTTTCTCATGCTGGAGGTCATATCTGAAGAAATTTAAGCTCAAAATTGCATTTCTGTGCACCATATTTTTCACAAAAAAAAGTCACAATTTTTTGCATAGTTTAACCGAGGGTGCGACTTATATGTGATCTTTTTTTCCGCTCAGTCTTACGACAGGCTTGGCGGAGTTAGTCTAAAGCAGTTCGGGCAATGAGGAATTGAACAAATTTAGATAAAAAGAGTTTACTTGACTTGCTAACATGTTTTTTATGCTATAGTTATCTCAATAATTGTTCATAAGTTGCACAAATATACTAGATTCCTCCAACGTTTCATGAAGCTAAATAAGCATTATGTGTCATGGTAGTGAAGCCTGTACTCAATCTATTATTGTTTTATTTTCTTTTTTTTATTCACATTTCAAGATGAAAAAAATTCTTTTAAATTCTATTAAAAATTCTTTATTCAAATTGTTGTGAATCAGGAACAGTTGAAAAAATGTCATTTGAAAAAGACAGTATTTGTGATGTGCAAAACATTGGGTGGGCCACAAGCTCCCTGCTCTGCTTAAACAGATAACCCCCCCCACACACACACACAACTCAGAGGTGAATTTTTAAAGAACTCCTGCCGCTCTTCAGAAACTATGTTCTAGAAAACACAAGTTTTTAGATTTCGGCAAAAAAACAGCATCATCATGAATAAAAGACCACTGGTAATGTTTTGAAAATAGGTCAAAAGATGATGGAAGTGGGACTTGAACCCTTTGCATCCCGACATTTGCAGGTTACCCTTTTTTTTTGCAAATTATTTGTTTTTCTCCAAATTAAAAAAAAAATACACTGGGAAAAGAAAAAGGTCAAATGCACATCCTCGCTATTTTCACAACCACAGAGGAGTGGGACACAAAACCACCATCCTCGTGCATTTGTCATGACACCGGCTCCTAAAGATGGGTTAGTGTGTTTATATTACCCTTATGTGTTACACAAGAACTGTGAAAACTCAAGAGAGTCGGAAAAAAGGGGGTGAAATGAGCCATGGAGAGGTAGGGAAACAGCCAGTTTGTCACACAGAAGCCGAGAAGAATAATTGCCTGCTCGTACCCTCAGAGGTGAAAGGTCAGCTGGGAATGTGGGGGGGTGGTCACACAGCCTGCTGTAATTAGCCTGCAATTGGACAAATTATTCTTCCTCCAGATCACAGTGAGCTTGTCAGATTTGGACCACTAATGACCTTAACGATATTAAAATGGCCTTTTCGGAAAGCCTGATTGCATAAGAGTGTGTGAAATAATGCTGGAAGCTCCTTCAAGTGTTATGGCTCAGACTATCATCTGCTTGTTTTGCATTCAAGGTCTTCAAACCAGCACAGAAAGAAAGCTCTAAGTGGCAAAGCATCATCAAGAAGCTGAATAATGGCTTCAATCATTCCCCCAAAGTATAAAGAATCTAAACAGGGGCATCTGGGGGTAATTTGGTTAAAAGAAGGATTTATACGAGGGGTAATGTGCAAAGCAGCTTGCGCCTCTGAGGAATGACTGCATATTGTAAAATATTTCATCAAAATGATGAAAACTGGAGAGCTGTTTCCAATTGCCACAAAGCCTCAAGCAACGAGCAGAATTGCAGTTACTGAAGGAGTTGTACCTTATATGGTGAAAGGACAGGCACAAGTATGTGTCCAGTCTGATCAGACCGGGTTTCACATAACACAATGATCAGCACTGCACACTGGCTTTCTACTGCTGGACTGGGATGAGCCAGACCGGACTGAGGCTCAACAAAAAGTGAGGAATTCTCAACATCTGGCTTGTATCTACAGCTTACAGTCACTTGGATGCAGTCGATAGTTTCCAGTAGATCCACAAAGACCGAATTGTTCGGGGCTTGGGCCATGTCTGTCTTGCACTCAGAGGGCGTGGAGCTCTGGCGCCTAACATCCACAGCTGGGTCTGTCTGTCAAGCTTTCATGTGATACAAAAAGCCAGAATTGGAAGATGGATTCGGGTGGTCACCACATTGCTGAAATGAAAGAGTGAGCGTTTCAGGTTTGAGTCACAATATGAGCTGTTCAGAAAAACAGCTTTTGTTGAACATTTCCACTTTTGGCAGCTTTTGGCTGCATCCGTATGGCAAAAGAAATCCCTGTGCAGACCTTTATGGAATAAGAGATGGCAAACACTTTCCTCAGTCTGCAAAACCACACTCTGGTGCCTCTCCTCCCCCAGCAAGGTCCCACACTACACTGCAAGTTTGACAATTGGGTTCAACACCAGGTCAAGCTCTGGGTTTGACAATGGGCCAACCAGTCTTCAATGGGAGTAAAGCAGACAGCTTTCCAACAAAGAACTCAGTCACAGAGGGGATTCTAGCTTCATGGCCTCTCTCATTTAAGACACTGAAATAAAAAGAAAGAAGAAGGAAAGAGACAGAAACACGTTTACACCAGGCTGAAACCTCACTGCTTCTGTTGTTTCTGGCTATAAAGTCTCTCAGTCACCATCTTACTCATTCACTCAAAGCTGGCTCTCTTCCTCTCAATAATATTTTCTTTTTGTCAACAGATACACTTTGCTTCGTGGTGTAAATGTGCAGAATCAATGTGTTCTATGGGAATCTATTGCTCCAAACTTAAAAGAAAAGTAAAAAACAAAAATAGGCAAGTATGTGAAATGCATATGCAGGGATGTGATTGTTGCTCTTTCATACAATCACCTTCCAGCATGAGTGCAATAAAAGTGGTGTTATTTTCTGTGTGAAAATGCTGCAGAACAGCAGGCAAACGCTGACTGAAGGACATGGATCTTGCACACTGAGTGTGTGAACTCTGGCTGAACCCCTGGGTGTACTGTTTCAGGCACGCTCTGACAACCTCGCCCCAATGACCCGGCTCGCGACTGCACAGTTCACAGGGAGGTCCTCCACTCACGCACAGCAACCCCCCTCCTCCCATCCACTCCCCCTTTCATCCCCCTTCACCTTCCATCCTCCCACTTCTATCAGCCTTTCTCAATCTTTTTCTTCATGCTGTTTTTCTTTCTTCTACTGCTTCTCCCTTTCTCTGTTACTATCACGCTGTCTGCTGGTATCTTGAAGAGACGGGTCCTGAAACCTACATCTCTTTGAGAACTTTGATACTCTCAACTTCTTATCAACTTTGCAAGTTCCCTTTTGTGCATGATAAACACTCCTCTTAACAACACAAAGCTGCTGGTTTCTATGACAACAAGATAAACTCTGATTAACCATTGAGAAAGGTCTCAAAGACTGATGGGGAATAAAACTGCAAATGAAAACACTTTTGAATCTGTATGAATCATTGCATGTTTGTCTGCCCATGTGTCGAAGTGTCCTTGAGCAAGACACTAAACTCCACATTGCTGCTGGTGGTTACAGGTTGGTGCAGCAGAGCCGCCATCATTGTGTGAATGTGTGAAAGGGACTGCAACTGTAAAGCGCTTTGGGCCCTCCAAGAAGATAGAAAAGGGCTACACAATATACACCATTTCCCATCAGACAATATTGTGCAATAAACAAATGTTCCTCTCTATTTTTATTTAGTTTTAATGAATAAATGTGTTTTTTCCAGTTAGCAAATGATTGATGATATATCATTAGTTTGCTTTTGTACTTTATTTGAAGGTGTGTCATGTATTGTTTAGCAGACAAGAGTGAAGGCTACATGGGGATTGTTCGGGTCACTACTGTTTTTCTGCCACATTGATCCAGAAGGACAAGACTGATGGAGCAATCCAAATAATTGGAATTCACTGTTGTGTAATTGAAAGTGGATGTCTGAAGATGTTTACTGGATAGAGAACCATCTATAAACATTTTCCTTTGAATGATGTGAATCCCTTTCCATTAGTGTTGTAGTGGCAGAGAAGTTTGATTCAGCTTCTCAACACCACAGTATTTTATGAGAACAGGATGGCTGATTCACATTGTGACTGAACTGGACAGCATCAGAGTGATTTTTTTCACCTGGTGAATCACATTTTTCCTGTTGTGTTCAGTGATTTTTGTCCTGTAGCCCAGGAGTTGTGATGACTGTGTGTTTCAGTGCTGAACATTTACTCTTGTAGTTTCAGGAGGTTTTGTTCAGCAGAAACGGATGCAGCTAACATTTGTTCAGAAGCAGAGTCAAATGGCAATGAAAGAACGGACAGCTTGTTCTGTCTGTCTGTCTTGTTCAGCTCTTTGACTTCATGCTGAAACAACCAACACACAAACACTTAATAAATCTACGGAGGACACCATCCTTATCAATCTGTGTCTGGTGCCGTGTCGTAGGTCTCCAAATCTCTTTGCTGATCACCCCACCAGTCATCTCATTAACTCCCTGCCAACCTTCTCCTAACCCCAGGTCCAAACTTTACTCTTGACATTATGGGAGGGACCACTTATCCTCTCAAAAAGCCCATGCTGTGCCGCCTGTGCAAACTGCCTGATTAGTTGGCCACCCCTGACTTGCTGTTTGGTCTGTGATAGATTATCCCTCATTTGTCTTTTTCGAAAAGCTTTGTATGTTTGCTCTCCCTGTCAGCTCGTCCACCTCCATTTTTTACACATTATCAGCTGATTTGAATCACGAGGAGCTGTATGAGCAAAAAAGTTGTTTTGTTTGTTCTTCTTCCACACTACATCCAGGCTCATTTTCTTTGATTGGTCTCGGTTTCACGGCTCTGCCGGCGTATTTTCTCTGCGACTGTACACTCTGGTTTTTCCATTGCAGGGCTGCTTGTGTTACCAGTGAAAACAGTAACACAAGCCTTCAGGATGAGAGCTTAAAAACAAGTCCTCTTCTGACTGTCAGACAAATATTTATAGGGGAAGGTGGCTCTCCTCTCACTCCCATTCTCTGAATGACCTCCGTTTACCCAGGGCACGGCCCCGTTACCCACACACCCACAGAACTCCTGCTGGAATTGGGTTTGTGTTACAGGGCCCCTGGGGGGCTCGCAGCAGGGGCTGGAGGCCGTCAAGAGCAGGCCCCTCCAGCCATGGACAGCTCCTCCGCTCTCGCAGAGTCAGCAAGAGAAAGACCTGAACTTGGAATGACCCCATCAAGCAAAGTCCCCAATGGGTTCATCTGCAGGCCACAGCTCCGGATCCCCTCACCCCTCAATTTTCCTGCTCTTCTGTTTTTTTGGGACCTGTTTTTCCAGCTAGACCAATACATTTTCCAGAGTAGACCCCCACCACCACCACACACACACACACACACACACACACACACATACACACACACAAACCAGTCCTTCCTGCCTTCCTTCCTCCCTTTGTCTTGCACCACCACCGTCTCCCCCCTTTGCTTTGGAGCCACCTAGTTAAATCCTGTTACTTCTCTCACAAAGCAGAAAGCTTGTAAGTTTTATTGCGGCTCTCTGTCACACCTGCCTTCCAAATGTGCTGCGACACTGAAAGGTCACACATGTATGACTGCAAGATTTGCTTTGAAAATTACAGATTAGAAAGAATACTTTCACCCCGTTATTGTATTGATCACATGATACAATACAAGTGTGCTTTCATTAAAAATAAAAAAAACTATGAACTAAAAACTGTTTCTTTTTGTCAGATTCTGCAAAATGGACATTTCCAGATTTTCACAACATAAACAGTTTAGACACAATAGCACAGTGCTTAGTGGGGACTGGAATCTGCAAACATTTTTGAAAATGTTTACATGGTGATTGGACAGAAAACTCCTCAGGCCTTAGTCACGTGCACCTATATGGAGGTTGACCCATATGGGTACTGTAGGTTTTTTGGGTTGTCTGAGCCCGTGGAGGGTTGTAGAGAGGAGCGACCACATCTTATGGGAAGTGCAGGAGTGTTTTACCTTGAAGCTTGTACGACCACCTTAAAGGGTGTCATGAAAATGGAACGTACCATTGTCTTGCGTGTGGTAAGTATATTGGGAAGTATTCATGAGGCTAATGGAAATTACACACACCTTATGGGTAATGCTGTCATATGGTGTCCTTATGCTGCACTCTAGTCTTTGCACAAAATGGCCTCTTACTGACACTATGCTTAACATGTAAGTCGTCTAATCGTAGGACGCCCCTAAGATGTCCACACAAACTACACTTGATCCATTGGCTCCATGGTGGGAGAACATTCTGTTGAGAGTGCAGATGTGCTGGTCCATGAGGTGAAGACGAATCCTTGAAGACAAGAAGAACTGAAGAGCCTTGATAAACAGACTGTTGATCACAGGTCTTGTTCATGCAGATCAGTGTATCTTAAAAGCTGATCGATGGTTTACTGAAACACAACCCAATTTAAATCAGACACACCTGCTGCAGAAAAGAGGACTGCTACCATACAACAGGATGTGCAGGATATAGAATGTATTGTTCCATCATTAGAATCTGTAAACACGCTTTGCACTCAGTACTTTACACAGGACAACACTTGACTTTTTCTTTGTTCTAGTGAAACATTCATTGAGTTTGTTTGTACTGATGTTTTCTGCAACATCGTGGTCTACATTGAAGAGCACAGCACTTTAGCTGGTTTGTAAATGTGACTCAAAACACCTTTGACCTCCATTTTTAAAGTTTCAAGTCTCTATGACTTCAGCGTTACTAACATGTTCACATATGGCTTCAATGTCTGCTTTACTTTCATAGATTCTGACCCGATTTGTGAATTCATCAAATGCTTACTAAGATCTGTGCAGGTTGCCGCCAACATTTTTGGTTAGCCATGGAAAGCCATGTTTGCTAGACGCCGTATATATTCATTTAATTATGTCACATGGTTTAAAATTCCTCCATAAATGAAATGGGGATGTCATTGTGAAATGCTGATAAAGACAAAAGGAAAAATAGTTGTGACTTTATTCATCCATCCTTCTGTTTCTAAAGCCCACTTCACAAGGATGCTGGAGCCTATCCCAGCCACTGTGTCCAGAGCCCACTCTGGAAGACCTTTGTGATTTAATTATCATGCAAAAATCTTCATGTTGTTTGTATTTCCTGCATGTAAGTGCGGTGGTTTGCTTAGTGACAGTTTCCTCAGTTTTGAGTTGACAATCCCCAAAAATGTGTTTTTGGTAAATAAAAACTGATGCTGCAGTGTCTAAAAAGTTATACAGTGTCCTCCAGAAAGCTCTATGGGTTGATAAGTAACCAGGTCTGGGATCAATGTCACTAAGAACTGAACTTCTTTGCTTCAACCTCTGAACTTTTGACTCCTCAGCATTTTGGCTCAATTCTTGGACTTTTCCTAAAGGCTCATCCGATGAGAGTTGGCACAGAACCAGACAGCAGCAGCGGTGCCATAAAGGCTTAAAAACAGACTTAATTTCAGAGGCTCTGGCAACCCTACTGCATAGAGTTTCTCATAATAAAATCTTGTATGCACAATATCCTCACCTTTAAATTGTCAGGCATTTATGATGCCAGTGAGGACACACAGATGGCTTGGGTTTCATAAAACATAAAGAAAAAAGTGTTTGAATTTCAATTCAAAATGGACAAATCTTTAGAAGAAAACCAAATTCTTGGGAATTTCCTGGGAAGGTCTTTTCTGTTTTTCCCATTAAAAAAGGTGAGAAGATGCTGGGCAGAGGAGAAAACACGCAGGTGCATTAGATGTGACACTTTTACAGGATATTTTTGTTATGATGAGGATTTAATAATTGGTATTAGGGGTAGTTGATGAAAACAAAGAACTTGCAAAGAGTGCTGCATTACATGCACATCCATTAGAATGACCACAGAAATGTTTTAAGAATTTGAAAGTGTTGCTGTTGCATCCTCGTGTGGCCAGAATATATAATTACACTTTTTGAGGAAAGCACTAACAGCATAAATTGGAAACTGTTAAATTTTGCACCTGACATGATCCATAATATTCAGCAGGTGCAATAACTGAGAGTGTTAGTAATTATTGTGAAATGCAGCACTTGTTCCTTGATAGTATTTTAAAAGTTGAAAAAAGCAGAAATAAGTAGAAAAAAACTGAGAGTAAATGAACATTTTATTAATAGCTTGAATATGACAGCAACACAGTTGTATATATATGTCTTAAAAACACATGGATTGTTGTCATGATTAAAGTTTTTTTTTTTTAAGTAGTGAGTTAGAAAGTTGGTTTGCTTTTTTATTTATTAAAAGTTTAATTAATAGGACTGTTTCTTTCTTTCTTTCTTTTTTTGGAAGATTTAAACTCAGTTTAAAGATTAAAAAATAAGCTAAAAATATTATAATTGCTAATGCAGTACCACATTTATTGATTGATTATTTTGGTTTATTTCAAGCATTAATTTTAGACAGTACAATAAAAAGAATCACACAGATTTTTCAAGCTCATTTCATAAATAATGAAATGCATTGATTCAAGAACAAACTAAAGCAAAGAAAACCTGAAGTCACTGTCACTTGTAGATCATCCCAATTTGCTGAGTTTTTACTCTTAAATTTATTAACAATTGAAATCAGATCATTTTCATCCCCTTCAGAGAGAAGGATTGAGTGTAGGATCCTTACGATGCTGGAATATTTTCTTCATTCGGTTCATGTTATAAAATGAACTGAATATTGTTAAAAACAAGCATTCATAAGCGATGTCCACCTCTTTTTCTCTGTACACAGAGTCATCTGTTGCTTTATGTTTGCTGGGGTTTATCAGATCAATATTCAGATCTCCACAAATAAACAGTATTTTATTTTTGTGAGAGTGAAACATTTTTTTTTTCCATCCAGTCACTGAACACTTCTAAGCTTGACCCTGGTCACCTCTACATACAGCTGATTCATTACAGATTTCAATTGTAATACATTCCAGTATTCCATCCACTGCAACTGACATTTTATCAAATACAGAAAACTTCATATTTTTTTGCACATATATTGCGACTCCTCCACCTTTTGTATACTCTGTTCACATAATTAGTTTCATAGTTTTCCAATTCAAATCAGTGTCTCTGTTGCAACTGAACCGAGTTTCAGATATGGTCATAATTATAAAGAGATATTAAATAGAAAGAAAATTCTATATATAAAAACTTTTGATGTTACTTTATCCATTATCTTTATGCTTGCTTTAGTTTGACTGTGGCTTCATTTTTGTAAAGCAAAGATTTCTTATTGTTTTAATTTTAAAGGTGAAAAGAAAAGAAAACTGCCCTCTGTTTCCTTCTCTTTAAGTCTTTTTAAAAGTCTCAAACTTCCAAATTTTTGACACATTTTTACTGTGTTTAGTTAAAGGAGAGATGTTTGATTTTTTCCAAAGCAAAACTAAAAGCTTCTCAACCACAAAAAATGTGAATTACTTGAACAAAACAAGAGAATTTCTTAAGAGAGTAATAGTAACTTTAAACTGTTGGTTGTAGAAATGACCCCGCCCCAGCTGAAGAAAAAAGAAAACTCAGAAAATGCATGACTAGATAAGCAACCTTTCCTGACACCTTATGGCAGGGCTGGGCCAGCATGAGGATGGTGAAGAACAGCTCCAAGGTCAGTTGATGGAAAGGGATGATGCCTTAATCCCAGCTGGATCTCAGCAAAGTCAAAGGGCACGCTGTAAAAGGAAAAAGAATAAAATCCAGTCTGACAGCTGACTCCAGAGTTCTCCTAAATGTTATGATGAGAGCAGCAGACAAGAAAGAATCTCTTCACAGTAAGAAATAGACTCACTCTCAGGTAAAAAATTGACTTAAAAAAAAAAAACTTTATTAAAAAATGTTGTTAACAATGTTTTTTTTTTTTTTTGTTTTGAAGAAAAGGAAACATTTGTAGACACTGCTGTGTTCTATTCAAAAAAACCTGCAGGTTCATGTTTTTTAATTAATTTTCTTGTTTTATGATATTTACCCTGGTGTTTAGCACTTTGTGTTTCCAAGTATGAAAAAGCAATAGAAAAAAAGATTAAAGACTTGAAACTTTGGATTATAGTCTCATGCAGCATTTTTCTTGTTTTCTGCAAAATCTTTGTTTAGTTTTTTCCTTTTTTTCATCTAAGCATGACAGACGCTGAAATGGCTGCAGAGTTAACATGATGTCTGTATGTGAGGATTATGTGCTTGTTTTTTTGTGATGTTTCCTGAGTTTTTGTCAAGTTCTGCTTTTCCCATCAGTCTCACCTGGTTCAGATTGATCATCCACAGCTGTCTTCATTCAGTTAATCAACCTCATTGTGTTTAAGTATTTGGTTTTTCAGTTCCATAAAGTCCTGTTGAATGCTCTGTCATGTTTTTGGCTTGTTTGAGGTTGTTTGTGAAATGTTTTAGTTTGTGTCATCGAATGATCTTCTGTATTTTGGCTCTTTCACCTGATCATCTGTCAAAGACTCATCCTAAAGCTGCATAAAACATTCTGACTGTTGGTGTCTCAATATTCAGCCTTTTAAATCAAAATCAGGTGAACAGAAGAATCCTCAGGGGTGTCATGCTCTGATTTGCAGTATCAATACTCAACATGTGTTGCTTCCTTAACAATAATGTTGAAATACCAATGTTACACCTGCCCCCACCTCCATACAGAGGGATAACATCGTAGAAACACTGCATAATGACTTACAGTGAGACACATTTTTTTGTGGATGGATCCACAATAAATGCCTCATTTTTATTCCTTGTTAATCCACCCAGGCCTTTGCCACGCCCCCACTTATACAGGTAGTTTAGATTTGAACAAATGGAATCTGTAAATGTTTAGCAACAACACTGACATCCAATTTTCTGTATCATTTCATGACATATTTAAGCTTGGATTCATGAGATCTTTTGGATTGAAGAAAATGAATCCACTGTTCCTTATGGAAGACGCAGGCAATGACACAGTTTGATCACCGGATGGCAGCCCTGACTGTTTTTATTGAGAGTTTATGTAGAAAAAAAAAAAAAAAAGGCTTAAGTTTGAGAATGCAAGAACCCAAAGAAGTTCATTTTGTTGCTGTGTCATTTAAAGTATTTGTTCTAACAGCTTAAAGTATTTTTTGTTATTGTCTATTGCTGTCAAGTGTTTATTGCTTCTTTCATAATTAAAAAGGAACATTTATTTCTATAGTAATTTTTACAGATCAAATCATGAAGTGCTTTACAATGTGCCAAAAAAATGCAATAAAAAAATTACAAACCTAAAAATATATCATACAGTAGAAATTCAAAACAACTACCAGGCAGGACATTGTAAAAGTAACTAAAATTTTGTCTGAATAAAACATGTTTTACAAGCAGACTGAGCCACACTGAGGGTCAAAGGCCTTCAAAAAATCTGTGGGTTTCCAATTGGAAGAACAAGTTTCTACAAGTTTAGAAGCACTTTGATGACAATTGTGTTTTTTTGTGTTTGTGTTATTGCTGCATTTCTCTGATAATGAAGAAACATTAGCTCAAAATTGCATTTCTGAGTATTTCTTTATTCAAATCCTCTAAAGGAGTCAGTAGAACTACAACAGAGGATTTGGTGTCACTTTTTTAAAATCACATTTTAGGGTCTTAAAGGTGATTTCCCTTCTTACCATTGTTAGTTAAGATGTTGGTAACAGTGTGGGAGTTAGATTCAGATTTTTTTTTTTTATTATTATTTTTGTCTTCAAGGTTAAAGCAAAACAGAAACATTGAAATTACAGTTTATTAAACTGTAAAAGTGTAAAACAAGGCATTGAAGGAAGAAGGAACTCAGAGGAGATCACGGCAACAAAGATGTTCTGTCTTTTTGCCTCAACGTTTTTTTTCTTTCAAAAAAATAAAAAAAAAGACTGATAAAAATGTTTCTTTTAGTGGTGATTGTGACTTTAGAGGTCATAATCCTAAAAGGTTTTGACAGGCACTTTAGCCGAGTCAGTTTCTGGGTTGAGTTCTGCACACAGTGCAGCACACAGAGTTTAAATTTAACACTTTTTGACAGAGTCCTCCCTCCTGATCAAGCACTGGGGAAGTCATTGCTGTGAAAGCCTCGCTGCACAATGACTGCTTCACAAATATCCTCTTAATTAGTTAACTTTTAAATAATGAACTTTTTCAGCCCGTACAGCCAATCTCACACTTACCTCTTGTCCTTTAAAATAGAAGAACAGTACAAGCAGTGTTTGTTCTAAATCCTTAAGCTGTGTTCAATCTGAACCCAATTCAGCTAAAATCTGAACTTTGGAAAAGAAGACACGTCGCAACAACCAATCAGTGCCTCAGCTTTGGCCTGGGACATATTGATGACTCACTTAGTGGGTTGAGTCCAAGACCAGCATGGAGGAGAATCTAAACATTTTCCTCCTCAACTCTGAACAGTTTTCTTTTTCCATTTAAGATAACAATACAAGGTCAGATAATTGTATTTTTATTTTTTTCCCTCCTGGGACTAACATGGAAGTACTGCTGAAAGTGCAGCCATTCAGACGTAGCTCCTGTAGTACATGGAGAAGCTTATCGTCCTGGGAGCTCTGAATGATCTCATGAACCCAGACATGAGATGTGATTACCGATGCTTTTGTAGAGCTCTTCAGAACAAATAAACCTGATCTCTAAACATCATCTGTGTTTTCCATACATTATAGATGAGATACAAACAAAGCTTCCTTGTAGTGATGAGGCTAAACATTTTGGGTGGTAGCTCCTCCCACACGCGCCTGGAGCCTCAAGTTCATGAGCACATTTTTGGACAAGCATCCATCAGTGAATCATGTGTGTCAAAAGAAAGGCGTCTGATGAGAATTTGACGTGCAAATTGTGTTCAGTGTGAAAACAACTGCCCTTATGGGGGGTACAGGCTGTCTACAGGCAAAAAACCTTTACGGGGCAAACAGGTGGCACACGGGAAAAATATCAAGGTTGCAGAACGCTTGGTGAACCCGTGAAGTGAAATTGTTCATGAACATTTTTTTTCTATGGTCATGAAGCAGGTGACAGGTCATAGTGAACATATGACTGTGTGAACGGTGAGGGTGAAGTACACGAGACAAAGACGTGATGTATGATTTTCTTCATATTTCCAACCCCTCCCAAATCCTGTGGACTGTCCAAGGAGCCCGTTAGTGCTGTTCATGCGATTAATGCGTGCACAGAATGAGCACTGACTGTTAAAAATGAGGAAATTAAAGAGTGTCGTTTGTGTGGGCATCTTGCAGGCACTTATAGGTCTGTATGGCGTGCACACCCTGTGTGTGTTGAGTGTGTGCATGGTCAGTAATAAGTCAGTACTCACCCATTACTAATGACTACAGTGTGACATATATGAATCGTAAAATAGCATCCTCCATACATTGTCCCTCCATTATCCTTACAAATACTTCAAGAAACACTTACCACACACACAACAATGGTGCGTTCCATTTTCATGACGTCCCTTGAGGTGGCCGTACGAGCCTCAAAGGAACTGCAAACACACCTCACCTTAAGATGCAGCTGCTCCTCTCCATGACCCTCCACAGACCAGGACAACCCAAAAACCTGCAGCACCCGTAAGAGTCAACCCCCCATTTGGGTGCATATGACCAAAGGCTTAAGGAATGTGCTAAACGAGAGACTGCACACATTTATTCTCCAGTTAGCAGACATGGAGGAACTTGTTGAGGGGTTACTGCGGTGCTGCTTGCACATACACGCACTTATTCATCTGGTGCCACACACCAGAGGAATAAGTAATGGTATAAGCGTGAGCTGCGTCATCAGAATAGTGATAATGAAAAACTAGAGGAAGGAAAAAGATGGTTGAACACATGTGGGTCAGTTCTCTGTAGAAAGAGAGTTTTAGAGTAACTTCCTGTCTACATTCAGGGGAAAGAGTCATTAGTCTTCTGACAGTGTCACTCAGTGAAGTAGTTGACATGCTGCATAATTAGAAAAAGCTGAAACTAAGCACAATGTCAATTCTACTCTCATTACAAACGAGGAAGAGGCCTTTTGACACGGTGACAACCTGTCTGCTGCACGGTGAAGGGCGTCACGTCCTCCTTGTTGAAGAAAAAGCGGCAGCGATCCCAGAGCATGTAAGCAGTGACTCACTCTAATGGCTCACAATTAGAAGATCGATCTGTCAGACTCAAATGGTCCACATAGATTTGGAGGAACAAACAAATTTGAGGGAAGAGACTGACCAACTGAAATCCGGTAATTGAGGAAAAGGTGAAACATAGACACTTAGCTGCTTTGTCTTCTTAGTAGGAATATAACGATTCATTTACTTAATCAATAAATCCATTTCTATTCTTACGATCAACCAGATTGATCAGTCTGGGGCAATTTGTTAATCAAATCGACCTATGCCATTAAAATAGTTTCAAAATTGAAATAAATTGATAATTGATCGTAGAAAATACCATTTGGATTGAGGTTTATTTTGCTATAACATAAAAACAACTAAAGTTCATCACAGCAGACAACATACATGTATGTATGTTTTATTTACACCTAATTATCTTGTAAGAAATACGAGGAATCTGGAAAACTTCACCTGCACTGTTCAGTACCAGGTATTTATCTCTGAGTCACATTGTTGAAGTTTTGATCCATACTAGGTCAGTGAATTGGATCCAATCAGGCCGTTCAGAATGAACCAATATGGATCATGAATTGTATCTTCAACCACAAAGATTTGAATCAGATCGTTGTTGAAATGAATCGTGACGCCGCTACTCTCCAGTGTCACTCTCTGGACTCAGGTTTTAACAGCAAACTTTGGTCTTTGCAGCGTGAACTCATCAGGGGCTGAACAGAACCTTTCTTCACAAGCATGAATTTCATCCTGCAATTAATTGGGCTGCAGCTCATTTGCTTTGTTGTTCTCATCAGCACCTCTTATGAGAGACGCTCTGTCTCCCCTGTTGTCCTCCCAGCATCTTCCCTGCATGCATAATCCAAACAGATGTGGACTTCCCTCAGAGCTCCCCCCAACAGCCATTTGCCCCTTCTCACATCAACTAATCCCAGCCATGCCTGTGATGGCAGAGAGCACCATCTGCTCCGCTCCAGACCTTCACATCTGGACCCCTGCCTGCCCTCCTCCTTCATATCTGCTGTCTATACTGTTTCTATCACTCACTAAGAAAGCAAGGAGGATTAAAAAGCTCATCAGGCTTTTATATACTTAATCTGTCTGTCACAAACAGGAATGTAGCAGATGTTAATGTAAAAGAAAAGTTTGACTGGTTTTATTAATCCAAACAATTGTTTTCTGCTATAATTGATTACATTCATATCTTACCAGAAGGTGCAGGAGGTTAGGGTTACACTTTCCCTCAAAAACCAGACACTCAAATAAAAAAAAGAATTGATTTAAACAAAATGATACAACTAAAAAAGCATAAAGACATTTTAGACAAACAAATGGGTGGGTTAACCATGTCCCGCAGCAGTCCTGGACTGTAGACCAGAATGTTTTCACAATGCTTTCTTACTGCACCTTTGAGGGAAAATTTCATCCCTCCACAAACAAAAAAACTCACCAAAATTTACATGCACCTAGCACCTGGAGAAAATCAATCTTTGAACAATAGTGAACAGCCCCACCACCCGCCCACCCCCAAAACGTGATGTCATCACAGCAGGAAAAAACATGAACAAATGAATGTTTCAAAATCAAGTCATGAAAACAAAACACACGTGTCTGTGAAAACCACAGGAAGTTTTAAAATGATTATGGGATGGCCACATGACCCACGACATGGTGGTCATTTTGTGTGAAATTTAGTGATTTTCACTTTTTTTTGTCTGAATGGGAAAAGAAAACGTGTTTTTTGAATAAACTTAGGAAGCTTCACACACATCCCACACAGCCAAAGATCTGTTGACCTTTAACCTCAGGAAGAGGTTGCCATCTTGAATATTCCTAAAAAATACATCAAAAGTGGCATTTGGCCATTGCTTGCACATTTAAAAACCCAAATTAAGAGGTTGATAAAGTTTTTTTTTTTTTAATTTTACCAGTGAATCATTTACAGACTGTTTATCACACTAAAATACAGTTGTTAATAAATGCCACCAACAGTTGTTGAGTTTTTGGTTAGGTAAGATGTGACTAAGCTTGTTGCAATACAAACACTAACAAACAGATCAAACATGTGTGCTGACGTCGAGGTTCTGTTCCAGGAGCTTCTGTTTTTCTGCAGGAAGCAGACATTGCTGAGGCTGCTCAGAGAAAATATACATCCTTTGAACTCTAAATGGCAAATCCTTTTTACCTAACTTTGAAGAAAACAAGCCCAACATGCTGTAAAATCTACACACAAAATTCCAACACTATTTCAGTGCTGTTACAGAATGAAGCATAACTGTGTCATGTAGTCATCTAAGCCAGGCTTTTGCTCCGCAGTGATTTGTTTGTTTAATGTTCAGAAGGCCAATTGATTGTCTGCTATTTAGACTCTGTCAATGATACTTGCAGAGCCTGTTGAGCCAGATATTGATTAAGCCATTCATCTGCATCATCACCTCCAGACACCGACTTCAGACACGTCCATGCAGCCTGATGGAGGCCTGTAACATCACTGTCTGTCACTGCTCGACTTTGTTCGCATGAACTGACTTCAACACGGATCTGGACATCTGCATGACTCCAGAGCGGGCAGCTGGCTAACACTAAACTCAAGCTTGATCGTTGCGTTCATCACCAGCTCGTTATTCTATGGAAAGTTAATTAAGAAGCAGACAAAGCTGCTGATTGATTGAGGGGGAAAAAACGCTGAAACTGAGCAGCTTATCAAAAAAAAAGGAATATTTCTGCTGCATGAAGGTGAAAGAAAGGAGAGAAGCAACAAAGAAAGTTGTTTCTGATTTATTTTCTATTTTCTGATCTTTTTCATGAGCTGCTTTGACCAGATGTAAGACAGTGTAAAAATCCATCTAAAACCCGTTTTATTTCATGCAAAAGCTGTCTTTGTGAGAATTGTGAACTTTCTTCCCCCAGTTTAGTGGGTTTACGCGGGCTTAGGTTAGATTAATAATATATTTATATTGACATGCTAAAACTGAAGATTCTCTATTATTATTATTACCGTCCACCATCTGTGCCATATGACATGCAACTTACTGTTAACATGTTCAAATCAAATTCCAATACCAATTAGTTGCAAGCAGGCTACTAGAAGTTAGAAGCTGGGGAAAGTGTGGTGCACTGGGGTTCTGTCCTTTATTACTTCCCTTCTCTATTCTTTATCATTTACCCAGTACTATTTTTTATTTAGTTCTTCATGCCCCTGTTTGATGCGGTGTGTTTCATATGTTTTCTCTCTTTTCCACTCCTCTACGGGGGAGCGGGAGAAATTCCAGGTGGATCGTCTGTGTCTCCTGTCTTTGGCTGTGGATCTCGCCTCATCTCGCACTCACAGCTGCCCCACAGTTTCATCTGGATGAAGCTCATCTACTACAGTATTCAAACATGTAGTTGTTCTTCAAACATGTAGTTGTAGAGTTTGATAAGCTAATTCTTCTTTAACAGTTTTAGCACATCGCCTGTCTGTCCTGGTAGAGGATCCCTCCTTCATGTGGACATCCCTGAGGTTTTTTTTCTCCCCAATATAGGTTTTTTTTTAATGAGTTTTTCATCACCGAGAAGGAGGGTCTAAGAGCAGGGATGTTAGTTTAGCTTAGTCAGTTTAGTTTAGTCTAGCAACCAGCTATTGTTTATGTTTTTATGAATGACTTTATGCTTTTTGCATTAATACAGATGTGAAGCTCGTTGAGACGGCCGTGGTTGTGATATTGGTCTATAGAAATAAAATGGAATTGAATTCTTGAAATAAATTATTGTTCTATCAAGGCTGCACATCCCTGCCTCTTGCTGTTCATTCTGACCAGCTTTGTTTTTCTTGTATTTCTGAAGTGAAGCTGTCCAGTTTGACTGATAAGGGTTAAACCTCTCCCCTCTCCGAGTATTGATTGCACTTTTGCCACAAAATGTAAAGCAGTTATTCATAAACAAATTCAATAAGGTCAACTGAAGTCTTTATGTCTGTTAGAGATTTTCAGCTGCAGACGAGGACTTTTTTTCTCAAAAAGAATAGAATTTGAGATGGAGTGACTGCCAGAATGTAAGCCTGTGTTTTGGTGCAGTGGATGAGCACTTTGCCAGGAGCATGCTCTGATGCTCATGGCTACTCATGACAGCAGTGTCTCCTGCTCTTTCTGCTTTGAATGACATTCTGTGCTTCTCAAAAAAACTCACAAAAAAAAAAAAAACAGTGTGAATTATTTTTATTATGATTTTTAAATCAAAATGTATGAAGCTGATGAGTTTGAACATTGAAAAAATTATGAATTTATTTGGCATTACTGGTCTGTCAAAAATGGCTGATTTTCAATGATAGATCATGTGGTGTCTACCCATGTTAGTTTTTCTATATGATTCCTTAAACGATGCAATGAATTGTAAATTTGAGGTAAAATAAAAATTAAAGCACTTGGTTTATTGGTTACCAAATATCAAATGTGGATGTTGAGTTATTTATTGTTTTTAATATTGTATACATAGTCTAGAATACATTTTAGATATGTCTTTAAAATAAAGTAATTGTTGGTATTTCAGGTTAGCACACATCAGAGAAATCCTACCTGCTCGGTATCGTCTAAAGGCCGGTTTATTCTTCACAGTGATCAGCCGTCACATCAATCGTCCAGTAAGCAGAAGCAGACAATACAGAAAAAAACAAAGAGGCAAACTGCAATCTCCAGTCTAATGCAAAATAAGAGAGATATATGACAAATACAAGCTCTTTCCAGTCTTGCTTTATTTTTGATCTTCTCCGCTTCCCTGTCTCTCTCTGGGTCTGTGGGTAAAGTTCAGTATTTCCTAAAACGACCACTGTCTGTTTGATTGTTAGAAATGGTACGATAGCAGCGTGGGCACTCAGCAAGGGATGTTGACATAGGTCAGGGGCCTGGTGATGGCCAGACGTCAATCTGACGCCTGTGGCCACTGTGGGTCCAAATGGGGAGTTGACAGCACCACAGCGACTCAGAGACCTACGTACTGAAGAACTGTGGTTGATTCTGAGAAGAACATGAAGAAGACAGAACATTGTGCTTTCTTGGGAGGCATGTTGTCTAAAATGTGTACTTTTGTAAATTGAAAGGATTATAATCTGAGTTGTGAATGACCAGTGGTGCAGAATGGTCTGATATGGTATACCCCCAGGAACCAGGGCAGCCAGTGGTACTTGGTGCGGACGGCTGCTGTCTGGAAACATTTTCTCATTGTCCAATCCGAGCTGCTGCCGGCCAGCAATCTGGCTGCCACCAGCAGCTGATCTTGAAGATTCTGCTGATGCCTCCCTATCGCACGGTGGCGGTTATATTTGTGACTATAGCATTACTTTCAACCTTTGGTGCGAGTGGGTTAAAGTGGCCTTTTTGAAATATTTGGTAGAATCCATTCAGTTGCTGAATATTTGCTGTGTCCCAACTTTAGGGGTCTTTTCTGTTAATTGACGTATCAGGAAAAGCTGTTCTCAAGAGTCAGAATGTGGTGTAGTATCTCTTTTTTTTCATTGTAGGGAGCAATTTGAACATTCCAAATCATAACTATAAAATATCTAGATCAAAAAATAGGACTTGCACCTCTACTATTCATATTTAATGATTCTTTTTATCTTGTGAGTTCTACAATTTTTTTTTTTTTTTTTTCAAAAAACAAAGACTGATCTGTTATGAACAGAAAATCACAAAGTTTATTTTTAAAAACTGAATAAATGTTTTCATCGAGTGCCTTCTTTACAAAAAGAAAAGCAAAAGGATTCAGAAAAGTATAACAACGTGTCCTTAGGTATAAATGGTAGAATAAACTAAATCAAATACAGATATTAGTGGTGGACCCTTTTGTTTGCAACTGAGCTTTCTTTTCCCCAAACTCTAATCCTGGTGTAATTCAGCAGGCCATTATTCATTTAGAGCTTCCTCTCTGAGGGTTGGATTCCTTTCCTCGGCGTCCAGCCGGCCTTCTGCTTTTGTAGGTCAGTGAGTAAGGAAACTCGACTGGTAACGAATGAGTAAATATGAGAAAGACGCTTTTTTTTAAGGCAGAGATCAGCCATTCTTACTCACTGGTGTCTGTCATTGATAGTGCTGACATGAGTTTACATTTTATTAAACTGGATAAGCTCATTTTTTTCTGAACTTCACTGTTAATATTTTATTTAATTACCCATTGATACGTCTCATTTTACATCTTTTGGTTTAATCCGTGGGTTTTTGATTTTGTTACGCTTTTTGGAACAATCTGTTTGTCATGCAGTAACTTTTAGCATTTGATGGGCAGTAAAGACAGAAAAGGTTGTAAAAATGTATGCAATTTTTTTAGTGAATGCCAGATTGAGTTAGTTGATGGGTGGAGAGAGAGGGAGGCGAAGCAGCAACACTGAGGGGCCATGCATCCCAGCATCCCTCCCTCCCCCTGTTCCCGCCTCGGCGTCCAAGAGCTCTGGCCTCTGGCTGTGTAGCCATGACAACACAATGAGGTAAATGGTTGCAGGAAAATCATCATCACAACCACCACCCTCACAGACCTCTCTGCAGCGGTGCATGAACACGCTTCGCTTCTGTCTTTCGTGCATGATAATCCTCATCCAACGCTGTAATTCCTGCTTGGATTTGCAATAAACGGTTCTCGTCTGGTGTTTGCCATCAGTCTGCATTCCGTCCAATCAGCATCTCACGTCTTGTCGCTGAGAGCAAACTATCCTTCTGTTTCTTCTTCAGCACAGCAGCTCTGCTCTCAGTATTCTCTCAGCAGAACTGTACCGTCACAAATAATCTTTCAAAAAGGTGAAAAATCCCAAAAAAAGGGCCTTTGTTTTCTAAAGTGTTTTGTTATGGCAAATAAAATGATTTTTCTCACAAGCACATGTTTAATTTATTGGGAAATAAATCTACATTGTAGTTTTAATTTTGTTATTTTAATTGTTGGAACTCTCAGAGTGCACGTGACAATAAAAAAAAAAAGCCTGTGAACATGCTGAATGCCTGTTACGTAAGAGGATGCTGATTATTTTTTTCCTCTTTTTCCTTCGGGGACTTTAATTTGTCTAACACCCCGTCCAAAAATAGTTCATGCACGTACATACCTGCAGTGTGAAAAACACACTGTCAAGACGGCTTCTTCTGAGGTTAGTCGACCGCAGCAAACTGAGGCCTTGCCGTCATTTTTCCAGTGAAACTGTTTCCCAAAGCAGCAGGTTTTTCTTTTACTTTAATAAAATAAAATCGCTGATATTCATCAATTTAATGATCGTTCAAAATTCCACACTGGACAGCTTTGAGGTTCACGGAGAGAGAGAACTTATTCAAGATGAAGAAAAGCTTTTAATATTCTCCTTTCCCTCATCAGTTATGCAGACATATCTCCTTCCTTCAGTGAAACTGCATCCCCGATGAAAGCCAGTTTAACATGAATAATAAAGATGTCTCCTATTACAGATGCAGACGAGAGAACAGAAAGATTTTGATTTTATTACGATGGATTTTCTGTTCAAACATCAATATACAGCTACACATACAGTCTGTTTGACAGGTGGAAATGCATTCAGCCGCAGCAGCAGCAGCGTCGTCACTCTCCCATCCGTCACATGGCCTGAATCAGATGTGAGCCACTCTGACATTTGTCTGACAAAGCATAACACACATTTGATCATTTAAACAAAATCAGGAGTGACCTGAATGACAGCAGCCACACTGTCTTCCACTTCCAGTGGCTGCAATGCCAGAAAATTATAATACTGGAGGCTGAAAAAAATAAATCTGAATTTAATCTGAAAGGTTTGATAGAAAAATAGACACGACATCTGAAACAGAACCTGTACAGAACTCAGCAGTGCATGCGCTAGTGTGCATTTACCCCCATTTAAATTAGTAAGAGAAAAGAAACGTCATGCTTTGGTTTGAAGTTAACAGCTATGCTAACATAAAAATAATGTGTTAGTGAACGTTAACTACATAGTAGTTGCAAATAATAGTGTGTATAAAAAATGTCCCTCTGATTCTTTGACACAAATCTGTGCATTTGAATATTAAAAAAAGCCATTTGCCATTTGCTAAGGGGGACATGCACTCAGCTGAATGAAATCCCTTTAGCTCCTCTGATTGAAATGATGTTTGGTTTCTAAAGACAAAAATGACATAGACTCTTCACACCTGGGAACTGCACTGTTGAAAATGAGCTCCTTACGTTCAGTGACTGACTACTGTATGTGCCTATTTCTACCAAACTGTCACAGGCAGAAGACGTGGATTTCAAAGATGCGGTTCAGTGGGAAGGTTCTTTAGTACTTTGATGTTTTCTCTTTTTCTTATAAATATTTTGTCTTGTTATGAGAACTGGAGCGAGTGAGCGTGTCATCATCCACAGAAAATGGTTTACTTCTGGCTCCATTCAAATAAAATAAAATCTGTCGCCATTTTTTGGGGATTTGGATGGCGCCATGTTGAAGCCAGGTGCTGTCAGTAAGCAGTGTCGTTACTCTGCATGAATGAAAAGTGTCTACTTCCGCTGAAGCGCTTTATGGCACTTACCGGTCGGAGGTTTTTTTTTGATGTAAACTTTAATGATTACTTCTTAAAACTTTTACAAAAATGCAAAAGCTTATTTTAAAATTGCCTAGAAAGAAAGAAAAAGGCAAAATTCTGATTTAGGAGATGATCTTTACTGCGCATGTGCAAAGTCGGACCACACGGCTGGGTCTACCAAATTCATGCAACACATGGGAAATGTTTTTTTCTGTTCTAATTGATGGCAGTTTACTCCCCCCGTGTACGCAGATCCCCCCACTTATCTGCACTTACCCCCAACTTAAATGAGCACTTACTGCTCATTTAAGTCGCAACGCTGGTGACAAAAGGAAGTGACAGATTCGCGCATGCAGGGTAGCGATCAGGTTTCCAGCACAAATTGGGTAGCAATAAGCAGTGATTGGTCCAAGTTGTTTTGAATCATTGTTTCTGTGGCAAACACTGGCCAATCAGGAGTGAACTTCTTGGAAGTCCACACCTCTACCACTTGAAAGTGAGCCACATCAAAGCTGTCAATTAAACTTTATTTCCCTGCAGAAGTCAAAGGGATTTTGGCTTCTTGGAGCCAGCAGGTACTTCCTATTTGGAACACCAGGAGGGAGGGGTTTCTCAGTCCAGTTCTCTTATACAATCAGTAGTTTCTACTAAAATAAATCAAAAATTTGAAATATATGTTATTTTGAAGTTCACAAGAAGTTTTAGAATTCCAAAAATTATTTTTTAATGTTAGAGTAGGATTATTAGTTTATCAACTTTTGACGTCCAGCTTAATTTCAGGTCCAAAAATCTCACGAGTTTCATTCTCTGTTTGGGTTTAAAACCAACTGGTAAGCAAATGAATACCGAACTTTGCAGTGCAGGGTGTTATGAAATAAAATACTAAATACGTATTGATTGACATAAATACATTTGATTGGTTTTCTCGTCCTGCATTCGATTGAGGCTTGGTTGTGATGAAATAGATATCACAAGTTTGGCCACCGGTACCAAAGAAGCACATGCAGGTCTGGGTTCCATATTTACGCTGAAACTGGGAAACTGTGGCCAAGAAAATGCTCCAACCCTTACCAGCTTCAGTTCTAACCAAATAGTTTATAGTTGTATAATAGTTTGTTTGGGGCAGAAATACATCCGTATATGTTTCTAATGTTACACTATCTATACAGATGTGTCAATTCAAACACAACATGTAACTTCACATGTAAATAAAAACATACTCTTGACAATACAAGCTGGTAACGACATACATTATGATGCAACACATCCTTTACAAGAGAATACCAAGATTATATCAGTTTCTAGTGATTTTCATGTGCTTTTGCTAATACAAAAAAAATCACAGCAATGAGTAAGGCCACATTTATTATTTGTCATTTCTGCAGAATGCCTCAGAATGTTACACATTTAAAGTTATAACTCTCTGAAAAAGGTCAGACGGCTGTTGGGTCCCTTTCTTTTCCCTCACATGACCCACACAGAGATGATATCTCTGTTCGCTCATGGCTCTGTTCATGTGTCCATGGCTTTTTTTGCATTTAGAAACTTGACATTCGTTCTGCTACATGTCACTTTTTATTAAATTCATGCCTTACAAAAGAAAATGTGAGGCGAAACAATAAAGCAGAGCAGAGATGTGCATTCAGAATCGAAATCAGCCAAAATTCAAGTGAACAGAATGAACACAGACATCTGAGAAAAATCAGGGCTTTGCTTCACTGAATGCAAAATGATCTTTACAACCACGTCTTTGAGCACAGAGGCTGCTGATGCTGCTATGGGGAAAAAAAGCATTTTTGCCAGCAAATTATAAATGTTATCAAGGTAAAACTGACATTGTACAGACAATGAACATAGATGATGCTCAGATGAAATAAAACTTTTGTTTATTGTGCTGTACTGTGAGTTATTTTAGAGGTGGCCTCCCTGCTAGACTAGAGGCTAAACACTCCCAATATACAAAGACTGCTGGTTAGATCACAGACAGACAGGAAGAAAATGCTAATCTTTGGAAATCTATAACTGCTAGAGTACAATGTGTTTATGCAAAGTGCAATTTGTTCCATTTATTTTAGGTAGCACGTCATCCACTACATAGTCCATATATATTAATCTAGTCTTTGGCAGATGAAGACAATATCAGTCTATATGCTGCAACTGGGCCCTGCCAAAAAAAAAAAAAAAAAAATCACAATTTAAAGTGCGTTATTCAACACAAGTCTAAATAGATTCTAATGTTTTTGTTAGAGATACCATCCTTTTTGAGATTATATCATAAATATTTCAATAATTTCTCTCTGTGCATTTCAACTCAGTAAATACTCTTGATTCTATGACTATACGGGACTATAATTTTGTGATTATACATCAAAAATACAGAAAGTGTGAACAGACACACTAACATCCCTCCCGTCTGCCGATTCATTCTCGTTTCACTTTCATTACAATTGCAAAAATAGTGGAAAAACTGACTTTCTTCTGAGCTCCAAATTTTTACTTTAGGGAGGTGGCCAATTCATCAGAGAAACTGGGAGGTGGAGTATGTCTGCAAATTGCTTTACAGGTGGCTGAGTATTGAGGTCAGTGGTCGGCATGGTTCACTTTAAGTGTCAGTTCATGAGTCAATCACCTTACCAAGATAAAGCCTCAGAAAAAAGTCTTCTGGATGTCAAACTTTAAAGAATTTTGTACCTTGGAGCTGAGCGTGCAGCATGAATACGAGCTGAGAAGTTATTGGGTCTTCTAAGACTTCGGTGACAGCACAGCAGCAACCTGTTCTTTCTGCAATTTATTGTAATCTTCTTTCCTATTGTCACAGAGGTCATGGCCTCAGTAGATTAGTTTGTACTTTTTGACTTTGACACCCAGAGAACATAACTAACCAGGAGCTTTCTCAGGCAAATCTATAATCTCTAGAACAGCATTTTACTGGCAGAGCAGCTCATTACCTTCCCAGGCTCTCATTCCTCAGGAATGTCTGTTATTACTTCCAACGTCTATGTGCAAACTGGAATTGTGCCGCTCCAAAAGCCTATTGTTCTGAAAATTCATCAGGTAGGAAATACAATTGGGCAAATACTGTTTTCTTTGTGATGGAATTGCTTTAAGTTTGGGGACCAAACAGATCAGTTTCATTCCTCGGTCTCCTCCTCGTCTCCCTTGGTGCCTTTACTCCAGCGCTGGAAGCAATGAACAGTTGAAGCCAGGAAGAAGCTGGTCATAATGGCCACCACAGACACAGAGATGCCAGAGAAAATGATGATGAGCAGGTCTGTTAAAGTCAGGGTGGCCTGGCACTCACGAAAGCTGTCCTTTGAGAGCTGGGTCAGGGAAACCTGCCGGCCGTCCATGGGGAGAGAGCACTCGATGCCTTCCACCCCTGAAAAACAGCACAAAACAGTTAAGCAGACATCCCAAACCAATGGTAAACACTGTGACACCAAGTTATTCTAGCATTTACTTGAATCATCAATAATGTATTTTGGCATATTCCAAATTTATGATTTTAGTTTTTGGATTAATGGGGAATATGTTGTATATTAACTGTACTTTAAAAACTGACCTCATTTACAATCTTTGTTTAGCTTTATCTCCATACACACACTTTTTGTTTCCTACAAATGTAAAAATAAAAAACCCAAACTTTTTGCAGAATGTTGGTTGCTTTACTTTTAAAACTGGAACCACAAAGCTTGTGTGGGTAGAGACGTGGGTGGCTCTCTACTGTTGCTCTACTCTGCGTGGAGATTGACACACTTGGCAGCACAATCATGGGCGTGTTTCAGTGAGAAAAGAACTTCCTCTAAAAACCCCAAGGAGTTGTAAACACTCAAGAAACAACCAAATTAAAATGTTTAATCCCCCACTGCATTCATTTTCACCTTCTGGCAAATTACAGCAATAAACTAAAGTACAAATCAAACCTGTGACAATATTTTCTATTTTTAATTTGTTGTAAAACAATAATATTATTAGTATATTAAGATGCATCACCAAAAGCACAGTGGGAAACAGTGATGAGTTTGTTTCTATGGTCCTTACTGACTTACAGTAGATTTATCTACCTATAGTAGATTTATTGATTTTAAACAGAACTCTTTTAGCTTGAAAACTTTTAGTGAACCCCAAAATACAGAACTTTTTTTTCAACTTACTGAGTATTTACTTTGTAAACAACATAATATTATTAACACCTAAGGTAAGATGTAAAATAATGTTTATGATTCAATCATGAGATAAAATTATAATCATTTTCTTTCAAATCTAATTTGCATTTTTAAAAAGTTGAGGATCTTTTTGCTTAAAGTACCACTTCAACCATATTTTTTTCTTTTGTTAAATAGCTTCTAGTAGTCTTTTAATTGCGATTGTGCAGTTTTTAGCCAAAATTAAAAAGCTTTTGTCGCTTTTTAAGACATATTTTATGCCTAGGTGCAGTAGCTCAATGGAAATATAATTCTGGCTTGTGGGCAGGACTGTTGGCTTGGAGCAGCCCCGCCCCTCCTCATCGCTGGGAGCTTACGCTGAAACTTATAGCAAGTTTTTTTTTTAAGTAAAAAAAATAATGAAATTACATTAAATCAAAATGAAACTTAATATCAGTCTGCCTAAAAGAGAACTGTAGCCCAAGAATTCTAAATAGATTGATTAAAAAACATTTTGCATGTTAATAAATGAAAATAGAGGATTAATGAAAGGCATTTGTTTTGTGAACCTGTCTCATCTAATATAGGAAGGAAAGACTATGTCATTTTGCAAAAATGAACTAAAATGATGACGCTTGTGAGACAAAAGAAAATGTTAAAAATCTTGGAAGTACAGTTAATGGTTTTTTTTTCTTTTGGTTGTAAAATTTGGCCAGTTAACTATAGAGCAGGGGCCCAAACTACGGCCCGCGGGCCAGATCCGGCCCAGCTCCCTGACCAATATCAGACGCATGATTTTTTTTTTCTCTCCAATCTGGCCGCACAATCAAGAATCACACAGAACGCGCCTTTTTATTTCCCCCGACTGCAAAGTGCTCTCTTTCCACAAAACAGTTCAGCTTTCTCAGTCTGAGCGATGATGCTGCTGCTTTTCTTTTTTTAAACAGCACACCCTGTTCTGTGTCCTGATTGGCTGGAGACCTTGTCAATCAATCTCCTCCGTGCTGTGTCTTCTGCGCAGCTCTCCAGATCTCCATAAATCTTTGATCGCAATGAGATCTTTGTCTTTATTCTATAATCCTGGACTCATTTTTTTTCCCAAAGGTTTGAACTTTCAGAGTTTAAGCAAGAGAGAAAAGTGTGAAATCGTTCATGTCTGTCTGAGAAAAGTGTGAAGTGTGTGACGAGTAGTTAAACATCGGTAATCCTAATTCATGTTTTTCACCTTCACGAGTTATTTTTAGAACCTAACTCCCACAATAAAGAAAGAAACACTGTACTGGTTAAAAGGTCATGGATATATGTCCATCTGCAGCAGAAGACTAGAGAATTGGACTTTATTTTCCTCCATTAGTTGAGGACACAGAGTAGCTGCTCATTTTTATTTATTAAGTAGTGTCGCAAATCCTCTTTTGCTTTTTTTTTCTCTTCAAGCCGCATGTGACTGATCAATATGTGTCTGCGCAGATCCATCACGCAGTCAAAGTGCTGATTTTGAAGCACATGAAGGAGATGCACACAAGAGAGAGAGAGAGAGAGAGAGAGAGGTGCAACAACGACAAAAGACATCAACACAAAATGTAAAGAAATGAGTGAGAAAAAGAAGAAAAATCAGAAACCTTTCACTGTTAATCATAAAATGAAGCAGAATTTAGAGTCTCCAAGAAAAGAGTTTCAAACACAACCGGCTCCACAACCAACCTGTACAGACACCTGAGAACAACCTTCACCAGAACAGGACAGACCATTACTGACAGAAGAAACCAGATGAACTTCACAAAGACGAGACATTTGCTATTTCTAAATACCAACCTTTACCATCATACAAACCTTCTTATTTTCTTTTCTTTTTGTTTTGCACGTTTTAAGCCGTATTTTGGGTTGTTGTTACAGGATTTTGTGTTGTTTCACTTTAAAAGTTGAATAGTAAATCATTTTTTTATTTTTCATCATTTATTTTGTACATTTCATCTGAAAGGAAAAATAAAAGCATATATGATGTATAAAACATTTTTTTACATTATTCATTTTGTGCACAAGTTTAAAAGAGCCAGAATTCCCATCACTGTTGTGAAGTTTGCACAAACAAATGTGTGAGAAACTGGTTACCTAATGAACTGATCTGGCTCCAATAGCTGTTTTTAAACCTGCCTCAGGGAGAAAGACGAACTGTTGTCAAAAGGGGGAAAACAAACCAACTCTGGGCAGCTGTGTCATGGAGGACAACAAAAGTCTTGTCTGCTCACATTAACATTTGATTACAACTGTTCAGTGGTTAATCTTGTTCAAGAGATTAGGATTTTGTAACACGCACTCGTAAAGTTCTGGGAGCGTTTAGTAAAAAAGGGCTCTGTCAAAATCCAGAGTTTTATTTTTACTGCACCTTAAATTTGATTTAGTTTAATGATGACTTTATTTTCTCTTCATAACTTGTCCTTAATTGTTCCCTCTTGGTTTTCATTTATTTCCAAGCATGCTGCTTGTTTGGTCATTTTTTATAGTTTAGGTTTCCTCTCATCACCTTTGTTTTTTCCTTTCATTATTTCAGGAGAGTCACTATCAATTCAGTTCTTGGGTTTGTTAGACTTTTTTCTTGTTTTTTTTTTACAGAAACCTTAAGCTTTTGTCCAGACTGCCACTGAGACATCCGCTCACCACAGATGTTCAAGAGGAAAGAGGAAGCAACCAATGTCTGAATTGTTTGGGGTTTCTGTGACATTTCAGTAGCATTACAACTCATCTAACACAGACTGATTGAATTCAGTTTTATTTCTAATGCCCAATCATACAACCATAGCTGTCGCAGTGGGCTTCACATTGCTATTTATGCAAAGAACATAAGTCATTCATAAAAATAGAAATAAATAGCTGGTTGCTAAACTAAACTTAACAGACTAAGAGAAACTGGCATCCCGGTCCTTAGACCTTCCTTCTCAGTGAGGAAAACTCATTTAAAAAAAATCCTTTCTTGGGGGAAAAAAATAACAAAATAAAAATGTTTACCCTGTTAGTTTTGCAAGTAATCCTGCTTTCTGGTTTGATCCATGTGTGGTCTTGGTTTGTCATCCCAGGCAACTAATCACATATATTTCAAATAAAGCTAAAACTGCTTTTTATAAAAGTAACTGAGCAAAACATGCTCAGATTCACTAAATCATATTGTCTGAGCAAATTCTTATTTGTAAGCAGTTCTTTTTTGGATCAGTTGCATCACATTTGGCTGCACTTCTCATAGACTCAACTGTTGGCCGATAATGGTGGCCAAATCCAGGCCTCGAGGGCCGGTGTCCTACATGTTTTCCAACCAACCTGCCATTCAAGCTCCTTCTTTACTAAACACCGGATTCAGGTAATCACCGGCAGGTAAAACCTGCAGGAGGCTGGCCCTCAAGCCTGGATTTGGACATCCCTGGTTTAGTCATTGGGAAGGTGCGAGGAGCGGCTCCTTTTTGACTGTGCACAAATGCTGCACGCACGGAGTGTGCATGTCATACGCAAGTGCCCAATGGATGATCTAGGCCAGGGATGGGCAAATCGAGGGCCCCATTCCTGCATGTTTTCCAACATACCATGCCCTGGCATGTTTTAATTGGCTGGACACACCTAAAGCAGGTAATCAGTCATGAGTAGGGCTTGGCAATCATGCAGACACTACGGCCCTTGAGGCCTGGAGTTGCCCATCCCTGTTCCAGGCTAAGCACACAAACTACACTCTGTCAATTTCCTCATTTCTAAAATTGCGCAACAGGACCATGCAATGAACACACAAGGGAGGAAGATTGATGAATCTGAACCACGCGCCTGCGTCTCACCTACTTCACCTTTACCTTCCCTTAAGTGTTCACTGTGACGGGTGACAGGTTGTATGTGCATAATCATTTTGTCTCTAAGGGTTCACGAAGCGGTCTATGACCTTTAAAACTTCCCATAGGCCACCTGCGTGCCTGGTACCGGTTTGCCCATTTTTACCCACAAACAGCCCGTATCCATCCAAAGAGACAGCTATGATCAAGGCTTTATTTAGGTGATGGTTTCAAACCAAAGCAAACATTTGCTCCACCTTCAACTTTTCTTACTAGACTCTGCTATTCTCCATTGTTCTGATGCCTCTTAAAGACTACTGTTCTTCCACTGACCTACATTTATATCCTGAATGACAAGAGAACACCTCAACACCTTTGCACATCCACACACAGCCTCAGTTTGAGTTAAAGAAGGAAAACTGCAACTTAGGCTGACTTGCCTTTCATTCATCTAAGATCATTTGAAGTTCTGACGTAGGTGAAGAGGAAAATACCGTTGCACAACAACCCAAATTTTAGATTATTCTCTCACACTTTTTAATCCCTTTTAAAACATTTTTTTAAACTGTTCAATTTAAAAATTTGACAAATTTTCTTATCATCTGTCGTCAGTATTTTAGAGAGCCACACTGAGATTGCCTTCAGGTCTTTCCTCCACAACTCTTCAGCTATCCTGTCCATTATTTAATAAACTCATTACTTATTCTGTCCAGCCTGGCCACCCCCAAATCTGCTTTGTGTCTTCTTGCCAGAGCCATTATCTCCACATCATATATCATTCCTGGTCTCAGTATCATCCTGTATACCTTCCCTTTCACTTGGTGCTATCCTTCTATCATAAATCAAACTAGACATTGTCCCCACTTTCCATCCAGCCTACTCCCTTCCTGGTGCTTTGGGTGGCTGAACACAGGGTTTTAGAATGACCACGCTCTCTACCAGAATTACCACAAAAATATATATATATATATATTTGCTAGATTGTTTCTTTATTGTAACAGAGAAAAAAAGTCTTAAAGCCATCCGCACTCTTGCTTTGTCCTGTTGAATGAGCTGCAGAGTGATACATGAGCACAATAACAATGCATATTGTGAAGCTGCTGCTACTAATTACACTTGTTTTGAGTCCCACAAACCTGCACATATTTGCAGAGGTTAGTTAAGTGAAGGGATTAGCAAAAAAAACCCAGAATTTTAATGACTGTATATGAGGACTGGACTGAGTGACTCCTCCCCGTGGCGTTCCAAACAGGAAGTACTCACTGGCTCCAAAAAGCGAAAATCCAGTAGACTTCTAGAGAGAGCCAAACTGTCATTCCATTGGTCAGAATAACCGGTCTTGCTCTGATACCTGTTTTTTTAAAGCTCTTGATGGTCTTCTTTTTTTCATATTTTTTCCATAGTGCAAGTTTTTAATTGACCAACCAGATGCCTCAATTAAAGTAGGCCATCTCACGACAAACATTCAAAGCTTTTGGCAGATTTTCTGCATTCCAGAGGGAGGGGCCTTGGCCTTTCAAAAAACGTACTCCTGATTGGACAGGGTGGTTGCCATTGAAAGCTTGACTTGGACCAACTCAGACCAATCACTTTTTACTGACATCTGGCTCCAACATGTGTCCAAAGAAATGGCGGCCGAATTGACTTCATTTGGTTGGAGCTAAAAGCAAATAGTTTCCTATGAGTGATGTCAAACTCACTCAGTCCAGTTCTCATTTGCAGTCAATGGTGTAACCATAATTTATGTGACATGTTTATAATTTACTGCCAGCAAAGTTATAACTCAAACTGAAATAAGGAGTCCCTTTTACTTTAAGTCAGTAACTTGGAGTAGTGTTTCTTTTCCTTTTTTGGGGGGGTTTTGTGGCGTTGCACCAGATGTGACCTTGAATAAATGAGTGAATGGTGGAGCCATATGGTTGTTTTACCGCCGCCTGTAAGGATGGCACTTCTACCGAGCCATTCTAAAACATAAGACAGTCTTTTATAGTTCATGAAACTCATGGACTCTGGACTTGAGATTAAAGGGAAACCGAAGAAAGTTTACCTTAAGCTTTCAAGATGTTTTTTTTTTCTTTTTTTGACCAGACTTGTTCTTTATTGGCCAGTTTTGACAGGGGGCTGACTCGTGGAGCACGATGATTTCAAAGTGATGTCCAAGAAAACCAACCAGTGGCAACATCTACCTTGAGCCCATGTACCATCTTGGTGTTGAAAGCCAAATTTCATACAAACCGGAAAGACAGCAGTTATAAGATGTTGTCTCCAAACAACAAGCTGATTAATTAAAAATATAGATCTTCCCAGCCATGACTGATATTTTTACACAAGCTTGCATATTTTTGCTTTTAAAGGCTCGGGCAGCTCTGGCTGTCTTACTTGAGAACACAGTGAATGTCCAGCCTGATATTCAAAAGCTGACGTTTTAAACTATAGTAACAATGACTCAACATTGGACCATAAACTGGACTGGACTTCTAAAATCAACAGTCTGCAAAGGAAAGGATGGAACTGCTTTGGCTGCAAAAATCTGCTGCAGATAATCTATGACTTTGGTTGTAAACGCTTTATTCTAGAGTGTAATCTGCTGGGCACGACAAAGCTTAACGTCTGAACAAACTGGGAAGGTGGGTGTGGGTTCTTTGTAGGCTAAGAGTTGAACAGGCTGACGTCTGTGACAGAGTGACAGGCGGTGAACAGGCTCCTGCCTGTCACAGGCAATCCAGTGCATCTACTGTACAGAATGGAACAGCGTCAGTGACAGCTCTGGGTACACACTGTATGCAGGCGCTTCCTAATAAATATTTTCAATTGCATCATCCAAGTTCTTTTGCCCATTTACTTTTTTTGTTTTCATAATTTTTGCATTCTTTGATTTCTAAAGTTTGTAGATAAGATAATGTTACTCTTATGTAACTCCAAGAAGTCTGTTTTCTTAGGGCTAAGGAAATGCAGGCAACTTTTCTTGTCAACAAGGCAGGCAGATTTCTGGCAAAAAATGCAGAACAGACAGCACAGCCAATCCCCTGAAGGAGGTCTGCCATGACGGTCCTTCACCATCAGGCTCTGGTGTCTACCACATATTATGGGACAGGATGGTATTGCGATAATGTGAGACAGATGTCCCATTCTGTAGAGATGTTTTAAAGATTTGATGTTGCAATGGGCTACATGATGGCACAGTAGTTAGCAGTCTTGCCTCACAGCTGGAAGGCCTTGATTTTCACGAAGCATTTCAAGGTCCTGGAGTGGCCTAGGGCTGCACGGTGGCGCAGTGGTTAGCGCTCCTGCCTCACAGCAAGAAGGTTCCCGGTTCCCTGTGTGGAGTTTGCATGTTCTCCCCGTGCATGCGTGGGTTTTCTCCGGGTACTCCGGCTTCCTCCCACCATCCAAAAACATGCTTCATAGGTTAATTGGTTACTCTAAATTGTCCCTAGGTGTGAATGTGAGTGTGCATGGGTGTGTGATTGTGGCCCCTGCGACAGACTGGCGACCAGTCCAGGGGTGTACCCTGCCTTCGCCCATGAGTAGCCGGGTTAGGCTCCAGCAACCCCGTGACCCCGAAAGGGATAAAGCGGATTGGAAAATGAATGAATGAATGAATGAATGGAGTGGCCTATCCAGTCTCCAGACCTAAACCCAATAGAAAATCTGTGGAGGGAGCTCAAACGTCATGGTTCTCAGCAACAGCCAAGAAACCTGACTGATCTAGAGAGGATCTGTATGAATGAGTGAGCCAAAATTCCTCCTGCGGTGTTTGAAAACCTGAGGAAAAACTGCAGGAAATGTTTGACCTGCGTAACCGCAAACAAAGACCACGGTGCCAAATATTAACATTCATTTTCTCAGGTGGTCAGATGCTTATTTGCAGTAGCAGTAGCAGACAAATAAATTATAAAAAAATCATGCAATGTGATTTCCCAACTTTTTTCTTTCGATTATGTCTCTCACAGTGGACATGCATTTTAAAACCCCCATGAGCTCCAAGTGGGAGAACTTGCAAAATCACGTAGTGTTGAAATATTTAATTGCCTCACTGTATTTAACCAACCAAGATGCAGTCTGCTGCTGCGCTATATGGAGGTAGCTCCAAACCATAGGCTCTTATCTAATAAAAAGTGGTTACCTGTGAAGGCTTTCTAACCACTCTTTGAAATAACCAAACCTCAGCTTTGACCCTATTTGTCACTCTGAGGGAAACTTCCAAACAGGAAGTACCAACTGTATTCCAAAGCCATAAACTGACCAATCAGATGCCTCAATTAAAGTAGGTGGAGCCTCGTGGCCTCTACATCCAACATTCAAAACATTCGACAGATTTTGTGTAGCCCGTTTTTAGGTGTTAGGGGTGTGGCCTTCCAACACGCTCAGAACAACAACTCAGAAGTTAAACCATTTTCTTTGAATGATGTCAGTGATTAGAACCATAGTTGTTTGCAGTATACTATGTTTGATGTACATTTAATTATTTTGCATTTTAAATTAAAATACACCGTTTCTAGACTTTCTTGTACAAACAAATATATTTATTAAAAATATATCAAGCTCCTGTCACAAAATGAAAGCTAACTGATTATAGCTAACCTCTGAATAAATCTTCAGAGTCAGTGTCAACATTGAAAAGTGGAAATCAATACCTACACTTTTTAGGGTTCCTAAATAACCTGCACCCCCTTTGTGGTCATAAATGCAGTGGCTGCAGAGCGGGCCTCTGTCCAGTAATGCATTACAAATCACTCCTTTCCACTATCAGGTGTTTCTACCACCATGGATACATTACAGCCTTGGCACAGAGCTTTGATTGATTGTTTTTAAAGTTACAAGCAGTTGACAAGATACGCTATCCCCTGTTTCAGCTGAGATTGATCTACTTTGCTACCACGGACTGATATTGGGGATTCATTTTGCCTCGTGCTCAGTACCACACAGATTGATCTCTGCACCAACAGCTTCCTTCTGTAGATTTTAGCCCTCATTTGCTTCTGAAGCACTGGTAACCACGAACTTGTACAAACTGACAAAACCATTCATGATATTCCGGTTTTATTTATGTATAAAACACAGAGCGATACAAGCTTTAAGTGAAAATCTGAATAAAAATGTTAGTAATATATCTGTAAAATGAAAATTAGATTTAGGAGACAACATGTTTGGGTTTAATTAAAATATTAAACTCGAGATGTTTAGAAAAAAGGTCAGTTTCTCCATATGGTTACCGCATATCAAAACTTTGAATCTGTGTCTTTTTATTCATTACTGATGTTCTTTACAAATAAGGCACCAATTAATGGGGATATAAACAGGCTTTTCAGAGCAATAAGATAAAAAGGGTCGCAAAAAATGTTCAAAATGCAAATTTCTTTTTTAAGAAAGATTTTTGAATATCAAGCCACCCTGTATGATCACTTAAAACATAATTACTGATTTTATGAACTTCCTGGCATTTGATGACCAGAGAGCAATAACTCAAGCATTTGCCTCCTTTTTTTGTCTCTTTCAGTCATTGTGACACAGCCAATACAGTTTTTTTCTTTGATTAGTGTTCAATCTCAGAAACTGTGAGGTCATCTCTCTTTTCTTTATCCAGCAGATGATGCTCTGTGTTATTCTATCCACCGTTTCCCTCTCTGCCTCTTCTGTCAACACTTTCTCTGTCTCATGCCAACTTCACAGAAACACAAAATTAGGCCAAGATAAAACAAGCAAACTGCCTGTGGTACTGGAACACATAGTTTCTCATCTCTTACCCATGGGGGGTAAATATAGCATTTGGAGTACTGGGGCATAATATGTGTGCAGTGTTAATGCCATCCTATTTCTTTGCCGTTTGAGCAACGTGACAGACCTCAAAGGAGCAACTGGATAGTGGGTAAAGGAACATTCTGACTTAGTCTCAGGTGTCAAATGAACTGCAACTTTGCAGAAAAACTGTTCAGGTCATGGTTAGTGTTGATAGCAATGCCATGGTAGGCCTCTGCCTAGATCCCCCATCTCCAATGAGAAGTTGGCCTGTAGGCAGTTCCAGCTCCAATTACTCAGGCCAATGTGGCGTAGAACTGTGTCACTCTGAATTATACATGGCCTTTGTTCATCCTTAACCTAAGAGCACAGGAGACCGCAGTGGATTATGTTTACACTCATTCCTCCATTCAAACATTTATGAGGCTGATTAGTGACAAAGAAAAAACATAAACACACAAAAGATTACAAACATATTTGTCAGCTTTGAGTTCAAAGCATTAGACTGCATCTTCACGTTACATTTGATTGTCAAATAATTGAATACCTTTTTTGCCAAGAGGAAAAAAAATCCAGATGAGCCTTTTAAAAACCGTTTCTACTAAGAAACCATCCTGGATGAATGTGTCTTCAGAGATTTGTCAAAAATTGTTTATCCTCATTACTGCATGTGTGTTCAGAGACAGTTTACCAGTATTTTGAAGATTAACCATCTCGCAGCTCATCACACTGACCGGCAGTGTTCTCCACTGTGACTCAAAACTATCAGGGAAATCCTAAAGTTAAAAATGAAAATGGAATTGGATTTACAGCCCTGGGTTCTGCAGCTGCAACAATATGCAGGCTTTCTGAGCAGAAGCTATAAATTATTTGGGAAGCCTTATGCAAAAGCTGCTTTTTATTTTCATTCTGTATATTACTTCTTTATTCTGTTCAATTACTTTGCCAGAATACTTTATGTATAGAGCATAAAGTCAGGACATTTTAAAATCACACGGTTTACTTGATCCATTTTGTGCCGACTACATTTTGGAAGGATAATCTCAGTTTCTTCAAAGAAACAAAACACAGCTCTAATGTTGTTTAATACACAACTGGTGTACAATAAGCTTTTTTTTAAGCATAAAGCAGTGGTCCCCAACCTCTGGGCTGTAGACTGGTACTTGTCTGTTGGTGATTTGGTACCTGGTCACAAACAAAAAAAACCCAAACATAAATATGGTAATTCAAATTATTTCCATTTAGTTTATTTGACAATCACATTTAACTTGAATATTTAGGAAAATGTTTTGTTTAAAGCCAATCTATTTTTTTACAGAGAAAACCAGGAGTCCTCTTCAAAATATGGATTTACCGAGACAGTTGTTGTTCCCAGATACCAAGCCCAAAGAAATGCAGCGACTGACTAAAGTTACACGTGCACTGATCATAAATCTGATCAAAAGGAAACACCGTACTTGTGAATTAGGGCCCCACAAATGATGTTAGTGTCCTGCTGCTGTGCATGTGCCAGTTTTTTTGGTTCATATTGCCAATAATGCAGGGCTGTAAACACAATTTAATAGTATTCTTTAGGAAAATCGACCTTTACCCAGGGGTGTCAGACTCCAGGCCTCGAGGGCCGGTAACCGGCGTGTCTTCCAACCAACCTGCCATTCAAGCTCCTTATTGGCTAAAACACACCTGATCTAGGTAATAAGCAGGAATTCTGAAACAAAAACATCAGGAGACCGGCCCTCAAGGCCTGCAGTTTGACAGGCCTGCCTTAACCCAACCATGAAGAGTGCAGTGGCTATTAGCTAAATTCTAATGCGCAAGTACCAAAACCTGATTATGCATTTTTTAAACTTTACAGTTGTTATCCTTAACACCTGGGCAGGTACAGCAGGGAAACGTAGGTCGATGAAAGGGAGGGTAATGGAGTTGAAGTGTTACATGGCAGCACCCTGCAACACAAAGCAGGAGGTCATTTACAAGGACACACTGTGAATTTTCTATCTTGTGGCTTCACAAATGTCAGTGTCTGATATCTGTCTGATAAAGTCTGACATGATTCAGCATACAGTAGCTTTCAAAAGTATTCATTCCCCTTGAACACTTCCACATTTTCTCACATTGTGACCACAAACAGAATTATATTTTATTAGAATTTTACATGAAAGACCAACACAAAGTGGCACACAATTGTGAAGTGGAAAGAAAATTATGAGTTTTTTTTTTTTTTTTTTTACAAATAAAAAACTGAAAAGCGCAGTGTGCAAAAGTATTCAGCCCCCCTGAGTCAATACTAAGTGGAACCCCCTTTTGCTGCAATTCCAGCTGCAAGTCTTTTGGGGTTTGTCTCTACCAGCTTTGTTCAAAAGTTCCATTTTGGTCTTATCTGACCAGAACACCTTCTTCCACTATCTGTTTGCTGGGTCACTCACATGGTTTATGGCAAACTGCAAACAGGACTTCTTGTGGTTTTCTTTCAACAATGGCTTTCTTCTTCCCACTCTTCCATAAAGTCCAGATGTGTGCAGTGCACGACTGATGGTTGTCCTATGGACAGATTCCCCCACCTGAGCTGTAGATCTCTGCAGTTCATCCAGAGTCACCATAGGCCTCCTGGCTGCATCTCTGATCAGTGCTCTCCTTGTTCGGTCTGTTAGTTTAGGTGGACGACTGTGTCTAGGTAGGTTTGCAGTTGTGTCATACTCTTTCCATTTGTGGATGATGGACTGAACAGTGGTTTGTGGGATGTTGGGAAATCTTTTTCTGCTGTAAATTTCTCCACAACTTTCTCCCTGACCTGTCTGGTGTGTTCCTTACACTTCATGATGCTGTTTTTTCCCCAATATTCTCTTGATAAACCACAGAGACTGTCACAAAACAGCTGGATTTGTATCCTGCGATCAAATGACACACAGGTGGACTCTATGAAGCCAGTAAGTCAACATTTGATCAGTCACCAATCATCAAGCAACTTCTGAAGACAATTGGAGAAAAGGGGCTGAATACTTTTGCACACTGGACTTTCAGTTTTTTGTTTGTCAAAAAAAAAGAACTCTAATTACTATAATAGTATAAAATAACTATAAAATAACTATACTTTTCTTTCCACTTCACAATTGTGTGCCACTGTGTTGGTCTTTCCCATACAATTTTAATAAAATATATTAATGTGGTCATAACGTGAGAAAATGGGAAGACGTTTAAGGGGTATGAATACTTTAACAAGCCACTGTAGCATCAACCAGAAATAAAGCTTGATAAAATGGGGTCTTTACGGCACTGAGAAAGCTTTAAACTCATGATCTTTAGTTTGAGTTCAGCTGTGTGGCTTCACAACACCCTTGAGTCTGTTTTGAGCACCTTTGGTTGCCAAATAGGTTAGCATGGCAACGTACAGGTGTGATAATGAGGTAAAGAGTGAAGTTCAGTGGTTTATACCTCAAGTAAGTCATTGCTACAGATTAACATGGAAAGACGAAAAAGCAAAAATTCACAGGCTACTGGAAGCGTACATGCTGCAAAAAGCATTCAGATTTTATATAGTGAATATTTAAGAAAAAAAAAATCTTTCAAAAATGTGGATAGGTGGCAAATAAAGGAAGTCCATCAAATTTTCTGGATTTCTTCAGCAACAAAAATGGAAAATACAATTCATTACTGCAAGATAAAATGCCAACTACCACCGAGATGTTTCAAAACCTCACTTTTCAAGTGATCATGTCACATGAAACCTGCTGATTTGACTAAAACTGCTCTGATACATATATGATCAACAAAAGTAGAAAATGTTACAAACATTTTATATTTATCTCTACCCTTTTCTTGTTTGGTCAAACAGATCTCACACGCATCATGTTAAAGTTCACTTCAACGTGTTCAGAAAAATGTGAACTTCAATCATTTTTGTTAATCTTATTAAGTAAAAATGCCCACAGTGGTGACATTACTTTGAGTAAATCAATACTGGAAAGCTTATCAAGCTCATTTACTAATGAATGTCCATCTGTTATTGTGTAACCACTTCTAATGCGATATCCCAGATAACAGGTCACAACCTTTTTCTGCAATCAGAGCTCCATCATTCCATTAATTTGATATGGCAGTTTGCTGACTGCATGTGTGAACCAGTCGGGTTTGCTAAATCCAACTGTCTGATATTTCACTTCTCCCGAATGCATGACAAGCCTTTGGGTCACAGGTGTCATAACTGAGTGGATGCTGTGGCTCCTCTGTGGAATCCATCCCTTGGAATGAAAATGATAAATATAAAGTGTACTGTATTTATTATTTCATTGTTCTATAATATGAGCATCATTGATCATTTAATCCTTTTCTTGGAGAACTCAACATTTTTATCAGCACTTTTCGACTGCGTCTCAGAATGATGTTCTACAAGGTTTCCAAATGATCAAACTTTCTTCTTTTATATATTTATAGTTTTAATAGAAGTATATATTTTAAAAGCTTTGTACAAATTTGATTTGGCTGCTTTTATAGATGATTGATATAAGCAACCATGACAACCTAAACCAGATTCCATGTAGCAGCAGCTGACTGAGCTATCAAAAGCCACGTGATGCCAAAAATTAGACGACATAATCAAGAGAAAAAGAAGATTTAAGTACAGAAGTTGCTCAAAGGAGCAAAGTTTAAAATATTTCTTTGTACAATTGTTAGGAACATTTTAGGACCAGATGCAAGTTAAACCAGTGTTTCCCAACCCTGGTCCCTGGGAAACACTTTTTCAATCCAATCCGGCTCAAGCACACCTGCCTTTGATGACTGTCATTGTCAGGCTTCTGCTGAGCCTGATGATGAGCTGAATCAGGTGTGCATAAGCAGGGCAACATGGAAAGCATGCAAATCATGGAAAGCATTTGCTTTTCAGACAAAACAAGCAGCAAAAGACAACAGAAACTACATAAAAGCAATGGATGACTTACACTACTTTGAATTAACTTTCGGTGTCATTGGAAAAATGCTTTGGAGCATCTCTCTTTAAAAATTCAACTGCTTGCTGTTAACACTCATCTGTGCATTAAGGTTATTAAGATTTACAGCTGGTTAATCTTTGTGTATTTATTAAATTATGTATAAATCTAAACAGCAGCCGGGCATGGAAAGGCAACTTTATTTTAAAGTACCTTCGCCCTGAGGCCATACAGTGTTTGACAAGAAAAAATGAGTTTTCCCTTTAGACTGTTAATGGGGAAATGTTTCAGGCACTTAAATACTACTGTATTTAAAAAAAAAATGTAAGAAGGCACAGTCAGAGGTACGTGATATGTTCAGCCAGTTGTTATGATTCAAACTTGCAAAATCAAATCTTACAATATCTTCACTGCTCTGGATGGAGCTTCTTTTGCTGGAGGACAATCACCAGTTACGCCAATACAAAACACACGTGTGATACAAAAACTAAAAACCATACAAAAGTTTAAAAAAATCTTTTAAAAAGTCAGCAAAGTTGTGGACTTGGCTTAGCTGCTTAACAGCGCCATTGAGGCTGGTATAAAACTGGATGTAGCTCTCTATGTTCTGAGTAGTAAAGATCAGAATCTACGTTCTGAGGGTAGCAAACCGTAACCGCCAGAGTGTGTGTGGTATCTGTGGCAGACAGTAAACCTTTTATAGTGAATTGTCATGAGTGACATTTGTTCTTAGCTCACAATTTTGCTACTAATTTTACTGACTGTTTTAATAGTGTTGTGATTACTGAGACTGGGTGAACCAAACCAAGCCACAACATTCAATGAAAGGATGAATCCATGAAATGTTCATAAAAAGGTACAAACATGGATCGATGAATTTGAAATTTTCAAAGTTTGATGTTGCTTGCACCAAAGAAGTATTCACTGTTTAACTGAAATGTGAGTTTGGGGTCAATTAAGGTACGGAAAAATAACTTCTTCAGTTATTTCTATACAGGCCAATTGTGCTCAATAGAGTGTCGGTAGTGGAAACAGATGATCAATCTTTGTTTTTGACTCATTTAGGTCCAAACAATTGTCTATTCAGTGCATGCTGTAGCATGCATTGATGGTGTCCATGGTGACAGTCATACGAGTATTGATATATGCAATTGCACAAAAATCTGCAGTTTGCCATTTCCTAACTTCTATTGCATGTCTGAAGTATCGGCAGATTAAGATTCTATTTTCAATTTTTTTTTTTCTCTTAAGGAAAGTTTACTTAAGGCAGAACAAGGCAGGACTTTGGGTTTTTAAACTAAATATGTGGGGCCTTAGTGCAGTTCCCAAAGAAGAAAGTGATTTTAGACAAAGTATAACATTGTAAAAAAAATAAATGAATAAAAAAGAATGCATATTATTCTAAAAGTTATCTGAAAGGCATTCTAGCACAAAACAGCACGCCTCACATCTTATGTATGGCTGAGCAGAGCTGCTGGACTAAAAACAGCAGAACAAAACAAAATGCTTTACACATTTGTAAGACTGCCCCAAATAAACGTGCAGAGATGCATAAAACATGTTTAAGCCCTCAGATGATTTGATTCATCAGCCACTGCATGAGCTTCTCTTTGCATACACAAGTCAACATTTCACACCCCAATTACCCTCCAAAACAGTAGCAGACGTGACTGTCAACATTTTTCTCAGCCTCCACCTGAGTAACCCCATCTGCATTTCTAAAATACATACAGCCGTATTCCAGTGCAATCTTTGATGGAATCTCTGTTATAAGATAGCAGCAGCGTGAGTTACACGTCAAGAAAAGCTGGACTGTGACATGCGTTTCCTTCAGTTTTATTGTTGAAACATCTTAGACGGCACACTCATGACAAACCGCTGTCTGTGTCCTCTCCAAGGTCACAAATAGTGTTTTTCACAGAGTTCCCCTTCTGTAGGATGTTGGATTCACCAATTAACGGACACATTTGAATCGGTTTGACATTCATGCCTACATGACCACTTGAAAGCCTCTTGAAGCTGTGAGGATTAAAATACTAAATCATTTTAGTCTTATCCAGGATATGTCTTACAAACTCATTTATTATTCAGTACCTGTGAGTGTTAAGTAAGCCCTTCCAGATCCTATTGTCATCACTGTTTATTGTTTTAAGAAGACGTTCATAGTCCTTTTGTCTTGCGGTTCCCCTTAAATCAGCATGCACACATCAAGATTACGGAGCAAAATCCCCAAATCATCCATCCTGTTACGTAACTCATCCGTAGTGACTAAATTGCCGAGCTAGATGGAGTCGTGAGTATAAAAATCCTAATGGATAAAGAAAAAATAAACTACTATGGATTTAGTTTGAGTGATTTAGAAAAAATACATTGATCCTTGCCACGAACACACCACTTCACTTGTTTTTTCTTAACTCAGATCATCTATGAGCCTTATGGACTTTTCAATTGATTCGATTTATTAATAGCACATGCTTGTCACTTTCAAACAACTGTTTTCTGGTATTACACACTCAGCCTCACACATTGTGCACTGTGGGGGTGGAGGAAGAAAGAGACTAAATGAGAGCAAAGGGGAGGGAGGGGGAATTCCTCTTCTCCAGTGAAAACATAAATAGAGCAGAGAAGTGTTATGCTTATGGATTTGCTGCATTGCTCCTGAATGATGTACTCATAAACACTTCATTTGGGTCAAGCACAGGAGGAGAAGCTGACTCTGGCATTAACACTCACCGTTTGGAAGCTTGTGACTGTTCTCCATCAGCCATTCAAAGAGGTTGGCAAAATTACAGTTGCACACCCATGGGTTGCCCTCTAGTCTCACCACCCGCAGGGAGGGCAACTGTTTCAATGCCCCCACCTTCAGGGTAGACAATGCATTACGTTCCAGTTCAAGTTCTCTCAGCGAGGTGAGGCCCAGGAAGGCGTCCTCACTGACCATGCTTAGATACGGGTTGTTTCCCAGTCGTAGTTTGATCAGGCTCCGGGACTCCCCAAAAGTCCCCTTGGGGATGTCAGTCAGATTGTTACTGCCTAAGTCCAGGAAGACCAGTCTAGAAGAGGTGCTCAAGGTCCCGGATTCTATGTGTGAGAGGGAGTTGTTCCGGAGATCCAAATACACCAAGTCACTGTACAGAACCAGGAAGTCCGAAGGAATGCGAGGTATCCAGTTGTCAGCCAATAAAAGCCTGCGGACATCCAAAGGGATCTCATCGGGTAGACGGGTCAACCCGCGACCGCTGCAGTCAACAGTGTGAGGATCTGGGCAAAGGCAGATTGCTGGGCAGTTTTCCCCCAGGGTCCATAAGGCAGAGGACAGCAAAACAAGGATAGTTTGAAGCCAGCAGACGCATGGCAACATGGTCAGGAGGGTGAAATGAGTTAGGAAAAAAAGCGCTTCGATTGAGGACAAAGAGGAGAAGGGTGGGGGTTGACGACAAGAAGGTGAGGGTCAGAGGGCAGGAGATTGGGATGAGGGAGGGGAAGGGATGAGTGAAAGGGGTGGAGGGGATCAGTCCTCCTGAATGAACATCCTGACGTTATGGAGATGGATTACTGAAAGAGCTCTGGAATTGTGAGACAACACAGCAGAGGCGACAACTGTTTTCCAACAGATCATGTAGCAAGCGGCAAAGGTAGAAGAGCAGCCTGCCTGCTGTGAATGGACACAGAGAGGAAGGAAGGCAGTCGGAGAAAACGTGCCTGACACAAAGGGACGTGGAGCTCAGAGGAAGAAAATGGGCTTGAGCGATCGTAGACTGAAGAAAAGTCTGGGACACACACAAGGGAAAGGGGGGTTGAGGAGGAAGCTGTGTCCGCCACACTACCCTACAGTTGGTCTGGCGGCAGTGACAGACAAAGACAAAAAGGGCTCTGACACAAAAGGATATATGAAGGTGTGATTCAAGCATGACAAGCAAAGAGTTTTATCGTTGCATTCCTCCATTAGTCCGAAGTCCGAGGTTCAGAAAAGCCCGACGATCTGAAAAGAAAAAGAGAGAAGCTCAAGGAGCATTGCTCAAGTGTGTGGTGCTGTTTTTTCCCCCTCCCCTCAATTTTCCCTCTATGTCTCCCTGAGCCCGGCACATGCTGTAAAAACAGCACTGGTTAGGGTTCCTCTGTCCGTCTGCACCGTCTCAAGGCTGCTTCAGAGAATGGAATTGTCCATGCAGGAGCCTCGGGGATGCAGCGCTGAGTTGCACTGCCATGCCAATCCAACGTCTGCCTCTGTGTGTACCACAGCTTATCTCATGCCCTCTCCCCTCTCCTCATTTTCAGGGGGGCGTGCCTGAAATAAGCTGTCAACATGTGATGTCACTTCCCATAGTGGGTAGAAATGATTGGTTGGATGAGAATATCAAAAATGCAGACTAGTACTTTCTTTAGGAAACATATGTAGGTCAGGAAGAAAAAACCTCCTAAATAAGCCACAAGTGCACCTGGAAAGCATTTTGAGGTACTCACCTGCATGCTAATCTCTACCTTTTGTGATTTATTACTTTTTTAAAGCAATTTTTAGAGCAGGCTTTAAGAGCACCACAAAGATATTTCTCAGGGCATTTACTGGTATATTTACTCTGATAATAGATTTAAAGACTCACTCCAATCAAAATGGTGTTTTTAAGATGTTTTTGTGGCCTTTATAGATAGAGGGCGTACTATCTAAAAGAATTTAAGCTTAAAATTGTACTTATTTGTTCACAAATCACTGTGAATTGGGAGCAGACAAAAAATGCCATTTGAATAAGGTTGTAGCAGTGAGGTAGGTGCTACAATTGGTGGGCCACCGGCTCCGCTCCATTCTGATGCATCCACTTGCAGACAAATAGATCCATGTACGACTTTGTTTTCCTCGTCTGAGCTGGAATCTGGATCAGAACTGTATGGCTGGAAAGCTCGAATATTCGTCACCATTTTTGTGCACCGGTAATGTTAGGTTGGGGTTGTGAGGGGCTGTGAGCAGTGGGAGGAGAGCATGTAAACTGATGGATGATGGGAAATGGGGGTGGGGTTTCCTCTATGCCAACAGTTTCCCCAACAACTTAGAGGTGCATTTCTAATGAACTCCTGACTCTCTGCAGAAACTATGTTCTAGAAAACAATTTTAGTTAAAAACAGCATTGTCATAATTAAAGATCACTGGGAACACTTTATAAATAGATGATTGGGAGTAGGACTCTAAAGACTTTATCTTAACTGAAGACGTGAGTAGATTGTGGGTGGTATGCTATCAGTAATGCCCAGGGCAATAAAACACAGAACACACAATAGTAGATAAAAAAAGAATCAAGTGTAGTGTGCAGATGGACTTTCATTTTTTGTATTTGTAAAGTGTAAACATCATGAAATCCTAATCCTCTTTTACTTAAATAAGCTTCTTTATTGCTATACAGTGGTCCTTCGTTTATTGAAGGTTACATTCTAAAAATAACTTGTAATAGACAAAATAAAAAAAATTGTCATCTTTATTTTTTACAATAGTTATGAATGTTTTAAGGCTGTAAAACTCCTCACTGCACACTTTATACACTTCACTCGGACATACATTAACATTTTCACACTTTTCTCTCTTGCTTAAACTCTCCAACCTAAAATTGTTGTAGAAAAATAAGTACAGTTTTATAGAATTAAACAAATAACAAAATTCGGCTAAAAAAAATCAGCGAAACAGCAAGACCGCAAAAGGTGAACCAAACTGTGTCATAGCGCAGGACCCCTGTATTTAAAATCACTATGACCTGTTGGTAAAATTCAAAGTTTGCTGTGTTTCTGACTTTGTAGCAGTTGCTGTGTCTGCTGTTTGATCATAGCAGGTTACTTGCAAAGGTCGCCCTGAACCTGCAATGTCAGGAACTGTGATAATCCGAGTAGGACACAGAAGACTTTGCCGAGGCAGTACCAGTGGTTGTCTTGGCCTGATCTCACATCACTGCTGGGGTCCTCAGCGGGTGACAGGTTCTTGAATGTTTAAAGCTTGATGTTTAAAATTTGATAGGAACAATGCACAATAATGAACATCTATCTGGACAGTAATAAATGTAAATATGCCCAGATTATTGCAATAATGCTAATTTACATTTGTGGTTCTAAAACAGTCTAAAACAAGGATATAATGACACATTGGATAAGACATCAGATTACAATAAAATAGCATCAACAAGACTGTGAATTACTAAGAGGTTTGAATCCAGACATAAAAGAACATCACAGAACAGCACAATAGTAGAAGGTTAAAGATCAATGTTTGCGGGAATGGCTTACTTTAAATAGTGCTTTTGGCTGTGAAGCACAGCAGAAAAATATTTAACTTCTAAAAGGTATTTATATCAAACAGCAGTGGATGCAGTTTATTTATCGCTAAACCTCATGGAGAACAGCATTTCTACAAAAAAACAGAATTAAGTTGAATTTGCTACAAAGTTGCTTCTTAAATTATGGACTTCACTTCATCACCATGCCACAGTGTTCTTGTATGTGTTTGAGCTTTTTAGCATGTTCAGTTATAATATTCAAAGCTGTTTGTATAAGGTTTCATTTCTGATGAGAGATTTGTGAGAGTTGTAGCAGTCAGCTTTCTGTAGGGCACAATAAAGAAATCCCATTGTTTTTTTCCAGTATAAAGAAAACACAGCATAATATGCTGCTGACTTTAGACTTTCTGTTGAATGAATGATACTTAAACCTCAGTTTGTCATTCGGCTTTGGTGAATTTGTTTTCCTTTATTGCTTTACAGCAGATTTTACTTTAATAAAGTGATTATAGTGAATATAACATTAAACATGTAAATAAAACTCCAGAGTCTGGGTTCACTCAGCAGTTAGGGGTCTTAAAGTTTAATTTGCAATGAATTTATTGCAAAAAGCAATCCTACCATGGCCGCAAAGAAAAACCCAAAGGCTAATGAGAGGCAAGACATGAATAAAAAAAAATAGTGTACATTTTGTCTGAAAATGGGAAAGTCATGAAGAGGAAACTAATGTTAGCTCTACAGTTTCAAGTTGCAACGTTAATGGAAGAAATGGAGACTGTTCTAAATAAATAACAAGATCGATATATTTGATAAATCAGTGGACGATTTAAAGCAACACTAAGAGCAGTCAACTGGAAATCACTGTATAACAAAGCAAGAACTGGTCAAAGTAAAATAAAAAATAAAAAAAACCTTCTTGGTCACAATAGCCTGAGTAAAAGATAAGTAAGGCTACTGAAATCCTCACTATTTCAAAAAGTCAACTATGATTACTGGTATGATTTGCAAAAGAGAGTTCTGACCTGTGAACAACTTGACATTGACTGATTCAGTAACACTGACAAGAACACATAGACTCTGGTTACACGTTTTTTTCCTAAATTAACATGGACTGCAAATGTAATCACATAGAGAACTTCAAAAACTCTGTTAACCCAAAAGGAAGACTGTCAATTTGACAGGAGAATATAGAATACTAACCTTAGCGCTATTGTGGAGTGTCTACAGAATATGGACCATTAATTTAGTATCACAACCATATTTATAACTTGGTTCAGCCAGGACAAGGACACAGGTTTTGGAGAAAAAAAAAAAACGTAAGCAAAAATAATAATATTAATAATGAATTCTGCAATGATGTAATCTTTTCTGATCTCAATCAATAAGAACTCCACTTTTGTTCCTTGATGTGTGATGTGCATTAACGATTCCTGGAATATTGTAATGGATTCTGTTGAAAATCAATAAGCACTTCATCTTTGGTGTTTATTCTTGTGAATTTACTACATAATTTTTACTTGGACAGGCAATGTATAAATAACTCCAAATAGAAGCTAAGAACCAGTGATACAGCTTGAATAGTATACAGGAACAATATTCACTTCATCACGCACGCACACAAACATGTTACACAAAGAAAGCGGGGCCTCTGTTCTTCTGTCCCCCACCCCATCCCTGGTGGGGGTTACCGGTGTAGGTACAATGTTTGTTCGGCCTGTCAGATCGGGACAGGGACTTGCGGCTAGTGATGACATCACACTACTGTAACACCACTTAGACAAACTACTTAAGCTATGTTCGAATTTCGTACTCACTATGAAGTGCGTTCGCCATTTTGTAGTGCTTTCCGAATCTACATTCCAAAACTGAGTGCCCAAGAAATTTCTCAGAATTCTCTGCAAAAAAGCAGTGTTCTCTGAGTTCTCTGGCAAGACCATGAGCCGGGGATCGCATCACATCTGAGCCTAGGTCCCTGTGGTGCTGGTTCTGGTCATGGCCCTTGAGCACTGGGCCTCTCCAAAATTCTGACAACAGGTGACCCTGCTCAGCCATGTTCAGAATGCTTTTTGGGAACCCTCATTTCTGTTGGGTGTCCTCCTCCTGGGCGGGGGTGGGTTCCCCCTGCCTTACTCTGTCCTGGACCCCCCGCAGGGTGGATGGGTGGGTGGTTGCCTGGAGCACGGGGTGGGTCTCCCTTGGAGGGCGCTGGCTTGTGCCTGAGGTTGGGGCAGGGGGATACTTAGAACTCCCGGGTGGTGATGGACTGCTTGTCCTGGGCTGGGGGGGGGGGGGGGGGGTGGGGGGGGGGGGGGGGGGGGGGGGGGTCCTCTGGGGGGTGGAGCCATGTGCTGGGCCTCCTGGCGCAGCGAGGAGCTATTCTTCTGGCTGAGCTGGAGCTTGCACCATTGCTCCTGTGCCTCACTGCTCTGTGGCATTGGGGGGCATGTGGCAGGCCTGTTGGCCAAGGTCTGGGTGACTAACGAGATTGCCCGGCATGTGGACATCCATCCCTGGTCCGGATCATGAAGAACCCTGTTTTGAAGAACCCTGCTCATATAGAACATTGTGACCGGAACTTCTTCTGGAACACCCAGCAGCCAATCAGAATAGAGTATTCACCTAGACCATTTAAAGTGCAGAAACACAATGGTAAATCTGTATATCAGCATCTTTGGTTTCTTGAGGTAATACTTCAGACATTAAAGTCTTTACAGTTCAGTTTATCTTACTGTTGATGTGTTTTGTGCACACACATTACACTTCCGAATTAAATTTCAAAAGTGTGATTAATCTAATTATTTTTTTAATCTATTGACAGCACTAATTTTTACTTGTGAATTTTGCCAAGGAAAGGCCATTGGATTTGTCTTTGTACTCCATTCAGTAGAAATGACTTCAGAATCACTGAGAGGCAGAATCATAAAGGGAGCTCTGCTTCAGGCAAACTAGTTTTGAACTTCTCAAACCTGAAATTGTTGTTTTTTTGCGATTTACTGTTGATTTTGTTGCATGTCTTAATGTTAAGTTAGATTTAGTGTGTTTCATTCATCCTTGTTGGCTTTCTCTCCTACTCTGCACCTCATTGCAACCACACCAGGTTTGGGTTTCTAATCAACACAGCATTTTCTGCTTCACTTAATTAGTCCCTCTGAGTATTTAAGTCTTTGGTTTCATTTGCATCAAGCAATATCTACTTCTTACCTTAATACTGAAGTTTTGACAAGTTCAGTTGTGTTATTATTTTTTTGTATTGAATATTTTGATTTTTAAATAAGGTCAAAAAGTTTCCTTTATTTCTGCTCCTGTGTTTTTGCGAAAGTTCAACATAACAGTCTCATTAGTTTCTCTCTTAAGTTACAGATTTCATACCTCCCCAGTCTTTTCATAGGAAAACATCATGGAAGTTTTAATTCTGAACTCATAAACTTAATGAATCACACTTTATGCCTTCATTGTTTTTAGATGTTACCAGGTATAGAATCAAACATGTTCTGCCCACATCTCAGCACAGATTACCAGGTGACTAATTTTTCTCCCAGTAATTGACTTATTTTACAAATATTTGCTTTACAAGGAATGCATTTCCTATGCTTCTTGTATCACTGAAAATTTTTTTTTTCTTCCCCCATAAGTGTGTTCTTTTTACCTTGAAAGCCTGAGGGAATTAATTACATATAAAGTGTCTGTATGAGGAATGGGCAGCAGACCGCTTCTCCTACAGCCTCTTGCACAAATGGATTTTTCAGTCTTTATAGCAATGACTCGAAACCAGGGTGTTTAGAGTATGTGTGACGTGCTTGGTGAATGAGACAGAGGGTTAGGTGACCTTGTCAATGATAACATCTATTTAGCTTAATTTGATTTACAATCAAGGGCTGCCCTTGAGGCTAGAGGCATTTTGCATAATGTTTATGTTGTAGTTTAACACCAAGACAGCTGGAAAGATGAATAAAGTTGAAAGTTCTTTATATTCCTATGTATGTGTTGTGTGTGTGTGTGTGTGTGTGTGTGTGTGTGTGTGTGTGTGTGTGT
>BSAI01000073.1:1197681-1217896 GCA_036245035.1 Adrianichthys oophorus
TGTGTGTGTGTGTGTGTGTGTGTGTGTGTGTGTGTGTGTGTGTGTGTATAAAAACAAAAGTACATATAAACTTGCATCCTGTGTGCCAATGTTTGCGTGTTTTACTTTGTTTCTGCTTTTGATTTTATCAGTCTTCTCATTTTACTATGGCACTTATTTTATACTATTTTACCTTTTAGTTGTTTATGTTTGGAGCTCTTGTTGACATTTAATGATAAGGTGCTATGTAAATGAACATGACTTGAATAGGCAGAACTGTGAATTTGTCACTTCTAATCAAATTCTAAAAATATTCTGGAATGTTTTTGGAATTTGGTTAAATCTTAACCAGGGATCAATCAACTTCCTGAGCTTTTGAGATGCATGTTTTATATATATATTGGTCAGACTGAGATGGTTCGGTCATGTCCAGAGGAGAGACTGTGAATATATTGATAGAAGGATGCTGAGTCTAGAGCTGCAGGAAAGAGGTCTAGAGGAAGACCAAAGAGAAGGTTTATGGATGCAGTGAATGAAGACATGAAGGTAGCTGGTGTTAGAGGATGCAGAAGACAGGGGTAGATGGAGGAAGCTGATTGGCTGTGGCGACTCCTGAAGGGAAAAGACCAAAGGAAAATATTTTTTTTTTTCTTTTACTCAGAGCTCGGTTAATTTGTTAAAACAACTCTTAAGGATTATTACAGTAACTCTTGATTGAATTTATGTTTGTAAGCAGTTTCAGATGATTTGCTCTGACTTCACGTGGAGCTGCTGCTGCTGCTGAAATTAACCAGCTGACTAAACACATCAGAAAGTGGAGTCAAATGGATCCCAGGCCGGCTGTAGATGAAGTGATGCTGCCCTGTGTGAGTGTTTGTAAATGAAAGTGAGCACTGTAGTGGCAGAATGAATCAGTGGAGGATTAGTTTAGATTTCCAAAGCAGAGTTCATGTAATCTTCACAGGATGTTAGTAGAAGTTCATTGCTGTTGCATAACACACAGAAACAGATGAACATTAATGAATTAATCTCCATTTAAATGTAGCATTGCTATTGGGGTTTAATAACAGTCTGTCCCAGAGATTTCAGAGAATTTGCACACATGTGCATGTTTGTCTAAAATCTCTCCAACTCCTCTTGACCATTCTTCCATGTGTAATGATGTCATTTCTGCCCCCATACCCTCAAATGCTTTCAGCTCCCAGCAAGAATAAAAGCTAGGTCAGTGCAGAGAGAAATCCTAACTAAAGAGGAAAAACAACGCTGTGGGTTATTTTTGTAAGTGTGTCACAACCATTATGAGTCAACAGTGGTTCTCCCAGCATGTGTGCCATCAGTAGGAGTGCCTTCCCTGTGGATCGGCCAGTATGGGAGCAGAAAAACTGATCTCCGTCCTGCTGCAATTAAAGAAGCGTCCATCAATAAATGATGAATGCCAAACACAGCGTGATGTTTGGCCTGCTATGAAGACTAGGATCCCACTGTATGTAGATTTGGTCACAGCAGGGCAGGAAACATAGGTGGCACAGAGGAAATCGAGACCACAGGGCCCAGCAGAAAATGTCAGTCTTTCAACACTTCTGGGAATGCTGCAGTGGACATTCAAGACGGAGCGGCAGCTGTCATTTTTTAAGCCAACCATTGACATTTGGGATTCTTGGAAGGTTGCCTTTGCCATGGCAGGAGGAAGAGGAACGAGGAGTTTCTCATGTCCAAGGGCACGGCGGAAAAGGTCGCTCAGAGCAATCAGTGGTTATCACTGCAGCACCAGGGAGTATTACTGTAATTTAATATGGTGCAACTTAATCCAATGTCGTGATCTTGGAAAAAGTTGGAGGAAGGAGCTGCTTAACACAGCAACGGCTGCTATTTCATGATGACATGCGTCTGCAGGACAACCAGCACAACAGTGAACCCAGATTCAGAAAACAAAGCTTTTCACCACAGAGAGGAGCTCTTTTTTGTTCCAATTTTACTACTGAAGGTGAGAGGGATGAGTCACAGCCTCTCTGCATGTAGGAAAAGCCCAAATTGGCTGACACTCTCTCTGTTCCAGTTTGCATTCCTGCGGTAAAAAGACTCAATTGACTTTGGTTTCACAAAACATCCCTGACAATGTTTTTAAAAAATGTTGCTGCTCTTTATCACTTTTTAATTAAAAATAGCTGGTGTTTAATGGTCTGTTTAATGTAAACCTCATTTTGCTTGGAGCAGAAATTCTCACCAGAGTCAAAACTCTGTCATCAAGAAAAATGTTACCCATGAAACAGCATCTGTGTTGCAAACAATTGTGATCAAATCTTAGGGTCTATCCTTCAGTTTTGTTTCACATTGATTTCTCATTAGATGAAATATTGCAGAACTTTAGTTTGATTAAAAATAACCAGCAAAAATTGAAAATATTAAAAATGTTTCCAGATATTTTGGCCTTTTGGTGAAACGCATTAGTTAATGTTGTTGCATTTTACTCCATTTTATTTTCCTAAAAACATAAATTTATCTGTATTACAGCACAAGTTATGCTTTGAAGTCAGATCTATTGGACTTAGAATTTTGCAAAAAATGATGAACCTTTTTTTAGGCATGTTTTGTTCAGACTGTCTGCCTGCAGCTCTCAACTTACCAAACGGTCTCAACTTTAAATTAAATTATGACAAGTATTTAATCAAAACAATGATTACATTTTGATGATGTAATTTCATTTGATTTCATTTAATTTTATTTGCAGCATGTTATCGCCATTGACTGTATATCAATGATAAGCACAGTCTTACTTAAAAATGCAGTATAAATATGTGCAGATGTTTTTTGTACCAAAAGTTACTGATTGACTAATAATTTCAGCAAATTCAACATTTAAAAACAAAGAAAATGATCAAATAAAGTAAAATCCAGTGTTTTAATAAATCGATTAAGGAGATTAAATCATACATTGATTTGCAACTAAAGAAAATGATGCAATCATCTTGACATTGCACTGCTCCTAATCAAAAATAGACATATTTGCACTCTTACATACAGGACACACATGTAGTTTCAAGCGATTCACTGTTGGTAATTGGAAATTAATTCTAAAAATTGGAAAAGGTGTGACACTGCTAGAGCCTGGATGAAAAACAGACTAAAGGAAAGAATTAACCTGATTTGTAAATAAAAGGCGAGAGCAGACTCTAATGTCCTTCGGAGTCGTCGTCGTGTCCGTGTGTGTTTGTTATAAAAAAGCAGAGTGAGCTTTGAGCTGTCACTGGGTTGGCTACTTTGTCCTCAGAGTCTCTGTCAGCCGTCTTTACCTTCAGGAGAAAGAGGAAAAGTTCAGCGGAACTTCGTAAGCAGACAAGTTCTCATTTACAGTCGTCTAAACAGAGGATTGTTTACTATTGAATGCATAGGTGCAAACATTTAAAGTCCCTTTGAAGGACTCGTGTAAGATTGACAGTGAAACACAACAGAATTGTGGTTGTAGTATCTTAGTATGATGAATTCTTGGAGTGAAATTTCATACCACAAGCTTCTCTCAGCTAAAATTGAAACTCGTTACCGCCCCCGAAGGCATAACCTTGTTTCTTACAGTCAATATTAAAAAAAGACTTATTTCCTATGCTTTGCCGGCCATCTATATTTGGTGAGTTCTGACACAGCAGAAAATAAAAGCAGCAACATCCTGCATCCTCATGGAGGGTTTGTGATTAACGGATTAACCTCTGCATGGAGGGGGGGGGGGTAAGAAAACGAGAAAACAAGACAGAATAAGACACTGTCAAGCTTAAAATAGCAAAAGGAATATTAAATTAAAGCATCAGTTCATGACAGCTTCTCCTGCTTCCACTCACGCGGTTCATCACTGGACTTGTAGTGTCCAACCACAGCTCTGCCCCAACTTGTCAACTGCAAACTGCTGTGAGATGATCGACTGATCTCTGAGGGTTTAAATTAGCCTCTGGTAACTGAGAAGCTCCTCCTGCAGCTGCTTTACTGAAGAAAGTGTTTATGCTTTTCACTAGCGTTGAGCCGCACACTCACATGTCTGCATTTGTATCGTATAATTCTCACACGGCCACATTTAGCCTCCATCCAGCCTGTTCTCATTACCAGAGTCCTGGTAGGCTGCAGCTCCTCAAGTCTCTGTGATGCAGGATAAGCGTCTGACACACCGACTGCAGCGGCAAGCCGCCTCACCAGAGAATTACAGGTGGAGAAATAAACTAATCAGGAGGTTGTCAGAGAGGACAGTCAGAATTTATCATGGCAGGAAAACCGATTTCTAGCCTCAACCACATGTCAGTCGTTGAACTGTTTCAGTTGGATGTTGCGGTTTCAAAAACATACGAGAGTGAGAGAGAGCAGTGTTCTCTGCTCAGAGGCACTCAGGATGCAGAGTATAAATATTTGGTCACCTTTCAGCAGCAGGGTAAGCTAACTACAATGTTGTTGTGCTAAAGTGTTTGCACAATGCAGAGGGGAGCAGCTATAAGTCAATCTGAACGAGATCGATTCTACAAGTATACATTACACATAGATTAATACCAGCTGCCTCCACTGAAGTCTATAGTCATTAAGGGGGTAACGGCTGCACGATCATCAAATCTGCACCATCATTCATGTCACACCTGCTCTTAACCTATTTTATGCTCATTAAACAAAGTTATTTTAGCCAATTTACTGCTGAATTTGTTTCTAATATAAAAAAAATATTCCGTGTTTTTTTTAAGGTGAGGCTACATTAATGGAGTTCTAGATTTAAAGAACCACTCCAATTTAAATATTGTGTATAACATGTTCTTGTTTCAGTTTTCTGATGATGGAGGACATGTGTAAGGGAAATTGAGCTCAAATTACATTTCTGGGTATTTCTGCATTCACATTGTAAATCAGGAGAAGACAAAAAGTGAAGTTTAAAAAAGATCCTTTTGACATAGAAAATATGCTGGGCGGGCCACAAACTCTTTGCTCCACTCTATTCTGATGCATCCACTTGCAGACAAATAGATCCATGTAGATCTGGATCAGAACCGTACAGCTGGATAGCTTCAATATTGTATTTAATATATTCAATAATATTTGTTTGCACTGCTAATGTTAGGTTGAGGGTGTAAGGGGCTGTAAGCTAGCAAGAAAGACTGTAAACAGATGGGTCAAGGGAAGTGTGGGTGGGGTTGCTCCATGCCAACAGTCAGAGGCACAACTCAGAGGCAAAATTTGAATGAACTCCTGCCGCTCTGCAGAAACTGTCCTAGAAAAAAACTGTTTTTTTGTTTTTTGTCTAAAAACGGCATCATCTTAATTAAAAGAACACTGGGAACGCCTTGAAAATGGATCAAAAAATGATTGTACTGAAAATGATTGACAGTATGTTGTGAATTAGTGACACGTGGTATGAAGGGGTAACACAGAAATGACCGTGTTTGACTATGGTATTCTGTTAGAAGCTGGTTTAAAGATTTTTGAACTTTTCTGGTTAAAACAACAGAGAACAAATCAAATGCTCTGAGATGGTTTGATGCATTTTGAACTTTACTTATCTTATGAATCTTACTCTCTTTCATCGAATGGATCTTCTGCAATTTGACCACAAAATGTTCCCATAATGCTGAGTCTAACATTTGCAGAACTACACTGGTCATCTTTTGCGAATCACAAATAGCCAGTCAGCTGCTTTAATCCCACAGAAGGAACCACCGTGACTTTCAGAGGTAACCTTCAGTTCTGCTGTTCTAATAATAAACAATAGAGATCTGCAGAGAGCAGATCACGCTGGGAAAATAACTCGACACTGTCATGTAAATTCATCTTTATCCACAAAGATTGGGGGGGGGGGGTGCATGGCTGTAAACTCTGGTTTGATTTTAGATCGATGTAAAGGTGGTGTCTGGAACTGGTGGTGAAGAACCCAAAAATGCAGAAATTTAAGACATTTAATAAATACATTTAAACATGACAAAACCACAAAGAAACAAAAGCAATGACCAAACAGTTTAATAAATCTTTTCAATTCAAATACCTTTATTTATCTGTCAGGAAATTCATTTGCAGACCTTCATTTTAAACTGACAGTTTAAAATGAATTAAAACAAAACTTCATTTTAAAAACAAAGATGGTCAGGATCCTCCATCTGTACCAGCAAAGTTTAATGTAGTTTTAAGGCGCTTTCCCTTCTTAATCCAGACAATTCTATGTATAGCGGAAACTTCTCTTGACATTACAAGAACTTAAGTAATATTTTAACTGACAGTTTCAAATAAAAGTATAAAACATTTGATTTAAAAAACCTGCAGCCTTATATTTGTTTTAAAAAGATCAGTTTTAGCTCCTGGAAATTCCAAAACAAAGTCAAACCTTTAGTCTGGTGACCATGGAGCTGGAGTGCTGTTCTCATTGCTCCAACATCACGCCCCCTTCTGTCCTCCTCCCTGATCCACCTGAACCGGGGGCACCTGAACACTCACAGAACCCACAGAACCCAGCCATTGTTCAGCTTTGTTAGAGGATTTGTGGCCTGGGCAAATCTGAGAGAAAGGGAAGGTGCACCTTTGAAGTAGAGGATTTTTGTTGCTTGCAGGTAAAGTTGTCCTAAGTTTCTCAAGCAACAAAACATATAAAATAAACCACAAATATCAATATTTTTGAATCTTATCTCATGACGGCCCCCAAACCTGCATGAAACGCATCCATCGGTGTTCATTGGCTCTAGGATTAGAGCCAAAAACAAGTTAAAAGCTCTTGTTAAAACCCCCTTACTCAAGTGTTTTTTTTTTTTTTATTTCCTTCATCGTCAGAAAAATGAAACAAAAACATGTTAAAAACACAAAACATCATTTTCATTGGGGTGGATCTTTAGGAAATATTTCTGAAATGATTTACTGCCCAACTGTGATTCCAGATTTTACTGCAACTGAAGAAATGTTGTTAGCCTTCATGACTGATCTAGTATTCTTGGTCAGAACTCAACCCTTTTCATTTGTTAGCAACAGCAGAGCAAGTCTGGCATTTGAAGTATTGCATTATCTCCTAAAAAGGGTTTTCCTGGGACAAAATGTCATTGCATTTGTGGAGGAGCTCATCTCAAGGACAGTGGGTGACACCCAGCTGTGCAGAGGAGCTTCACATGGAGTGAAGAGAGGAATGATGGGAAGTTGTTAGTGCCAGTCATGAGAGTAAAGCGCACCACACAGGCGAACCAAACCATGACTTTAAGATTAAGAGAACATCTGTTTCTCATGTAATACCCATATAGACAAAACAACTTCTGCGCTAATAAAGCAGCAAAGCTCTGCTCTTATGTAAACAGTTGACTGAGCCAGTCCTTAATACGGTTCATACAATCTATCAAAACTATTTATTTGTGTAATGGCTTCAAGAGAAATGCATTCAAGTTTCAGATTAAATGCCACTGGCAGCAATTGTACTCATTTAACCATTTCCAGAGTGCACTACTATTACTTTGCCTCAGAAGGAACGTTTGAGAACTGGGGGGTTTGACATGATAGCAACATGGCAACAAACACAGATGCCCACTATATAATACTCAGCATCCTCTCCATCCTGTACTTGACGGTAGCAGAGCTCCTTTTTCAAGAGGCTAAGGCAACTTCGCTGTCACACCAACTGCTACAGGAGATCATTCCTGCCTCACTCTATTGGATTATATAATTCCTCATCCTTGTGCCACAGAGACTCTCTTGATGTAGATTTTTCCAAAAGCTGTGACTTGTCATATTGCTTCAAATACACTGCTGCTGCAACATACAAATTTCCCAAGCTGGGATCAATAAAGTATCTTTATCTTTACATTGAGATGTCTATGGAATCGTGGTGTTCTTGAAGACTGTCTCTCATGAATGCTAGAAGAACGAGTAAGTGAAGTCTTTGTAAGGGCATTTGTAAAACTCTTTTCATGCTGCTACAAATAGCCAAAAATGCATCACGTTGTTAGCAACCATAACAGTGTGTCCAAAAACAACGAGCGGTGGGCTCCTACCCATGCGTCAATGTGTGACGATTTAGTAGTGTGGAAGGGTTGGAACTCGTCATCAGATTTTAGGAACACAAATGAAGACACATATCAGACCCATCTGAAGTGAGGATTGGGCACTACCACGGAGAACCTCTGGCTTCTCAACTTGATGACACTCTGAAAGAACCATGCCTGTTGCTTGAAGGAGATGATCTAGTCATCACATCCACTACACTTCCTCCAATAAACACAGAAGTCAGTTTTTCATCTTTAAGCTATGAAGGTCCGAGCTCTGCAGCATCATGTTATCTGTGTGACCATCAAACTTCACAGGGTTAATATTCTGGAGGAGATGATCACCCAGTTCAAAGATCCAGTACTCCTCAGACACAGTCTAAAATACACCTATATTGATGAAAAAGGAGCTGATGCAGATGGTGTATCAAGGGATGTGTATGCTGCGTTTATTGACAACACAGCTGAAGGAGAGGAGTTCAGGGTGCCATCACTGTCTCCCAAATGGCAGGAAGAAGAATGGCAATCCATGGGTAGAATTTTAGTGAAGGGATTTTAGGACCATGCATATTTCCCTTGTCACCTTGTCCCTGTTTTCACAGTGGAACTCATCTTTGGTGAAACTAAGTTTCAGATATCCTGTTGGGAAGTCTTCTTTTTAACATGACTCAATCAGATCAGGATCTGTTGCTTACTGCAGCTCCCAGTTCTCAATCAGAGGAACAGAGCTTCACATTTCTTCAACGGTACATCAGAGGACTTGATGAAATGGGCCTCAGAAGTATGTTCAGGTTTCTCACTGCTCATATGGAGATTCTGTTCACTCCTCGATGGACTGGCACGACGACCCGTGGCACACACACGTGGCCCTCTTCTTGAACTGCCATGAACATACACTTCCTACCTAGAGCTATGAAATGAACTGGACAATGTTTTGGCTGCTAAAAGTTCTCATGAATTCAGCATAGAATGATTGCAGTGAAGGGATTGAGGGAATACTGTTGAGCTAAAACATGGTGAGATATTTGATTTTCCTTTCAAACATTACATAGAAATAAAACTTAATCAGCAAAGATAAATGAGACATTTTCAGTTGCTAATCTGCTGCTATTAACTTTGTTTCAAAAGAAGAATAACTAATACTTTATTGTTGGAAAAATATAGTTTTCACATTCTTATATATATATATATATATATATATATATATATATATTATTGTATTATATTGTTTAAGCAATATAATATTTGTTATTGTAAGAACATGAAACGTTTTTTGTTATAACATGATAAACACGTATATTCTTTAAATGTGAAAATTATATTGTAAGAACTTTAGGAAAGAAATTTAGGAAGAATTTAGTAAGAAATGTTTTATTGTACAAACAAGAAAGTTATGTTGTTGGAACAATGAACTTTTCATGTTACAACGTGATATGCAGTTTTTTTTATTTTATTTTTTTTGTTTGTTTGTTTTTTTAATTTCCACTGGGTGTCTGCTCTGTGCTTCCGTACCCATTGGATGTGAACTTTAGCATTGGTCTTCTTGGTCCATGTTTTCTGCCCTGTCATTCATCATCATTCCACTAGGGGGAGTAGAATGGCTTTCCTGCTCATTTTAAAATGGCTGCTTCCAAAAAATCTCCAAAAAGCTTTTGGAGAAGTTTTGCTAAATTTCTAAACTTTATGGTGAGAAAAACTCTACTGAAGCTCATTTTTGATGGCCACTTGCTGCGCTGAAAAAATTCAAATTTGGTTGATAATAACTTTATAATAGGATGCAGTTACAGTATGCTAAACATGTGTGGATTAAAGGTGAGACCGTGGCTAAATGGGATGTTTATTTCATTTTTCTTTTTTTTTTTTTCATATAATGAATAAATGAACTTAGATTCTATTAGTATTGGTTTTATGTTAATCCTAGTTCCAAAACACCTTTGGTGCAAACAAAAATATTAAACATATATGAAACCTAAACCTTAGAATGGTTCTAATCTTAAATATTTTATACTTGTAATTTAAAGCATTGGGGAAATGGCAAATCAAGTGTGAGACAGAATATTACGAGTGCAAAAGGAAAAAAAGAATTTCTTCTGGCTGCCTTCTAGGTTTAAACTCATTCATGATGCACTGAGGTGAACAGGGTAACACTTTCTGTGCTCCAGTAAATTAAAATCTGGGAATCTTTTGTTGCAGTCAGGTCCATCTCTGCCTTCAAGCAAAAAGGAGAAGGACCTTTCAGCTTATCAACAGCCAACCAACCAACAGGCTGCACTGATTTATTGACTTCATTTTCTTAATGTTTTGTTTGTGTTTCAGCAGAACCAAATCCAGTGGTGTCAAAGGCTCTAAAACGATTTTGTCAATCTTGTACATTTTTTAAGACTATTGACTTACTGACATTTGGTACATTCCAGCGTTGGCGAAAAGTCAAATCTTTGCAGACTGACACACATATTAGGTATAAGCACAGATTATACATGTGAGTACTGCACAGTGCAGTAACCTTTGCATGGGGGGAGGACAGTTAGGCACAGGGTTCCTCTGTTTCATCCCAGCAGAGGATCTGCTGAGGAAAGTGGGTCAAAAAGCCTCCAAAGATTGGCTTCAGAACACAGCAGAGGCTATTGTGGAGATGTCTCACTTTTGGTGAGCTCAGTGACGGCAGTAGTCCCCGGGGCCGCAGACACATGCAGAAATAGATCTGCTCTGACTGACGGGCCCCAAACCCAACGAGGGGATTTCATGGAGAGCTTTTTTACACTTTTCGTGAGATGCACACTGGGTGACAGGGTGTAAATCCACAGTCCAAAGCAAAATAAATTCTTTCCATCACATTTACAAAGACAAACAGAGCAGAGGGACTCATTGCATGAAGCTTGAACACTGTAATGTCCTGATGGCGGGATGTGGCAGTCACATGGAACCTAATGACCTTCCCATTTTACCAGAGGGACAAGCTGACTGACAGCCTGTCTTCTGGAGGCTCATGCTATCTGAACACTGAAGCAAAAAAGTCTTTTGGATCTGAACGAGCAGATTTCATTATGAGAATGTTGACTGGTCAGCCACAGCATGCTGCTGCAACTGCCGTTCTGTGTGCTTTGATTTAGCAAAGACACATCACAGCTGTGGCAAGCGGTGCAGAGCGCCTCATCTTAGTAAGGTTGGCTACATCTGATGGCAGAAGGTGACTTCTGTTCTCTGCAGGAGGGCCTCTGTAGCTGCAGAAAGAACAAACTGCTTCTTTTACAGGCTTCTATTAACTATTTAACAACATAGCATCTGCTGGTTTGCAGGTAGTTCAGCTAACAACGATGAAGACTGGTGCTGGTTTTTGGCTCCTAAATTAAGCATCACTTCAACAACACTTGGGTTATTTCTTCAACCCAATTCTTGGATTACTCATGTTGGAATATATTTTGGGGCAACATTAATTTTTGCTTTATAGTAGTTTTATTTTAGCCCAGGTAAAGTTGGTCTCTTTTAACCTCCTAGTGGGGTTAAAAACAATCCAACTTGAGATATTTTTAACTGTAAGGTTTTTTGTTAGAAGTGTACTTGAATGCTTTTTATGTTTTTTTTTTTTGTTTGTTTGTTTGGCTTCAGTTAGTTAAAGGTCCGCTCTTGTGCCGTACTATTTTACATCCTGGCACTCATTCCTGTTTTACATCACAAGCACAATCAGTCTGTGATGGGGCAGCATCTACAGCCTCAGTGTCTCGCCTAAGGACGCTTCAACATGTGACATGCTGGAAATCTCACTGGAAAAATACCACTCTGCCTCTAAGCCCTTGAGCCAAGATGCTCTTATGAATGCAGTTTTAAAATTCTATGAATATTATTGAAGAATCCTTAAAAATGTGTTCATTGACTTTACCTTTCTTAGTTTACTAAACTTACCTTTTGTCAAAAGGATTCTACAGTTTAGGTGTGAAGAACCTGCCTCTCAAACATGATTGGTGTAAATACTTTGTCTGATGGCATCTTCAGATCAGTGCAAATTCAGAGGATTGTAGAGAGGAGCAGCTGACTCTAAAGGCGAGCGCAAGTGTGTCTTGCAATTTCATTGAAGCTCGTACGGCCCCCTTAAGAGACATCATGAATTTGGAACGTACCGTTGATGTATGTGTGGTAAGGGTATCATTAAGTATTTTTAAGAATAATGGACTTATGATGTACAAATGATGTGGTCGTACCATGTCCTTATGCCACATTCAAGTCATTAGTAAGATACGAGTACAAGCTCTTTACTGATGACACATGCACGGGCGTGTATGTGATACGCGAGTGCCTGCTGGATGCCTACATAAACTGCACTCTGATTTCCTCATTTCTTACAGTCAGATTGCACTGTGCGGTACGGTGGCCCTGAAGTGCAAATCACATTCACAAATCACTCGACACAAAACTATTTAAATACGACAATTAGAAAAGCAAAACAAATAATCTAAAAAACAAAATTACATTTTAGAAATCAAAACAAAACTTCAGAAACCAGAAATAAACGAAAAACTTTTCAAAAAGAAAATTAAATGAAACATTTTAAAAATCACAACGACAATTAAAAAAGTAAAACAAATATTTAAAAATGAATCAAAACCAAATCCCAGAAACCAAAACAAATAAAAAAGAAAACTTTTCAAAATAAATATAAAAAATAAATACAAAATAAATATATAAATAAATAAATCTAAAAATAAATACAAAATAATATAATATTTTTTTTCTTTTTTTAATTGTCGTGATATTTTTTCTGGTTTCTGAAGTTTTGTTTTGATTTCTGAAATGTAATTTTGTTTTTTATATTATTTGTTTTGCTTTTCTAATTGTCATTGTTATATTTAAATTGTTTTATGTCAAGTGATTTGTGAATGTGATTTGCACTTCAGGGCCACCGTAGTGTGGGCTTCTTGTGCAGTTCACAGGATTCAAGGGGGGTTAAAAAAAAAGAAAAATCTGGACGACGCCTGTATCTCGTCTACTTCAGCCGTACTAACCACTGCATGCTGTACAAGTGTCCATCTGCAGCATACCTAATGAAAAGATCTGCATGAACATCTTCTCTTTATGGGTTCGCTGAGCGGTCTATGATCTTTATATTTTGTGCGAGTCACCTGCGTGCCCCATACAGGTTTTACCATGTTTTTGCCCCAAGCAGCCTGTATTTACCTGTAAGGGCAGTTGCGACTGAGGCTTAAATGACAGCCAGGCAAACAAATGTGTGATTCCGGCCTGGTCCTCACTATCGGTGGAAACACACTAACATTCTCCAGCTACCACGTGCTATCTTTGCTATCACATTGAGTCTGGAAGTAGATACTCTAATCTCACCATATAAATACCGTCGTGTCCAAGAGCGGGGTTGCAGTGCAAGGTTAAAAGTGTTTGTGCTGGCTGCACCATAAAACATGTCTTCTGTGTCAGGTCTGTCCTACAGGAGATGAAATTGGAAGGCACACTCGACATCGGGGCACTCGGGTAGAATGTGTAATTTCTTTCAAAGACGCATTAACTTTGAGAAAGCTAATCAAAAGATGGAAAGACAATGGCAGTTTCAACCCACACAAGTTGAAGTCCTAAGACTCATACGTCACTGTTTTCTCATCAGTCTCCTCCCTCGTCCCAGGACTGTGCGTCCTTCATCCCTGCGACGTCACATGCCTTGTTCCTGCATCCACCTCCGACACTTCCATCATCAAGGAAACATGGGTGGGGCTTTCACCCTTTTTCTCCTTCCAAAGATCATTGCCAAAGTCAACCCCCCCCCTCCCCCCCACACACACACCCACATGTGAGGAGAGGAGGCAAATTTATGGAACTGTCACCCCCCGTTTGCAACTAGTCAGCAAGGGTAAGGATGTTCTGTCAGCACATGCCAATCCAAAGGTACACAACAGACACACAAACACACACCAGGAATGACATTTGAGCTTTGCGAGGCGTTTCACCGGTTCTCTAAACCAGCAGCGGAAGTCCTACTTTGAAGTGATGAATAGATTCAGGGTGGCATTTACACACACAACCTCCGTTAGCAGAAGGAGGATGGCGTGACTGAGAATACGTAAGACGGAGAGAAAACCTGCAAACACAAATGCCTGAGCATTGTTCGCCCCACGTTTACCAAAAGGCTCAGCCTAAGGGCGGCTTTGACAAGTCAGAGACATTTTAAAAGAAAGTTGAAAGAATGAAAAAAAGTCATAAGCTGTGGGATCATACTGTTGTACATTTTGTCTTTGCTTCACAGATGCTCCAGAAAGCAGCAGGAACACTAAAATGGCTTTGTGGTCATTTCCTTAATCTACTTTATTTAGTTCAGCATTTGATGAGGTCAGAAGAGATGCAGATAGACAACAAAAATGTGAAAATCTATGATTTCAACCAAGAACATCACAGCAGTACAGACCAAGAAAACCACCACGAAGACTAACTTGATCCATGCCACCAACTCTACTAAAATAAAATCTGTGTCTAAAGGAAGAGACTGAACAAGGCGCCATGTCTGCCGCTGCAGACTTGAGTTTTCATTTCAAAGTCAACAGGCTCATTTGTTCCCTCACATCCATCTGGGATGAAGTCATGGCACTGCAGGCTTTCCTCCTGTATTGGTGGATTTGCAGGGATGCTGCTCCCAGCTTCCACTCTTTGATGTCAACTCTTACTGTTGCTATTAGGAGCTGGTGCTAAAACCTGCATTAGTTTCACACCACTCCACCTGCTTGTCTTTTGGGCAGGGAGGTCAGTGTGACACCGCACAGGGAGGGTTCCTGCTGGAAGAGCTGCTGAATGAATGAATGAATGAATGAATGAATGAATGAATGAATGTGACTGTGGTGTTCAGAACGCCAGAGCAAATGTTGGTCAAACTGTTCTTCAAAACAGATCTTATCAAGTGTTCTTACACTTTTTGGAGATTCAAACACATAAAATGTATGAAAAAATGAAAATGAAATAAACAAAAATAGAAAAAGCACCGTTCTTTCAGCTGAAAAGCCTGTTCACTGTTTAAGCAAGGAGAGGAAAGGAGTTGAGTGAGATGCAGCTCCACAAATCCTCCAACAATCAGTGAGTTTTTGGCATGCCTTCCTCAGACTTTATTAGCAGTCTTGCCCTACAAATGTCAGCATGGAAAGGAACCACTCTAACTGCAGAGGATTGGTGTGGTACATGTTAAAAGACTCAGTCACATGCACCTGTATGAGGGGTTGATCTGTACGGGTCATGAAGGTTCGTAGAGAGGAGCGGCTGCATCTGCGCAGGCGTGTTGCGCATTTCCTTAGCCGTCTCAATGGGCTTCATACTGGTGTTTATACAAAGAACATAGTCAGTCAGTAAAATAGAAACAATAGCTGGTTGCTAAAGTAAACTAAACAGACCAAGCTGAACTGGCATCCCGGTCCTTAGGCCCTGCTCTGTGGCTCCCTCATCCCTTGAGGCTCCTATGGCCACCTGAAAGGATGTCATAAAAAAACATACCTTTAAGGCACGACATATCATTGTCGTCCATGTTGTAAGTGTATCGTGAAGTTTTTGTAAGGCTAATGGAAGTTGCACGCACTTAAGATGACCAGATGATGCTGTTATACAAAGGCCTTAAACCACACTGTTGTCATGAGTACTGACCGCGTTCACAGGGTGTGCATGTGATACAAAGGTGGACGTACGTGAGATGTGCACCTGCAGTACATATCAGATACATATTTGAAAAACTAAAAGTCTACGCCAGGTCTCACTTACTTCCCTCTTACCTACCCTCAGGTGTTATGTACGTGTTCATAACCACATGTAGCCCACAGCATGCCCTTAGGAAAACGTGAATGAACATTTTCTCTCTTTGGGTTCACTGAGCGGTCCATGACCTTGATATTTAGCGCGGGTCACCTGCATCCCCTGTACAGGTTTGACGATTTTCACCGGCAGACAGCTGGTTTCCACCCAAAAGGGCAGTTAGGACTAAAGTTTAACCGCCTCCATGGGTGAAGATGTCCATTTAGACATGTGGGCATGACACAGGTAAGAGCACTGAAATGGTTGCAGCAGCAGATGGATGCAACCAACTTCTTCACTCTAATGATGTGGAGCAGGCTCCCTTTGCTCTTCATGCAATCTCCTCCAATGATTACAAGTGTGAGAAAAAAATGGAAAAGTAAAATATATCCATAAACATAAGAATACACAACTTCCTTTTTTAAGAAACAACTCAGAAATGCCTTGTCAGAAACACAAAATTTAAGAGTCAGATTATATTAGACTTCTGCGAGTTCCAGGTGTTTAGTACAACAGAACCAGAGGAACCAGAACTGAAGCCCCAAGCAAAATGTCCTGCAGCCCTCTCCACCCCCCCGTACATTTTCAGTGTGCCTGTCTTTATATTTCCAGCTGAATAATCATGCGATGGACATGTGCACATCTGTCACCAACACGTTCATCATGCCCATCCGGCTTTACTCAGATTTGATAAAAACCCTTTATTTCCTCAGTTTGTCTGTTCATGCAGACGACTGTGTTCAGTTGCATCAGTTGGATTTGTGTTCCGTTCCTGAACTTCCTGTTTGGGTTGTGCTGTAGTCATGAGTGCAGATTTAAGCACACCGTGTGTGCGAGGCCTTCTGGGCTCTCGGTAATCTGGCACATCATCACACCCGTCTTTCATCTGTAAGTCACCAACAGATGGGGTGGCGTGACTGCCATGCTAATAACGGACTCAAATCACTCATTTGGGGAACTGTCGCAATAACTACTCATGTAATGAAACATGGAGGAGATTAAAGGTGAGCTACGACCTTCTCTGGATTGCACACACACGCAGTAATCTGAAGACTGGAGGACACACTCCACTGTGGAATATTCCTTCCCCATCTCCGCCTGATCAGAGACTGATATTACCTCCTGGATGACATTTATTTCACCATAGTGACTGATGTTCCATTTGCCCCTTTGTTTTTTCCCCAGAGGCCCAATTTCAATTCCATTTTCTTTGTTGACGAATGTCATCAGCTCAGACGAAACAGGGCAGGATAAACTGTGAGTTAGTCTGTTTAAATCATTCATGTAGAAATGCTCACTCTCACAGCACACAGGAAAATTGCAGGTTGTCTAGACAGGCAGAGAAGCCTTGTGGGGGGGGGGGCACGTCCTCCTTTAGTTGTCAAACACTGTCCACTTGTGGCAAAAAGCATAAAGTGAGCTTTTTTTTTTCATTCTAGTCAAATAAAAGACACGTTGCTTTTAGAAATGGACACAGCCTCTTTATTATTACGTTGCCTTTCTGTGAAGATGCTGTCCATAAAACCACACCGGAAACATGTTTTCTGTTTCTAAGGATGGTCAAATGCTTTCTCGCCTAATTAAAAGGGAAATGTTAGGCTCGTAAATCGAAAGCGCTGGCAGGATCCAAACTTAGAACCAAACCACACAGCGTTCTGAAACACAGCCTCGATCGCTCCAGTGGTTTTACTAAACTATGTGGGAATTGAATCTGTTTCTGAACAGGCTGCACAGCAGATGTACAGTATGTGTGTTTTACTGGACATGCTGCAGAAAAGAGACAAAACTGATGTTCTTCCATGACAGCACATGAGCATAAAGAGAATTCCTGATGCATCTGGGTTTGGGTTTTAAATGGACTTTCTGTTTTAATTATAATTTTATGTTATTAGGCAGCTTCAAACTTCGATGCATTAAAACTTGAGGATTTCATTAAATAAATGACTGATTTAGTTAAGTAATTCAGTTAATGTAAGAATGAACAGTTGTAAAGTCATTAAAAACGTGACATTACAACTAATACTGAAAAATGCATCAGTCATTAAAATCAAGCATTTACAATTAAAAAAGAAGAGTGCTACGATTGTTAAAACAAGCAAAATTATTAATAAACCTTAAAAAATATTAAGGCCACAATGTAGCAAGTTCTTAAAAACATCAAACACTGCAGTTCCAACAGCTTCACTTTTACATTTTAATGTTTTTTTAGCAGCATTTAAAGATGCACTCTGATCATCTTCAGATTTATTGTAAAAGCGTTCCCAGTGGTCTTTCAATTATGCTGTTTGTAACCCAAATCAAAAAACCTGTGCTGTTTTCTAGAACATACTTTCTGCAGAGCAGCAGGAGTTCATCAGAAATTCACCTCTGAGTTGTGGGTGGGACAGAGCTTTGGCCCCACGCAGCGTATTTTCTACGTCACAAATATGATCTTTTTCTAATAGCTTTTTTGTCTGCTCCTGATTCACAACAATTTGAATAAAAATAGTCAGAAATGCAATTTAAACCTTAATTTTCTCTATATATGTCCTCCATCATCAGAAAAATGCCACAAAAACATAAAAATCACCATTTTCATCGGACTGTCCGCAATTTGGTGTAAGTCATTAAATGTGATTTAATTTGAAAGTAGTTTGAGCTTGAGATGAGTCTGAGACTGAAAAAAAAATTCCCAATTACCCGACCCTTTCATTTTTTTGACTCTTTATATTCCACTGTGTCCCACAATGAGGTGAGACCGCCAGGATCAGTGTCGTGCAGCAGAGGGCGCTGTTTGACATTTAAATTGAATGATTTTTTTCGTTTCTCGTTTGTGATGCCCTCTGAAGCCGTCTCAGTGAGCTTCACTCAAGAACATAAAGTCAATCATAAAAATGTAACATTAGCTGGTTGGTAAACTAATCTAAACAGACTAAGCTAAACTGGCATCCTTGCCCTAAGACCCTCCTTCTCGGTGAGAAAAAACTCATAAAAAAACCCTATCCGGACAGGCGATGTGCTAGAACTGTAAAAGAAGAATTAGCTCATCTAACTCTACAACTACATGTAGATAAAGAAATAAACAAACACATGTTACATCTCTAAAATAGGCAGTGATAATGAAAAGACGTGTCCACCTGGTTGCCAAATAACTTTGTCCACATGTGGATGAAAATGGAGCAAAGTGTTCATGAAATGCTGCTACTGACTTCACAAAGAGGACTTCTTCCAGATCTAGAGCCAAGAACATGACTGAATGCTAACTATGCTCACATGCATCACTGCAGCGTTTGCAGTGCTTTAGTTTCAAATCCTACATGACAAATGAATTTGGTCACATTTACTTCGATCAGGTTCTGACTCAATCAATCGCTTTAATCAAGTTTTTTTGTTTGTTTGTTCAATTGAAGCATCTGCCAAAACTGAAAAAAAAATTGCATCACACTGAATGCCAGCAAACTGAGATGAAATCAAACGTGCTTCTGAGCCTTTGTGCTGATTGCATTTCTTATTTTTCCTTTCAAGCTTCCCTCTCCTGAGAGCGTCAACACAGGACTTTTTTTCCCACAGAAGCTGATTTCCCTGCACATTTAGAGCCTTAAAAAAGCTGCATAATCACAGGCATTTGCAGCTGTGCTGATTGGAATGAAATGCTGTTGACTGTGCAGCCTCCACAGCAGGCTGGGATGAAGACTGCACTGACAAATGCTGCTTCATCATTTGTTTTATCTTTGATTTTTTTTTTCTTGTTCCTACTTGTTTGTATTTTTGTAGGAAACCATCAGATTTCTTATTTTTCAAATCAAGCATTTTAATCAAAATCAATATGACTATAACTTAACATCAGCTTCATTTGAAGATTCTGTCTTTTGAAATCAGAGGTTTTCTATTTATTATTCTAAAGACGTTCTAGAAGACACAACCTCATGAGACAGACATATGTAGACACAGTTAAATGAAGGGCCTCTTTTGTTTCAGCAACATAGCTTTTTTTGCTTAGTGAATTAAAAAAAAGGGTGCCATAATGATAATAATAATAATAATAATAATTTATAGCAATTGCTTGTTTCTTCGTAAAGTCAGAATGGAAAAACATGGGATTTGGGCCATACGGGAAATGGCAGAAAATAAGAGAAAGTGTTTTAAAAGTTTTTTCTGGACTTGATAAACTTGTAAAAACCAGATAAACTTTTAAATTAAAGCTGTGAGCAGTGTTTTATGGCCTGCCCTCGCCGCCCCCCTTTGACCCGCCATCAATGGGTAACTCGCTGCCCCCCCCCCTTGGTTACAACAATTCTAAATGGCAGCTCTTCTGTTGGTTTTATTTCCATAGCAACCATTTTATTTTCCGGTCACCTGGGTGAGGAGATCAGGTTTATGTCATTTTTAAGAAGAATCAGTGAAAGTACATTTCTGGACTTCATCGGCAACACAGGTTTTTGTTAACCACACCCACAGCCCTGATATGTTATATCGTTTGTTTCACACACACACACACACACACACACACACACACACACACACAC
>BSAI01000073.1:1217906-1266145 GCA_036245035.1 Adrianichthys oophorus
CACACACACACACACACACACACACACACACACACACACACACCCACATATATAAGCGAGCAACAGGAGAAGGCCACTTCTACAAGCTAGGAGTTAGGAGGCATTAGATCTAAATCCCCAGAAAGTTTTATTTTGTATGGTACTAAAAGACTATTTCTTTTTTTAAACTCAAGATGGTGGCCTCTTACTGAGGTCAAAGGTCAATTTAACCTCGGTTGTTGTTGCAGAATTAAGGTGGCGGAGTGTTTGTGAAATTTCATGAAAATTGAGGGTTAGCCCTTAAAAAACTATTTTCAGACACCACTATAGCTGCCCGTACAAATGGAGTGGTTGGGAGATGTGGTAGGGCGAAGGGAAGGATTCGGATTGGGCCCAAAATTTGTCTTTGACCAAAAGTGTGTAAAAAAGTGAAAATGACCAAATTTTACACTTTGTAACAACATGGCTGCCAAGTCGTAGGTTTTGTGGCCATCCCAAAGTAATTTTAAATCTTCTTCTGGATATCCCTAACATGTGTAACATGTGGTCTGGTTAGTGGATTTAGAAAATGTATTTTTGAGCTCCATAAGAGATCTTGATGGTTTCCTCTGCTGTGATGTCATCTTTTATTTATTCATTGGGGGGGGGGGGGGGGGTCGTTCACTGTGTCCAAAATTCCTTTTCTCCAGGTACTAGGTGTGTGTATATTTTGGTAAGTTTTGAATTGGTGGTGAAATGTTTGCTCACAGATGCAGTGAGAAAGAAGAATTGTGAAAAGAAAAAGAATCTGGTCCTTTAGGGCAGGACTGCTGCTGCTGGAGCTGCTGGAGCTGCTGCTGCTGCTGCTGCTGCTGCTGGAGCTGCTGCTGCTGGAGCTGCTGCTGGAGGACATAATGAACCCTTTCAGCTCTGGAACCATCCCTAACGAGTCTTCACAGACAGGGATGTAGTTCCATGTATCTGACAGTGGATGGCGATCATGATCTGTCCTTGCAGTTTGAGCTAAACCCACTTTAAAGGATTTCATCAAATACATTTTCTCTACTTCTCTTTCTTTACTTGCACAAATTTAGTCAATTAAAAGTGAAATAAATTGATAAATAAAAAAAAACAGTTTGACAGAAAACTGCAGAGGTTTTTCTTAAACGTTTCCAGACAGGTGTCCCACTTTTCGCTCTGAATGCACGTCCTTTCACCGAGTTATGGCTCTGCGGCTCACCCTGCCAATCCAGACATGAAGTAAAGCCTAAGACCCAGTGAGCAATTTTTTGAGAGGGCAAAGATATCCCCTTTGGTTCACGCTGACATGATGTGGCATCTGTGAGTTGTGTAACTGCAGTGGAAGAGCAAAGGTTGAGGGAGTCCAAAAGCGGTCACAGAGAGTTCATGTCTCTGCTGCTGCAAAAAAAAAAAAAAATAATAATCTGAGCTCCAAAGATTGCACTCTGCCGTCAAATGCGAGTTTTTTGTTTTTTTTTGCATCACATGTCGACATAATTATTTCATCTGCAGAGCGGCTGTCCAGCAACAATCATAATCTCCTTCTTTGCTGTTAGCCCTCCAGGCCAGCGAAAGCTTCCAGGCTGTGCAGCACAAAGAATCTCCCTTTTGTTTCAAAGAAAGCACACTTACAGCTGATACTTTTAGACATTTGACTTCTGTTGATCTATTCGTGTTTGATGTTTTCCTTAGTTGAGCTGCAGTGAGCAAACCTCTACAAAACTAGCTTCTACCTGCAGATGAGGCCCTTCAGAGGTCCTCCTGAAGCTCTGCCATGTTTGCTGGATCTGCTGGGGCTGTATTAAGTGTCCAGTTGTGGCTGGATGTAATTTCCCGCAGCCCAACCCCAGATGTTTGCATTTCTCCGATGCATTAATTCTTCGATGCAGGCTAAGGCTCTTATAGCAGCATGCGCTGCATTAACCACTGTCTCGTAACTCACTTAAAATCTGGCTCCTGGGGTTGAACTTTAAAGCTTTCTGCCAATTAAGGGCACTTGAGTGGTAAGCAGATCCATGCCCTCTGCGCCTGGAGGATCACTTCGTCTTATTTCATTTGGGATCTACTCTCCATCATGTGTTGGAAGCGGGGCGGTGATGGAAATGACTCGTGACAGAACCGTTCTATTTGCAGGTCTTTCCACGCAACACGGGTGTGTGAACTCTTCCTGGCACATTCGCGGTGACCTGAATGTCCTCAGTGACCACTTAGTTTCCATCCCACCACCAGCAGCCTGGTAGACCTCCTGCCTCTGAGCGGCCGAGGTCCATGGTCATTAAAACTCAGATTGATCAGGTGCTGTGAAGAAAGTGAAAAACATTCCCAGGATAACCGTCACATTTGTTTTTATTCATTTATATTCCACTGTTTTGTGTTTTCATGATAAATAAACACAAAGTTGTTAAGGTTTGTATTTTTGCTGCGCTTTAAAGTATAAAAAAATGATGAAAAGGAACAAACTCTACGAGATCTTTAACCACTGTTTAATTTACCAAACAGCGGATTTGATTCCTAACAACAAATTTTCTGGATTCTTCATATCTGACGGCCCAAACGCTCAGCAGCTTTTTTTTCTTAAGTGTTTTAAGTAATCTAAAAAAGTTTTTCTCTTGTTTGTTTTCTCCTCAGATCCAAATACATTATCCAAAGAAAAATGCACTTTAGATAGCAGCTTGGTGTTTTGGAAATAGGGAGATTTACTTAAAAATCTTTTGGTCTTTAAGATGAATCATTAGAAATGTTTAACCATAGTGTGTCAAAAATATCATTTTTGCTTTAGATGTGCATTTATGAAACAAGTTTCAAGCTTGGAAATATAATCTGGTCCCAAACCTCCAAAATAACACAGTGATCCTCTCCTGTGGAATAACGTACCTCTGAGTTTCTGCATCTGTGGAGATTTTAAATGCACATTAAATACTCATCTTTTAAATTTGACATTTACGCAGTTACTTTATTTATCCATCCATTCACACAGAGAGAACCAGTTTTCTTCATCACAAATACGATCTTCATCAAACAGCATTTTTCCGTCTGCTGCTGATTCACAACAATTTGAACAAAGAAAAACTCAGAAATGTAATTTAGAGCTTCATTTTCTTCATATACGTCCTCCATCGTCAGAAAAATGTCACATGTTCAAAACACCATTTTCATTGGAGTGGGTCTCTAAGTATTTTATGGTTTATCATTTGTAGATTTATTATCAATTTTATTTTTCCGCTCCTTTCAGTGCCTTCTCAAACTATCAGCCACTGCGTTTTATACCATGTTTGTCTTTTGATTGTTGTTTTTAGTCTGTTGTGTTTTATGACTTTATTGTTGACTTGTGTTTTTTGATGTCAAGCACATTGTGTTTGATGCACGTTATTGAAAGGTGCTGTAGAAATAAAGTGATTGATAAAAACAGGCATGTTTCCATTTCATCTGCAGATTATTAACCCTGAGAAATCACAACAGGTGTTTACAATGAAGCAGGAATGAAAACGACACCACTATTAGCATTTTTATTCAGAATTTAACCTGAAGGTTTCAAAAGTTTTTCTCTTTTTTGGCTAAAAAGCATAACAAAAGACTCATGACCCATTGTGAAATTCTTTGGGATAATCCTTGGAACTTTTTTTAGACTTTTTTCACATTGTTTTGACTTTGTGGAGTTACACATTTTTATTTTGTCTTTACAAGTTTGATCTTATGTTTGTGGTCTTTGCAGGAAAAAAAATGACATTTACCTGTAGGAATTTTAGTTTTTGGACAATTTCAGGTTCATTGTGAACTTGTTCTGTAATATGATTAAACATATGTATGTAAAAATAATCCGGGGTTGTAGTAATATGTAAATCAATAATTGCCACAGAAAACCCTTTTAAAGATAGATCAATAGAGCAAATCCTAAAGTAGAAAAAAAAGATCAAAAATGCCCCGGAAAACTATGGGTTAACCTTCCACGTTAAACCTAATTGAGTCAAAACTTTCGGATCACTGTGGGCTGCACGGTGGCGCAGTGGTTAGCGCTCCTGCCTCACAGCAAGAAGGTTCCCGGTTCAAGTCCTGGCTGGGGGACCTTTCTGTGTGGAGTTTGCATGTTCTCCCCGTGCATGCGTGGGTTTTCTCCGGGTACTCCGGCTTCCTCCCACCGTCCAAAAACATGCATTGGTTACTCTAAAATTGTCCCTACACATGGGTGTGTGATTGTGGCCCCTGTGACAGACTGGCGACCAGTCCAGGGGTGTACCCTGCCTTCGCCCATGAGTAGCCGGGTTAGGCTCCGGCAACCCGTGACCCCGAAAGGGATAAAACAGCTTGGAAAATGAATGAATGAACTATCTTGCCGCAAGAGTTCATTTCTTTTGGACATAAACTCCAAGCCAACCTGTTTACCAGCTGCATTTTCCCCCCAAAAAACTCAAATAAATTGCATTTTAAAGTGAAGAAAGAGTTCTATGATATGTATCAAAAATGTCTTCTGTTCTGCTGCATTTGTTAAAAAAAATGGGGTAAAAGAACGTTTGAGGAATGAATCGCATTACTGACCCATTTTCCATTAGCTCCAGGAGAATTGTCAATCTCTGATCTGTGGAAGAACATAAGGTTTACCGTAGTTTGAAACCCTCATGAGGAGAGCCGCTGGGGGCTGGTTGCCCTTCCATCCTCCCGGTCCACATCTCAACATGTCCCCTGTTGCCGTAAGTAATTTCTTCAAATCTGGCACAAACACACAGAATTAGATTTTGATTGTTAAACATTGAGGCCACTGGGACAACAATAAATGTTGGGGCTTCAGCTTAAGAAGCTGAGCAGAAAAACGCAAAACCTACTTTAAAGGTTAAGGTTAAAGGTCACCGCAACGATGACAAATCAAAACTGTTCCAAAATGAACTTAAAGCAGAAGAAAGATGTGGAAATGTGATTACACTGATTTTGTTCTTTGATGCTAATGGGTTTAGAAAAGACGTTGGGTCTCCAAGTGATGTACAGAGGAAGACTGTACATTACACGGACTGTCCTGAGTATTTCAAATCGTTGTGAATAAGGAGCAGACGAAAAAAACGCAGTTTGAAAAAGATTGTAATTGTAACATAAAAAATATGCGGGGCGGGGTCATAAGCTCCTGGCTCCGCCCCATTCTGATGCATCCACCTGCAGACAAAGAGATCCATGAATGTCTTTGTCTGCAGGTGGATGTTGAGTGTAGAAAGGAAAGTTGACAGCGAGGACCTCCACTTTAAAGAGAAGCTAAAATGAAAGAATTCTTTTCAGCAAGATACAAAAAAAAACACCTGGGACTGCTTACTAAGGAGTTCAATGTCAAAAGGCAGACATGGTAACTACGCCAAGCTAGCTGGGAAAGAACGGTGCACGCTCTTTAAATATGAAATTGACAGTAAAAAGAAGTCTTTCGTTGTTTTTCTGCTCCACGTGAAGAAAAAAAAGTCATTTCCATGAAATAGTTCATTTGCATTTTGTAATGGTTCAAAGAATGCAGCCTGATTGGTTGGCCCTCACACATTTTCCCCTCACCAAATCTGGCCCCCTTTCAGAGAGTTTAGACACCCCTGATGTAAACAGAGAGCTCTCAGCAACAACAGGGGAAGGGAGAAGCGAAGTAGCTCTGTGTCAGCGGTCACACCCACAAGTCAGAGATGAATTTCTGATGAACTCCTGCTGCTCTGCAGAAACTATGTCCAAGAAAATGGCACAGGTTTTTCAAATCCCTGTTAAAAACACTTGAAGTATAATAAAAAAAACGCTGGGAACGCTTTGAAAAATAAATCTAAAGAGGATGGGAGTGGGGCTTTAACACCTCAAACACATCACGTGTTCATAGCTCCAGCTTAAGCACATTCTTCATGTTCCCGGTTCAGATAACTTCTGTCCAAACAGCAGCACTCCCCCACACTCATTCTTCATGATTATCCTCAGAGCTCGTCAGTTTGTTCCCAAGCTGTCCCACCACGCCCTGCGTCGCCCAGGTGTAGGAAGGTGGGGCAAATGTACGGGTGGTCGAAAGATGGCTCTTAGGAGTGTTTGGCGTACCATTTTGACTCCCACCCCCCTCCGACAACCCCCTTCCTCTGCTCCCCGAGTAAACCTCTTAACGCACGCGCCATTCGCCGCCAGGTCAGGCCGAGGTCTCCAGCCTTTCACGCATTGGCTGCTAATGAGGTTTTAGAATCTGGGAGCAGGGTGAAGGGAGTCTGACCCACACTGGAGAAACTGAGCAGTGGAGCAAAGGCGGCACTCTGGCTTAAATCGCTTCTGACATAAAACCAGAGAACAATGTGCAGTAGTCTGGCTCTGGGGATCTGCCGAGAAAAGTGGTGGTAACTGCAATGTTGCGTTTGATCTCAAAACCGATCTGTGGATTTGCAGCTGCCTTTGGTAAGTGCTTGTAGGTGTGAACTCAGTTTGACAATAACGAGCAGAAAAGCTTTGGAAAAAAGCTGTCCCTCTGTATATTAAAACATGAAAACCTTCAGATTCTCAGGTTTACAATGTTTGGTTTGTTTGAGCACTTTTAAGGAAGCTAAAAATAAAATGGCCTACATTACAGAAATGAAAAACTGAAAGAGTTAAAACATTCATGACCCTCCCCCTTATCATTAAAGCCTAAAAGCAAAAGGTTTTGAAATACTCAACTCGTACAGGAAAGGAAAAAACTTTTTACTGCTTTTTTCAGACGTTTAGACAAACTCTACATCTATGAAAATGTTTGTAGGAAACATAAATCACAAAATGTCAAAACATGGATATTTACAATTATATTGGTTTTAACACTGATTAACTTTTGTCTCCAAATGTATTAAGGACAATTCATATTGCTGAATCTTTATTCATTTAATATTTGTTTTTATTCAACACGTTTAAAATGCATTTAATCCTGAGTCAAGAATAATCTTTTGAAGTCTGGCGGATTTATTGTGCCTTTTTCAAATCGCCCCTTTTATAATTCAGATGATTATAAAATAGGAATTCCTGATTTATATTTAAAACCCACTTTTTATACATTTTATTATTAAACTAATTTATCATATTTTTTGAACAGTTTATCATGTTTGCTTCATACTTTTGTTGACAAACTCAATTATAAAATTACATTTTAACTGTTTTTTTTGTTTCAAATTTTTATACATTTAAAATTTCTGTAACTTTTTTTTTTTTTTTTTACAGAATTTTGATATTATTGGTATTTTTGTTGTATTTGCTAACATTTTTTATGTTATCAAAATACTTTCATTCTTTTCTTTTCAACTTGAAGATTTAATGTAAAATATTTGCAAATGAGCCAAACGTTTATTTCAATTTTGTTTTTTTTGTTTTACATATTAGGGTAAAAAATAAGGTGACCAGTGTATTTTTTTTATTTCAATCTTATTTTTTCCCATTTTTTCGTTATTTGTGTTTTGCTGGCAATCCCAGTCGGTGCATGTGAGTCTGATTTATGTGTACATTTATTCAATGAAAAAAACAAAAACAACTAATAGTAAAAAAAAAAAAAGAAAAACAAAAAAAAAATCACCAAGAAATGGTAATATTTTTATTTCCAAATTGGAAATGATTTAAATTTTTTTTAATTGTGATTACAATTGAAAATGTTTTAAGAATTTAGAAAAAAATCCTAAAGTCTGTATGAAGACTATTTCAAGTATTAATTAATGTTACTCATTTTATCCCATGAAAATCAAACATGTCATTCTGAAAACCGACGGATTTCTCTATTTGCAGCAGCAGCAGCAGCTCGAGTGTGCTTTTGCTTCAGCGGTCAGATGTTCGTCTGCCGTTCTTAATCCTCTGTTTATAGGCAGACTGCAGGCAGGTTTGGCCTTCATGTCTTATTTGTCCAATGTAAATTACTTTTCTAAAAATAGGCAAAAAAACCCCAAAACAATTAATGATATATTTAAATCTTAATTTAGCCTTGAATTTAAACTGTGTTTTAGTGCATCATCATTTTAAGGCAACAAAGTTCTCCATTCAATGCTTCAGCTTTTATTGTGAAAAAATTGCATTTTTTAAAATTAAAAATGTTCTCCTGTACAAATATTTGTTTTAAAATTATTATAATGTTAATAATAATAAAATTAACCTTGTATTAATAATCAGGAATTTATATCATTTAAATGATCAGAAAAATAAAGGAGAAACTCTTCCTTTTAGTTTTTTAATAACAGATCTTCTTTCCTTTTTTTATTGAGGAGAATTGGGTTGGGCTTTCCATTTTAGAAAATAAACCAATGACAATTTTACAAATAAAGAAATTGTTACATCATTCACAGGGTTACAGTCCATTTACATTTATACAGAATTACAGGTTCTCCCACATCTGTCACAGTGGTCTGCACCGCCACTGGTCTGTGATGAAGGCTTTACAGGCTGGGGGCATGAAGGTGTTCCCCCCGACACCAGAGCCAGACTGGCAGCAGTGACGGGGGTAGATGAGTGTGGTTACAGAGACGGAGGAACAAAGGATCATACAGAGACAAGCCACGATGCCACAGAAGGCGAGAGTTTGTCCAACGGCCGGAAATCCATCATCCATCAGCAGACTGGCTACTGGTGTGTTCACAGACCAACAGACTAACGGGAAACTTCAGTCCAGTGACTGGAACCCATCAGCAGAGGGCGCTCTGGAGCTGTGTGCTGCAAACGTTCACCAGGAGCCATTTTCTGTCAGCCACAACAGGAGGCGGCCTCCTCGCTCTGACCCTGATCTACGTAAAGCGCTGTTGGGATGCAGGTCGACGAGCACCGCCCATGTTTACGCTCACTATCATGTAACTGTTACTCTGAGACGGGTTTCCTCTGTCCTTCAAACAAACGCTGAGGAGAAGGAGGAGGAGGAAGGTTGAGTGCTTGTACTGTGCGTGGCAGATGGAAAAGAAGAACACAGGGATGCAGATGGCAAACATCAAACTATCACAATTGCACTGCATCTGAAAAAAACTTCTGAACTACAACTGGAATCCAAACAAGAGAGAAAGGCTGTGTAATGTTAGCTGCAAAAAACTGCTTTGCAGGGGATTTAAGTGGTTTCAACAAATATTTTCAATTATTTACACGCACGCCATCATCGCTTACTGTGACCAGATCATGGGATATGTTAAAAAAAAAAACACTTCAGAACTTTCATTTTCAGTTTTTCAACAGACAATATTGTTGCTAAAATGAAACTAAATTTAAAAAAGGACTACAAGAATACTTTTATAGAGTGAAATCCCCTAAAAAAGATGCCAAAGCACAGCCACACATCTGCTCTGTGAATCATAAAATAGCTCTTTAACAGGATCTTCCAAAACTCAACCATCAGCTGGTTTTCAAATGTCTTCATAGTGACTAGAAAAGTCAAATCCCGTAAAAAATACTCTGTAAGAAGATAATATAGCAAACATGAAGCATAAATCAATTCCAGCTTCACTCACTTCCAGCAATGTCTACGCATCTTACCTAAAGGAGTTCCTCAAAGCAAATGTCAAGGATAATTGCTTGAATAATAACTCAAAGCCTTAGCAGCATCTATGGAGAAGCATTCCAATGAGCTTTAATGGGGCTGGAGTGGGAAAAAAAAACAGAAGAAGAAGAAACCTCTGCGTTGTGCATACTTAAGATGAATTTCTTGCGCATTAAGTGGTTTTCATGAGGACAGGTGTAGCGTGAGAAGGCAAGCCACCTGACTAATGAAGACTGATGAGCTGTTAAAATGGAGAGAAGCAAACTGAAGATAAGCCAAAGGTGAGGAACGACACAAAGCTCCAGCAGCTTCTGAGTCACAGCGTCTCAGTTGCAGCTGAACAGCCTCTGATTCTCCTCCTCCAGCATCACACAGCACCGCTTTGAAGAGCTTCCAGCGAAATGTTTGCTCTGGTGCGTCATTCTGCAGATACATTTAAACCAAGCAGAACCCGACCATCTTCCTCTAACTTCCTTATAAATCAAAGTGGGATGATGGCAGAGCAGGAAGTGAGGTCACTTTGGCACTCGACCCATGAACACCGACGACCTTGACGGCTCAGGTAAGGTCCTCAGGTTAGGAGAACATGCTGGTTTGGAACAGTGGAGGAATCTGAACAGCATCGGGACAAAAAGGAAACCGCTGTCCTGCTGATGATTGGAAAGACAAAAACGAACAACTGGCCAAAGCTGACCGTGAGGAGATCAGAGGGGCAGCAGACAGGTGGTGGACAGACGTGGGTGTGATCAGAATCTGGACAGAGCGACTGCGATCGGGGTGCGGCCGCCTGCCGGGATCTGACACATCTGACTGATGGCTCACAGCTGGACCGCCGTGTCTGCCTGTCGGCTCTTAGGGGGAAGCTCAGCGGGGAGCTCTGCATGGCTGATATCATTGATGAGCTCTGGGCTTCTTGCCTCCTACTTCCCCGATAACGCTCCCAAACGGAGTCGGCAATACAAACAATGACAGTTATGAGACAGTACGTGAAAGCAAACAAAACCAATGTCTGCAAAAAACTGAAACAAAGTGACATGTCCTTCAATAAAGGAGCTGAAAGGAAGATTCTGAGTTTTTGCTGGAGTTAGACACCAGATTCAGTGCAGAAAAAAACTGTTCAATAATATTCAGCACAAATTGCAATAATATAACACTCATTTTCAATTCTTCTTTCAATGAAAGTCTTTAAATTCTACTCATGAGGGTGCAGAAGGAAAATGTTTGGAAAAAATTTGAAGAATCCTGAACGTTTCCTTAAGTTTGTCAAATTCTAACTATCGACCAAACCGTTTTAGTCACTGAAAAAAATCAAAGCATTTCGTGTAACAGCCAACTCACTCAGCATGCTACCAAACACCAGTCCCAACCTCTGTGCACGTGTGTGCAAAGTGTGCACGTTGAAGGTTTCTGAGTCTGACGTAAAGAACAGCACCGGCTTGAACCTGGAGATGAGAGCACATCTCCCCACCTCCTCTGCTCCTCAATCAAACATGGTTACTGAATCATCATGGAGTGAAAGGTTCCTGATATCTACAGCACAGGAGGGAGAAAAAAAGACTTGTATTTGGCAGGTTGTGAATACTTCAGTGTGAAAGATAAAAAAGAGCAATTCTTTAGTGAGAGGAAGCATGGTGATAGGAACTCTTCATCACAAAATGTCCACAATTATAAAAAAAATTCTTGCAGTGAAAAACCCCCAATCATTTTTCTTCTTCAGAGGTGCGTGAAGTGAATGTCCAGTCTGACTGAGAGGGTTTGACATCAGTCTCTGCAACAAGTTCTCCGTTCCGTCTTAAGTTTTCCGTTCTTTTCCTGTGGAACCGGTTGGGTTTGCACGTCGGGTTCTCCCCGGTTTCCTCCACAGTTCACCTGGCAGACACTCAGAGGAAGTCCTGTGTGTCCACACTGAGTCCAAACTGAGCCCACACCACTTTGAGGATGGTGTTCTGACCTTCTCGTCTCCTTTCATTCTGCCCTTTTAAAGGGTAACTTTCCTACTCAGTTTCTCTAGTGTACAACTTTATATCTTCTCTAAATTTAGATAAACTCATTTCCTTTTGAGTTTTTCTCTTTTTTCCTTAAAAAAAACTTTACAAAATTAGCAGAGCAAACAAAACAAAACAGAAGTTCAACATCAAATGGTGGAAGAATCGGGGGGGAAATTTGCCGGTCACGTCAAAACCTCCCGTATTTCTGGCTCTGGAAGCGGCTGCTTGGACTCGTTATTGTTGACTCAGCTATTGTCCAGCTCTTCTGATCAGGAGAGTCGGGGGGAGGGGGGCGAGGAAGAGAGAGGGACCTGGGGGGTGTTTATTCGGGGCTGGATGGAAGCCTGGTTGGAAGACCAGACACACTGTCACGCCAAAAAGGAAGAGGAAAAAATAAAAGCATCCACTCTGTCCTCCACACCCAGAGCCCGGCGCCCAAACCGCCCCTTTCTTCCCTGGACTCTCTTCAGGAGGGTCAAACCTCCACTGACTGGATCTGGTTCATCTGCGCCCGCATCATCTGGATGCTGTTGAGGATCTTCTTTTGGTGGCCTGCTAACGTTACTCCAACCCTCAGGATGTCACTGAGAAGCACAGAAACAGAGGACGGGCTGGTGTTACTGCAGGTTCTGACTGTTGCTTCCCGACCCATCCATGCGTGTCAGCACTTTCACATACGAGAAGGCCCTCAATCAGGAATGCTGACTGCACAAAGACAACACAAGTTAACGGGTTTATTTACAGTTTAAGATCAAAGTAGGAGGTCAACAAGAAAACACCTCCATGATTTACTGTCTGGGTCCAAAGAGTTCGTTTTTGAGGCCAAACAGCGTCTATAATCTCACACATACACAAGAAAACATTTCTGTTTTTGTGACACAGATGTGGTTAACCCCACCCATCCTACGCAAAAGAAAACTGGCAATGACACATTTACAACATCTCTCTCCTGAAGACCCAGAATGAGGCAGAAGTGCGCCAAAATAAATAGTCAAACAGCGTATCAAGACGGTGGTTTTCAAGCAGAGAGAATTTGCTTTAAGCTGAGGAGTTTTTAGATTTTTGTACATGTAAAAATTCCTTCTTTAGGTTTCACATGACAGGATACACTCACAGAAACCATCTGGTTCTTGCCAAACACAGCCGCAGATGACCAGCACCACATGAGAACATGTCAGTACCACCTCAACCAGATCTAACCAGGAAGAAACATCACGAGAAATGCAGATCTAACTTTTACAAGTAACTGGAATATTTGGATTTATATGTTCTATAAAACTCTCATGTGGTTGGAAAGTTCTGATCATTTTGCTTTAACTCACTGAAGCGTTTGGGTTTCCAAAGATTTCACGAGGTTCTGCTTTGACTTCTCGGTGAGGATACATCATTAAACACCTCACTTATCTCTGCTTTGACTTTTGTGAAGACCGAACATTGACTGTATCAGAGAACTGGACTGAGTGAGTGTGACATCACTCATAGAAAATGGTTTACTTCCGGATTCAATTAAATAAAGTTAATTCAGACGCCATTTTATCGTGATACGGACATCGCTATGACTGAGTCATAGCTGTTAGAAGTCTATGGGATTTTGGATTCTTGGAGCCAGCGGGTACTTCTTGTTTGGAATGCCAGGAAGGAATGATTTCTTATTCTGTTATTTTTTCAGCCCTGTGTTTGTTCAACGATCGGAAAATTACATCCAGAGTTAGCATCTCCTCAAGCAGCCCACAGGCCATGTCTGGTTTCTGCGTGGGTTTTGGACTGAGACCCAAAAAACACTCTTCCTGTGAAGGTTTTTCTGAACCCCGAGAATGAGGAATCACCAGCACTTACTCCATAGTCATCTGAGAGACCACATCAAACGTAGAAAAGTCCGAATTGGCAAAGCTGTCTTTGTACTGGCCCATCTTGATGGCATCCAGCCACTCATCCACAGAGCTGAAGGTGGAAAAGTCTGGAATGCTGCGATCCAGGAGGGGGAGATGAACACTGAGGGAACACAAGCAGGATATATTAAACATTTTGATGATAGAGAATGACAGTTGTGTTATGATAGCCACTCCAGACCACCTGTGAATGATTTAAAAATGAATTATGTTACATTAAAGAAAAAAAAATCGACTGAGCCTCCAGGATCCCACAGACCTCATTATGAGCCAATACTTTCCAAACTGATTCCTCATAAAAGGTATTTTCCCAAATGAAGTGATAGGCTTCGGGGAGCCAACGTATCCACTCCATGTCTGTGGAAAATCTGCTCCATGGCAGTTCACTCCGCCACAAATGAGAGCGCAGGATGGGAAGATGGAAATCAGCAAAGCGGCGTTAAGGAGAAACTAACACCCGGACATGGAAATGCTCGAAAATGTTTTGTTTTGCAAACTGTGCGACTGCTTCATCCGACAATTTGCCTGAAGCGTTCGTGGGAACGCTTTAATCTATCAAATCAAGAGGCTTTCATTTACATAAGCACTTGACGCCAGTGGAAACAAGAAACACAGTGTTTGGCAAATATGAGATGTGTCATGGATGTCATTGTAGCTGCTCCATGAATATCCTGTTAGAAATGCAAAGCCTTCATGCTGACTGAGCTTCAGCTGCTGAAAGATGGTACTCCTATTAGCTTGAGACGTTGCAAAGCACAAAAAAGCTGTCCTGTTATTTTAGAAACATATCTATGAGAAAACACTGTGCAGTCAGTCAAAGAAAGAAGAAAAGAGCAAAGATCAAGGAAAAATAAAGAGAATAAAATCCCTCCCAGAAGCCAAATGATGAGCTGTCTCATCACTCACCCTGAAGACAAAGGAGTCATGGCCTTCAGGGTGTTGGGGTTGCGGATCATCTTGTCAAGGTTGTTTACGATCTGGCTGAATTTGGGTCGGTTGTTGCGGTCCTTCTGCCAGCAGTCCAACATCAGCTGGTGCAACGCGCTAGGACAGTCCATTGGTGGGGGGAGCCGGTAGTCCTGCTCAATGGCATTGATGACCTGAAGGGGGAGACACCAGTTTCTAAAGATTGACATGAGGCTCTACAAAGAGGAGTTTAAGTGATGGAGAGGAAAGAGTGCACAGACAAGATTTGGAGCAAATAGTTACTTTAAAATAGCATGACATCACTTAAGTGTAAAATTCTGCAAAACATTTACTACAAACTGTACTTTCAAGTGCAAACCAAATATTTTCATTTATAGAAAAAAAAACCTATTCATTCTGCAACACATTTAACAGTGTTCTATATAATTAACTGGTCATGATGGGGCAAGTTTTCTCTTCAGCTACTGCATTAATTTAAAGCTGTAGATGAGTTCTTGCCTTAAACACAACCGTAGGAGGATCTGAACATGTGGCGACACAAGCTTTTAACCAACAGCCTCTCATTGCAAAACTGCTTCAGTGAATTATGAGCCTAAGCATCAACTTAATTCGAGTCTACCTGACACAATGAGCTGCCTCCTGCCTTAAACAAACACCTGCAACAGCCCACTTTTTCCAGGAACACACCCTGTGGAAAAGTTCCTGCTCTGCTTTAGTTTTAGGGCCTCTGCTCGTCACAGAGTTTTCAAAATGATTCTCAGTGAGGTTTTATTGATACAATTGATATTAAATAACCTTAAGGTTATTAAAGGTTTGGGTTTCTGTTGTGATAGCTCAAATAAATGCATTTAAAAATGTCAACAGAAAATGTGTCATAACGAGTACCAACAACCCCTCCCCCATAAAGTCCTCTGGAGCCGAACCCAGTAAAGGTGATTATCTCTGCTGTGGTAAACATTAAGTTGTGTTGGATGCCTCTTTGTAAAATGATAGTTGTAACCATGATCCATGCAGCAAAGACATAGCAAGTACCAATGGAAAAAAAAGGTTTTTGAAAATAAAGGGAAACTTGTGAAAAAAACAGAAATTTTCAACAAAAAAATGTCTTTTGTCACATCTCAGTTCATATTTTAACTCTTTCTCCAAAAAGAAAACATCTCTCAGATACCTGACGCCACAGAAAGGTGGAGCTCCACCGGCAGAGAGGAACAGCCTTAAAGATACTTGCAGGGAGGACATGCAGCCCCCTCCTCATTATTAGGATCATTACAGAAGCACCATTCAGAACAAGATTAATCTCATTTACAAAGCCTCCAAAACAGGACCCCGATGGAGCTAAAACGCTATTTGCAGCTGCTAATATGATAACTGTTGAGGTCCTCAGTCCCTCTTAGCACATTAGTGTTTCTTACTTTCAATTTGAAACTATTTTCATTATCTCTCTACCCATAATTTGCTCTCTGCTCCACTGCCCAGAGGGAGACGGAAAATGGAGACTCAAGTCAAGAGCAGAAATTGAGCTCTGCTGCACATTTCAAATGATCTGATTATGTCTCTGTGGTGTCTTCGGTGGAATTTTCATATTAAGCCATGTGTTTTATATCAGGGAAGGCAGATACCGATGAAAAAATGTCTGTCTGAGGCCTCTGAGGCTGCCTGAAAGAGTGTGTGTGTGAGTGAGATGAGGTTCATACAAGCTCAGGAGTGTCCACACTGAAGACTTGACAACACCTATAAAAAACAAGACCCATGATACGTACATCTTGATTGGTCATGTCCCAGTAAGGCCTCTCTCCATATGACATGACTTCCCACATGACAATCCCATAGCTCCACACATCGCTGGCAGAAGTGAACTTCCTGTACTGGATGGCTTCGGGGGCAGTCCATCGGATAGGGATCTTCCCTCCCTGTGAGCACAAAGGCCATAATCTAAGCTGGGAAGCAGAGATTGAAATCTGACCGTCACAGTGTCCCAGATTTACAGAGAGTCACGGTTACTGAAACAATCCTGAGAGTAATCCAAACTGGCAATCGGACATGACAAAACCCCAGGGAGTACTCTGTGCCTCATAAAATTTAGTAGTGGAAAGACGAGTGGACTGGAGAAAATATAGTATTTGTCTTGTCAGAGGGAGCAGATTGGGAGCACACAGCTGTGTAATCTTCTGGCAGTAAGAAATGAGCCAAATCTTTTTGGAAAGGAGACGCTCTCCTCCACAAACGTATCAGTCTTCCAAGAAAACTGATTGGCTTACTTTGCAGAGCAGACGGTGAGATTAAAATATTTCCTACCAGAGCACTTGTGTAAGTGGGGTCGGATGTATCATCCTCCAAGAAGCGGGAGAGGCCGAAGTCTGACACTTTGCAAACAAGGTTGCTGTTGACCAGGATGTTCCGGGCCGCAAGGTCGCGGTGCACGTAATTCATGTCGGCAAGATACTTCATGCCTGAGGCGATGCCTCGCAGCATTCCGACCAGCTGGATCACCGTGAACTGCCCGTCATTTTGCTGTAAAAACAAACAATGTTATGATTAAAAGAGGTAATTTGACACTTTGGGGTCACCTGACATTTATGGCAGCAGGGAGGGAAACTCAGTTTAAATTTAGAATAAAAACATCAGATTGTAAACACTCCAAACTTCTCTTAAAATATAAATAATCTGAAACACATTCCTGAGAATCTATTTTTACATTTCCTGCATCATAAAAGTATTGTCAATAAATGTTTATGAGATAAACCTTAAAGTCTTCTCTCATGTCATCTTTTGATATATTTTCAAAGTGTTTCCAGCGGTCTTTCAATTGTGATTATGCTGTTTTTGACACGCACTTTCTAAGTTCCTAGGACATAGTTTCTGCAGAGCGGCAGGAGTTTATCAGAAATTCACTTCTGAGTTGTGGGCTGGACTGTTGGTGTGTTGCCTGTCTCTGTTTACCAAAATCCTTTTGCTTACACACTCCCCCGCTCGATTAAAGCCTCTCACAACCGCAAGCTAACATTAGCGGTAAAGAAAAAATGGTGAACAATATCGGAGGATTTGCAGTTTTGATCCCGATTCAAGATGAGGAAAACAAAGATGCGCACGGATCTAGCCGTCTACAAGTGGACGCATCAGAATGGAGCGGAGCAGGGAGCTTGTCGCCCCTCCATTTTCTACATCACAAATACAATCTTTTTCAAACTACATTTTGTCATCAGCTCCTGATTCACAATGATTTGAAGAAAGAAATCCTCAAAAAAGCCATTTTCATTCAAATTTTCTTTATATGTCTATCATGACAAGACCTTAATAACCTCTAAGGTGTGGCATAAGGACACTGTACGACAGCATCATCTATTCGTCATAAGTTTGCCTAACTTCCATTAGCCTTCCAAATACTTCAAAATACACTTACTACACACAACAAGGCACTTTTCATTTTGATAAAGTCCTCAAAGAAACTAGATGACACCCCTTAAGATGCAGCCGCTCCTCCCTATGACCCTCCGTGGACCACCAAAAACCTGCAGTACCTGCACAGGTCAACCCCTGTAGGGGTGTGTGTGACCACATGTTACCTACATTATTCAAATTATTCATGTTTTCCAAAAGCAACAGAAAGTGTCATAGTAGAGTCTGGTTAGTTTGTAGGAAACTCAGTCTGTTTCTCTGAGTCAGTGGTTGGTAGGGTGCAGCTCCCAGGTGGAAATGCTCAACCATTCTATTAGATATAAAAACACCATATGGACATGTTAACAAGGTCAAAAGCCTGATTTTCACCGGAGGCGCCCTTTTAGTACCCAACTGCCAGCCAGATGTCCTTTTTTTTATTGGTAGTTAGGCTTTTGTTTATAAAGACTTTTCTTTTTAATCGTCTTTTCATGTCAGATCTAAAGTGAGATCCTTAAAATATGTACTTACAGTATTCCAGGCAAAAAAATCCAATTAAAGCTCAACTTAGTCAAGCAAACAATGAAACAAAGATAAAGAATTGAAGAGTGACTTTAGGGTCTCTGTTTTAGGACACATCTCTGCAGGACACATGTAGTAGTTTGAGTAATGCTCAGTTGGCCTGAGCAGAGCTGGGCAGGTTCTGACGGTTTGTCTACAGCTGTTCCTGTCACTGGTTTGATGACAGCTTAACCCCATGCATGGGGAGTGTCTGGAGCAGTGCTGCAGCTGTGCCTCCAACTGTGCACACCTGCACTCTCCCCACCACCCACAACGATGCCAGGAACTCAAAGGATTCCCGATAATGGCGCATGGGAGCATAAGGCTGAGGGTGGAAGGACATAAAGGCTAAGAGGGGAAGCTGGGGGGTCAGGTGAGGAAGGGCCTGAGCACCGCCACATTCCTCCAACCTATTTCTCTCTGAGTCGCTTTGCTTGCATGAGCCGATGCTTCTCGTCACGTTAATATGCCTCTTCTTGTGGTTAACCACGCTGAATTATTTATTAAACCTTTTGCAGGATCGACTGTTTGCATGTAACCTAATTGGAAAATATTTATTTTATGTCTTTCAGATGAAGGTAACAAGGTTTGATGTAAAATATATGTCTGACATGCATTAGCTCTGCTCAATAAGCTTAAAGTTGCTTCCAGATACCTTTAAAGTTCTGTTCCTGCTTTGTCTACATGGTTCTACTAAAATACTAAAGAAAATCTTTTGGGGGTCATGTCAGCCCTGACTGCAGTGACCAATAAAAACAAAATAGATCCCAGTTTCCCCAAAGACACACTATCTGCGGCCAAATCCCCCTCATCAATAATAACAACTGTTAAAAGAAAATGCCAGAAAGACCGACGTACGTTAGAAAATGCTTAATAAACATTGTCCTGCTGACAGCAGCCTGCATGTCAGTTTTAAAATAGTTTATGGCGCCCTGGAGGAGAGAGCCTGCACTGACAACCGTGTAAGACATGAAGATATACGCCGCATAAATTCAAGGCACACCATTTCCAGGAAGCTTAACAATAAAGTTTGAGTGTAAGGTGAATTTAGGCAGGCAGTGTTTACCTTCAATCAAAGTACATTTCAGTCTCACAACAGGGACCAGCAGTAGAGAGGTTTTCACAGCTTTAGGCTTCAATACTTTAAAAAACAAAGGCCTTTGAAATTGGAAAATGGTGACAATTACATCACATATATGGATAACACATCTGAAACAAAACAAATCCTTCCACAGACCAGCTAAATATTTCAGAAAAAGAAAAAAGAAGTGAGCCCCTGCGACAGACTGGCGACCAGTCCAGGGGTGTACCCTGCCTTCGCCCATGAGTAGCCGGGTTAGGCTCCGGCAACCCCGTGACCCCGAAAGGGATAAAGCGGATTGGAAAATGAATGAATGAATGAATGAAAAAAGAAGTGAGCTTAGACAATGAGTTTCAGTAAGCATCCTGTATATCTTCCAATAGTGGCTGGTCTCTACTAGGTGGCGGTCTCTAATAAACGCCGGGTCTAACAGGTGTTCGTTACATTAGACGCCGGTCTCTAATAGTGGCCGGGCTCCTTTAGGGACGCCCTCCGTGCACACACAGTCCTGCAGATGCCGGGTGTCTGCTCTGAGCCAGAGTAGGGTTGGCCAATGAATGGTAATTTGATTTAGCGTTTAAATATTGTGCGGTGGAATACACTACAGAACATTCTGGTGAACATTCTGCACATTTTTGGGGCAGATCCTAAACGTATCAGAGAATGGTGCAAGCAGATGGCTGTTATTGAGAAGGTGGCTGCAGAAAAGTACAAACAATTTCCTCGTGAAGGTGCAAAGGAAGCGAGCAACGAATTGGAAGAACTGATTTGAACATGAATTATTGAGCAAAGTCAGAAAGGGGGGACATGCCTCCAGAAAAATGATCTGCATGAAAGCAAAGAAGATTTCTGATGCGGAGATTGATGATGCTTCAAAGATAAAGAAACGTTCACAGCCAGTATTAATCAGAAAAGAACACAATGTTCACATCATTTCAATCAATCCTGAAATGTTCATCTGATGTTGTCTGCATTTTGTTACAGAATTTCACCGCAAAATGAGCCCATTGACCTTTAACACTCTGTCTGTGATGGAATAAACGTTGGTCTCTAATAAACGCCGGGCAGGCGGCCACATTTTTAGAATAAACGCCAGGGCTACTATTTGAAGACATACGGTATGCACTTTGCTGAATCAATGTTTTGTGACTGTACATATATATATATATATGCCTGTAACCCTGTGACATATTTTGACAGTAATTTAGCAGGGGAAACGTCGTATTCAAAAGACATGTTAAATGTAAAACAAAATGTTGTATTCTTATTCATTTTTTTCTTTTTGTAAAGTTGTGCATATCTTTGTCTATTACATTTTGACATTTATCTTAACCCAAATTAACACACAAGTCGTGTGCAATGCATTGTAAAAGTAAAAGCTCAAACCATTTTTACCTGAGTGGCTAGATAACAATTATACTGAACAAAAATGTATGTTTTTAATTATTTTTTAAAACGTCATTTTTTAGACATCTGGCTTGTCTTTTCAGCCTTTTTGCACATTACTGGAAAGTCCCAGTTTTGGTGAAGTCCTCTCAGGACCTGATTGCAAAGACCTAAAACAGTGTCCTTTTGGGCACTTAATGTACAATTTCACATTTATTAAAGTTACATAAATTAAAATTATGTTTTTTATTTTGTTTTCAGTATTTAAACATCTAGAAAATGGGTTCAACACAGGATCCTATCACCCCAGATGATTTCTTCTCATCGAGAAAAGTCAAAGCCAGCAATTGTAGTCAGGAGCAGTAAAACAGCTAAAACACATGTTTCTATGTTACTTAATCACAGGAAAAATTGGGTTATCTTGTCTGAAATGTCATTCGAAAACCATTTTCACTTTGAAATATCCTTTTTTTTTTAACTTTCAAATGGTCTAAATTATTTACACTGGTTGGAAAGATTGGGGCATGAAAGTCTCTGTAATAACTTTCTCTGGCAGGATCGTGAAATTTAAAAATTCAATGTCATCATAAGAGCTGAATAATTCTTGTCAGGAAGCAGAAGAGGGAATAATGAGACGTTCTAATGAGAAGTGTTTAATATTCTACAGGAGGGGGGACTTCAAAGAGTAAAGGAAAACAGTGAGGCAAAGACTGCCTCACTGGCACAACACAACAAAATAAATATTTATGGAAAGTCTGTATAATGGTTAGCTTTTTGAAAAGCTAAGGTAATTAAATTAGTATTAATTAAAAATTACATTTCTGAGTATGTTATTATTCAAACTGTACAGGAGCAGATAAAATGTTTGAAAAAGATTATATATATATAAAATAGAATACATGCGGAGCAGGCCACAAGCTACCGACATAGATCCATCTTCATTTCCTCGTCTGAGCTGGCATCTGACTCAAAAGCTCCAATTTGGTTCCTCATTTTTGATGTAATGTTAGGTTGGGGGTGTGAGGGGATGTAAGCTAGCAGGAGAGCATGTAAACAGAAAGCTCTCAGTTATGAGTGATGGGAAGGGGGGGTGGGGTTGAACTGCACCAATAGTCTCTCCCACAACACAGAGGTGAATTTTTTAATGAACTCCTGCCACTCTGCAGAAACTGTCCTAGAAAACGATGAAGGTTTTCTGATTTGGGCTAAAAACAACATAATCATAACTGAAAGACCACTGGGAACGCTTTGGAATAGATCAGAAGAGGATCGGAGTGGGACTTTTAATGCATATAAAATTGTTGGAGACCAAATCTCAAAACTGAATTCACTTTTGTTTTGTTTGCAATTCTATATTTTATTTAAATGCTTTGCACAAGATGATGGTAACTTCGCATCAATAAAAGTACTTATTGATATTAATATATGCAAATGATGCTTCTTACTCTGAGGAAGGTGTCCAGAGATCCGTTCTCCATAAACTCAGTGATGATCATGACAGGACTGCTCTTGGTGACCACGCCTTCCAGGTGAATGACGTTAGGATGGTCGAATTGGCCCATGATGCTGGCTTCACTCAGGAAGTCCCGTCTTTGCTTTTCGGTATAGCCCGACTTCAGGGTCTTAATGGCTACAAACATCTCCCTTTTACCTGGAAGCTTTAGGTTTCCACTGCACACTTCACCAAACTCTCCTGTAACATTAAAAACACAGAACATTTGACCCAAATCCATTTGAATCGCTTTTATTTAAAGCTTCCCTTAAAACATGTTGTGTTTAGGTGTTTAAGTGAGTACGCCCAGTTACCTGCTCCAATGACCTGCTCAATCTTCACGCAGGATATGTCGATCTCTTTTGCAAACTCCCGCACAGCCTCGTTGGGGTCCTCATACGTGAATGGATCGATGTAAATCTTCATTCCTGGAGTCACTTGCAAGACAGGATGAAATCTCTATAATATTTAATTTACACTTGTACTGTCAGAGCCTTAAATGCAGCAACAATTCATTCATTCTTCCCACATTCCTGTACAATTATAGGATTTCTGCATTTGACTGTGTTTGGAGGTCTGAAGGTCGGGAGATGGAGGAGGGGCATGTAATTATACATAAGACTCAACAAGCGCCTTTTGGCTACTGTGCACTGCTGTGCAGTCAGCAAGGACATGGCAGCTCCTCTTAGTGGTGATACGTTGGGTTAATATACACATCATCTCTGGTGAGCCAAAGATCCATTAACACTCAGGAGAGAAACCCAGGACCTATATCAGCGCAGCTCAGCTCCGTTCCCAGAAATAAATTGGCTGTCCTAAGCCCTGATGCCAGGTAAATTAGCTTAAGGTGGCCTTTAAGTGTTCAAGGACTTGAGAGTCCTGAGTTTTAAATCCGATTATTCTGCTCATACCTCCACATCAGACCCGAGGCTGTGCGAATAGAGACTAAACTCATGCCTGGCTTTCAGCTGTGCAGGAAGGACATGCACACTGCCGCCCAACTTGGCATGTTGCGCCGACAAGCTGCGGATGGATGAACAGATGGAAAGCATCTTTCCACGCGAAACCCCCCATAAGCAAATCGTACAATCTCCTCTCAAGCTGAAGGACTATTCAAAAGGCAACCTTTGAGGAACGGCAAAGACCACCAAAAAAACAAGTGAAAAGCCTGAACCATGACGGATATGAGGACAAACTCACTGACCACTGAGAAGAGCTGGAAGTATGAAAAGTCTTAGTCACATGCGCTCGTTTGGGCAGGTTGACCCAAACAGGTTCAGCAGGTTGTCCTGTGGAGGGTTGTAGAGAGGAGCGGCTGTGTCTGAACGGGTGCACAAGTGTGTCTTGCAGTTCCCTTGAAGCTTGTACGGCCAAATTGAAGAGATGCAATGAAAATGGAAAGTACCATTGTAATGCGTATGGTAAGTGTATCATGAAGCATTCGTAATGCCTTGGTCACAACTGCCCTTGTTGGTGGAATATGGGCATACACAATAGGTGCGTGTAACTTCCATTACCCTTATTAATACTTCACGATTCGTACGAGCCTCAAGGGAAATGCAAGACCTGCGCTCCCCTTAAGAGGCAGCCGCTCCTCTCAATGACCATTCACAGAGCAGGACAACCCAAATACCTGCAGCACCCATAAACATAAGGATATGACATTTGGGTGATGCGTACGGTGTACTCAAGATGTTAGTAAGGAGAGAGTACTGGCCCCTTACTGGCTGTCAGTAAATGCCACCCACATAAGGTGTGATTGGATATGTTAGTGCATGCAGGTTGCCCCTAGGATGTCTACACAAACTACCCTCAGTCAAATGTCCTTATTTCCATAAAATCAGGCTTCACTTCACGTAGGGAGCGCACACATTTCACGTGAACAGCTCTAACAGGCTCCTTCCACAGTCTGCAGGATTTGAGGGGGGATTGAAAAATAGAAAAATCCATTTGTAAGGTCGAATCTGAATTCTTACCCAACCCATCCGGCTTCTCCTTACCCCTCCAATTCTAGGGGTATTTGAAGGTAGGGGAGTGTCCAAAATAGTTTTTTTTAAGGGTAGAATGAAGGGACTTCAAGTTCTCTATCCCTCCACCGGTAGGGTAAGCTGCCGAGCAGAAATTTATTTCTTTATGTGGGTATCATCTGAAGCACAGAAGTTGATATTTAAAGGTAAGTAATGACTTTTTCTTTTAGCATACCTCTGTAGTTAGTTAATGCTAGAAAAAAGTATAGTAGCCAAGAAACCACAGTAGTTCATGTTATGTGTTTTTCGAGCGCTGGCAGACACGCACTAACATAGATGATTGACTGGGCAATATTGATGATGTCATAGAGTGGGAGTGTCGTCCAAAATCGAAGACACTATTTATATCTCTCCATTTGGAGGGCTAAATGTAGGGATAGGGAGAAGCTGTAGAGGTAGGGTAAGAATTTGGATTCGCCCTAAGTCTTCACTGCAACCAGTCGACTGCAGCATACCCGTAGAAAAATGTGCATGAACACATTCTCTCCATGCGGTTTCACTGAGCGGTGTACAACATTGTTATTTCATGCAGTGTGTCCTGCACAGGTTTTGACCATTTTTTACCCACAGACAGCCCGGATCCACCTGTAAGGGCAATTGGGACTAAGGCTCAAGCTGCTCACAGAAAGAGACTTCCCTCTACCTACAACTGAGTTCAATAATAATTTAGATTTCTATTTTATTATCCCTTTTTCAAAGTAATTTACAAAACCACAGACGAGAAAAAAATGTAACAACAACAAACAAGTAAAACGGGTTGATAAACTTAGATGGAGACGGAACCGGGCTTTTTATCAGACTGAAGACAGACCGATTAGCATCGATGTTTCAGATGGAGCCAGGATGTAATTACTCCTCAGCTCCCTTTCTGATAGAACAATCTCAGCACTATTGTCATTTGAACTTTGTCCTTCTACACTGAGAAAGAAGAATAAAACTCATCGAATAATTTTGTTCTTTGGTCAAATCTTCATAAAATTTCAACATATGAAAATGACTCTTGTATTAATATCCTAATGGCTCTAATGTGAGTGAAAACTGACCTATTTCCTGCACAAAGGATTTAGTTAACAGTGAAACGTGAGGCGCACGTTCAAATAGTAATTTTGATGCGGTACAATCCAGGCTCTGGGGGGAGCTGAATTAAACAATAGGCAAGATTGCTCTGAAGTGGGGGGTGTATAGATGAAGCTGTGCGGGGCCATTGCCAAGGACAGCAGCTCGTAAGGTGGTAGTCATGGAGACAGGTGTGCAAGGCCCCGGAGTGGTAAGTGATTGCCATGGGAATGACTATGTGACGTGGTAGTCATGGAGACAGGTGTGTCTGATTCTGGAAAAAAAAAAGTGAAGAAGAAGAGGGATGCTTTTACTCACTGTGGCCACTGGTGTAGTGCTGCAGCTTGTCCGTGTACTCTGAATCATGCCTGTCGAAGCCACGCCTCCTGGGGAAAAGACAAAGGACTCAAGTTCCGCTTCAAAGGGAGGCAGAGGGAGGGGGGCGACAAGAATTAAACACCCTCTGGTGTACATATAGTAAGAAACAAATCAGGTAAAACCCCTTTCAGAATGAAGGAACCTGTTTGTTATCTTTGCTTTACTGAAAAAGGCATCCAGCCATAACATAACACAACACAGACATCTGTTTATTTCACTGAACAGAAATGTTGCAGCTGCCTTACTGAACTAAAGAGGTTCAGGTTTCTACAGAACCTTATTATTCTTTTATTATTTCTTAAATAAATACACAACATCTATACAAAAAGAACTTCTGCAAAGAGAAAATGTCACAAAAGTAGTTGATAAAATTGTGAAAAAAAAAATTCTGATACAAAAACCTTTACTTTTATCTGACAAAAAACAAAAATCAAGCTTTTTTCAGGCACGGCAGATGACAGATTGCCAAGAATCTGCAGTACATTTTCAAAGTTCCACTCCGATCATCTTTTGATCTATTATCAAAGAGTTCCTAGTGTTTTTTTTAATTATGATGATGCCGTTTTTATCCAGTCTGTGCTGTTTTCTAGAACATAGTTTCAGGAGTTCCTTAGAAATGTATCTCTCATTTGTGGGCGGGACCATTGGCATGGAGCAACCCCTCTTCCCCTTCTCGTCACCCATAGATGAGAGCTCTCTGTTTACTTCTCTCCCACTAGCTTACAGCCCCTCACACCCCCGACCTAACATTAACGCTGCAACAGAAATGGTGAACAACATTGGAGCTACCCAGATGTACAGTTTTGATCCAGATTTCAGCTCAGACCAGGAAAACAAATCTGTGTCTGCAAGTGGATGCATCAGAATAAAGCAGAGCATGGAGCTTGTGCCCCGCCCAGTGTATTTTCTACATCACAAATACTACCTTTTTCAAACAACATTTTTTATCTGCTCCTGATTCTCAAGGATTTGAGTAAAGAAATACTCAGAAATGCAATTTTTCTAAATTTTCTCTATATACGTTCTCCATCATCAGAAAAATGACAAAAGCTATGTTAAAAACACACAAAAAAACTACATTTTCATGGAGTGGGTCTTCAAGAAACACATTCAGCTTCTTCTCTTTTAAACTTAGCCTGGTGTTTTCTGGTGCCAAAAGTCATTTTCTGAGACAAAATGTGTGTCTTATGGAGTGTTTGATACGTGTCATCCTAATGGACAAAAGACATCTGAGTTTTAGCTTCAATATGTAATTTTATAGTAATTATTATTTATTAAAAATTATAATTATGTCTGAAAGACAAAAATATGAGGCACTGATTTACTGGAATCAAAATAAAAAAGAAAAAAGCTTTTTGATTGGTTTGTTCAGGTTTGCGTGTTTTTGTGACAGGTGTCACTCACCGGTTACACACAATGATGATGACCACCAAAGCGATGAGGAAGACCAACCCTGCTGCAGCCGAGCCAATGATGAGAGGAAGTTTCTCCTGAATGCTCGTGTTGTATTCCTCTGCAAGGAAAAGATGGAAAAACGAAGCCTCACAAACATGAAGAGTCACAGTCTGGCACATATGAGCTTTCATCTGAGCCGCTGCATATGGAGGGAGCAGTGGGTGACACCCTGACATACGGCTGGGAGGACCAACAAGCATTTTGGCATCTTCGCTGGATGAACAGACCTTTCTACAGACCACAGAGAATGAGCTCAGATGCTGCAGATATGGACAAATCATCTGGCAGAAAGTGTGCAAAGTGTGGAGAGAAAACATGTTTGGGTGAGACCCAGACTTATCAGGACGCCAAGAATGGGGAATCAGTTACCAAATGAGAACACACAAACAGCGCCAGATCAGTTCTCTGTGCACGCAATGGATGACAGACGACTTCATCCTCTACAGAACAGCGACATTCCGCTCAGGGATTTTCTGCTTCCTTTAGCTCTTACATTTTCTGGATTTGGTTTTTATTTTAAGCAATCAAAAAATGACTGAAGAAGACAACCAAAATAAATATCTGTAAGTAGATAAATCAAACTGAGGATGATTGGTCATGATTTGATTGGAAAATAAACATTAAAAAGTAAGATAAGTTACATCATAATTACTCTCAATCATAAAAACAGTACATGATATTTTGAATTCATTAAACACGGAGAAAGAGGAAGTTAACTTGTAAAATCTCATCCCTTTTAAGCTTTATTTATTTGTTTGTTTGTTTCATTGAATAAGGGATGTAAAACAAAGTGGTTACACATTTATTTTTTTATTTATCAAAATGTGCTGATAATGTATTTCACACACAGGTTACTCACTAATCAGAGTAAATTGCACAATTTTTCATACTTATTAAATTAATAATTACATCATTTTAACATTTTTTCTACATAATTCTAACAAGCTTCTGTATAAAAGAGTCCCTTTAAATTTTGAAATAAAACTTTATCAGAATTTTTAAATAATTTCCTTTAAACTTTCTGAAATAAAAAAAAAAACTAATTGAAAAAATAGAAAACATTTTATTGTAATGAAAGCTAAACAATTATTTGCAATTATACAACTGTAATTTAGACAGTAAATAATGGTTGATTGATGCCAACAAATTTATTTACATTAGTTCATACTTTTGTATTGTGTTTTTTATTGAATCTATGTATTGGGATGTATTTGCTAATATTGTGATTTTACAAATTAAACTAGATATTTTTCTTTCTTTCTTTTAAACTGAAATATCTCAAAACTTTTTTTTTTTGGCTTTTGTTGTTCATGTATTTGTTTTTCTAACAATGAACAAACATTTATCCGATTTAGTTTTTTTTTAATTTAATTTTAAATTTTTATCATTATTTTTTTAATCCCTTAAAAATTTTTTTTTTTTTTTTACAGTTTTGAAAATGAATTTTTCTTTTATGTGAAACAGCAAACCAGATGCTGCTCTTTTGTCAGTGATGTTACAAACTGGGAGTCAGAAGTTTGGCCTGAAAGCACTCAGGCGGACGGCGCGTCCTCTTTGTCCCACTTTCATAAAAGTCCCCGGCGTTTCTCTGTTACTGCGTCAGTCAGTGACTGAGAGGAAAAACAAACTATCAACGGCCTTTGAAAGCAACAAGGTGGCTGGATTATCACTGCAACGGAATAAAAACTGCATTCAATCTTTTTTCATTTAGAACCCAGTTTGTGAAAAATAAAGTCTAACTCTTTAAAATAAATTAATATGACAAAGATAAAAGAAAAAAAAAATAAGGGAAACATTATGCTATTAATACAGAAATGTCTGCAGAATGGAAAAAGGCAGGGATGATAAACCTGAAGAAACAATCTGGAGAAAGGTGAAAATAATAAAAACAAATGTGCAGCATTAATAATTAAAATAATAAACATTTAAATAAAAATGTAATTTAAAATTTAAAATTAAAACTGAAAGGCTAAAAGAGCTCAACATAAATGAACTTAAAAAACAACAATAAGAATAACTAAATCCAGTAAATTGTAAAAAAAAAAATTATAATAATAATTTATATATATGTATATATATATATGTATATATATATATATATATAGTTTTTGCATATAGTTTTGATCATTGCAAAAATGTCTTTTTCTTATGGTAAACAAATGCTTTTCACGTGTTTGTTTTGTTGAAGCCTAACATTTCGGCTGCAGAGTTTACATGATGTTTCTCATATCGTCAGCTCTGAGTCAGCGCGCTGCGGCTGCGCTGGGCTCAGTGCGTGTGGCGGCAGCACGTATGTTCATATGAGAGATCAGACTAACGATGGCCCTGGGCGCTGCAGGCGCATGGAATTGAGATGTACAAAGGGGGGAAAACCAGGCAGCGTTATAACATTAACCTACTTCACTGATGTTTACTAAACGCTCCATATTTTCCAGTTGTGTGGAAAAAGACGTTTCATTCATTTTGCTAAAACCCACCTCCTAGAAAAACTTTTTTTTTTCTTCCTTTACATAAACATTTCATTGGATTGGAAAAAAACAACTGACATGAAGAAAATGATTTAAGGTCGTGCTGTTTTTCTGACACAGCACGCCTCCTTCTTTCTGCTGCAGCTGTCTGAATCCACACTGCTCTACATTGTGTGTCACGTATGAAAGGTGATAAGAAGCGTGCGTGCTCCACTGAGCGCTGGCCATTTTCTCACCCTCCGTCATGGTCTGGAAGTACAGCTTGCCACTGTAACGTCCAAACCCGGCCACGGTCCGGGCTCGGACCTGGAACACGTAAATGCTTCCTGGCTTGAGACCCCGGATGACGACGGTGTTGGTTTGGCTTCTGATGGTGCTCGAGTTGTGTTCCGATAGATCCTGGGAGCAAAAGCAAAACAGACTAAATAAACTGACTGAATAAATGACAGATGCTAGAACTTTTTCTGAAGAGGCAATCAATGGGTAAGTTAGACCAACTATCTAAACTGAGTGTAACCTGAGCACGACTGAGAAATCTTTTTTTTAGAAGGTGGATTTGGTGGCAGTTTCAGGTCAGACAGCTCCTCTGACTGAGGATCAGAGATGATTTTCATTGCCAAATCTTCCTCTCCAGATTGCTGACAGGTTTGAGAGCACAGACTGAGACCTTCTTAGCTGCTTCCGTCAATGCACTTCTCAGCACACACTTCTGAGCCACAGCAGGGGCCAGGGAAATTGTTTTGACAGCTCTCTCCAGCGGTGTCAAAGACAGGAATTAAAGTCAAAATTGGAACAACTAAGCATGCAGACAAAAGCTTGACAAACGCATGTGTGTCTGAGCACGAGAGCGCTTGTGTGTTATCTCCACAAATGGACTTAAATGATCAATAACATGCAGCATGCTGTAAGCTGTAAGCTCTTGCCCCTTGAAAACTATTTTTACATCAGTCAGCGTGCTGTTGTTTCAACCACAAGTCTGTGCAGATCAATCCCCAGCGGCCCCACTGCAGGGCTGGCTGTGGTTTCCTTTCCCAGTGACTGACCATGACTGTAATTGGAGGAGAGTAAGAAGAGGTTCTGACTGATGTTCAGAAGCTGTGTGCCTCTGAGGATTTGCTGCTATGCAAATGCACAGAAGGAGGTCCAGATTTCAAATGTAAAAAAAATAAAAACGTTAGTTTTCTACATCACTGCAGGATTTATTTATCTGAACGCAAAGAAAGAAAACTAGACGAACAATTGTACCTTTTCATAATACTGCAGTTCGTAGTCCAGGATGACTCCATTTGGCTGGTCCGGTTGAGACCAGGAAAGGGTGATGCTGTCCACACTGCGGCTCACCTGGTGCATTATTGATACAGTGGATGGAGCTGCGAAGAAGCAAAATAAAAACCTGTTTAACTCAACAGCAAATCAATCACCAGCAACTTCACAGGCAAGGAACTCAGCAGAATCTTTTTTTTCCCTTAAAATACCAGGTTTTGAAAAGATCCAAGACCATAAAAGTCCACAGTAACATTCTGCCGTTTCCTGTCAGGGATTGGTGGGTACACATGTAAGACAAGATGGCAAGTCACAACACTGAATGAACCGCATGAGAAGCCCCATGGGACTTCCCACTATCAACTGTGACTGTGATGAGATTCATTTACGCTTGTCACGCTGCTGATGGCGGACCACCTTCTGCAAATAAATCATTTTAAAATTACCAGACCACCATGTAATCTGTGATGGAAAGCATATTTCATCACACATACAAGCTAAACAAACGACATACTTCATAAGAGCCACAAAAATGCGCTAACACGTCATCTGGATGGCTTTAAATTTTCAGTGTCAACAACTCTAAGAGTTTATCCATCCATGGGATGCAATGCATTATGGGTACATAACATTTCACTATTTCAAAGCTTAAATATGTACTGTTTTTGTGATTGTGATTTTCTTGAATGATGACTTCATTCTGTCGTCCTGGACTGAGAGACCAGATTGTTTTTGTGTTTTTGCAATTCTCTTTTCTTTCTGTGCCTTTGAGCAAAAATATCACCCCCACTTACTCAAAAACTCACTAAAATTTGCACACTCCTGGTACCCAGTAAAAATGAAATTTTGCCATAGACACTAGACCCACCACACACACACACACAAACATGCGGGAGAAACAGTCAAAGAAATGAATGGAGCCAAAATGAACTCTTATGAGGCTAAAAAATATTGACATTTTGTGGCAAAGTGTGAAATTTAACAATTTTCCCATTCTCCCCCATTATGGGAAAATTAAACTTTGGCTCAACTTTGGATTCATAAAAATTCACACACCACTAGGTCAAGTCTTCAACTACGACCAAAGTTTTGTTGACCTTTGGCCTTGGGAAGGAGCTGCCTTCTTAACCCCCCCACACCATATAAAAAAAAAAAAAAGACCTTTGGTACCTCCTACAAATTTAAACTCCTCCTTGGGATTTCAATCTATCACTCATTGAGGATCATTGTGAAGCTACTTGAAACAAATGTTGGTTTTAAAGTTTTGAACGGCGTTAGCGTGACAGACCCTACTGCTCGCACATTTGTTACCAGAAAACTGTGAGAGGGTAAATACACAAAACATTGGCTGAAGCTGAACACAACAATATTACATATGATTTGAACATATTAGAAATGTGGCCGTGGTTACCAAAAAACCTTTGAAGCCAAGGAAATCTAAAAATGTACTTCTTTTTACTACTTACTCTTTAAAAAATAACATAGACATGTTTGTGACGAAAACATAAAATAGTTGCTATGGAGATAAAATGAACAGAAATTTGCTGTTTTAAAAAAAAAGGTTTTTTTTCAGATTTTTTTTTACATTTTTCTTTCTAGAATTTTGCTTTATTTCTAAAATGTAATGTTTTCTATTATTTGTTTTGCCTCAGTAATTGTCATTCTGATCTTTAATATGTGTTGAGTGATTTGTTGATGTGATGTGCACTTCCTGGCCACTTTACTTGACCGTGAAGGACGAGCCTTCAGAGCTGTGGACTACTCTCATGGTCTATCATAAACGAGGAAAACAATTAATAAAACAATACATTTTGAAACAATTTAAATGTCTACAAACAAACAGGTTTAAAGATTTTTTTGACAAAAAAAAAACAAAGTTTTCAAGCTGCAGTTACACAAACACGACTTTAAATGGAGTGCTAAATAACTTCTTCCATCCTGGGTGGTCCACTGTGGTCTTACATTGCCCAGTGACCCTAAATATTGCCGGGTCAGGGGGGGACTCGATCACTTCAAGTCATCCAGCAGGCGCTGTGATTAGTTCAGGGTACCACAGGTCAGTGTAAAACTCAAAGAAGCTGAGGATAAAAAGCTCCGTCTGGGACGCTTGGCAGGGCCTGCAGGCCTGAGCGTCTGAGCCTCTGAGAGTGTAAAGACTGGGGAGGGTTGAGGTGTCAGAGAGGGAGGGGTGCAAGGCAAGATTTATGTACACCGAACCCAGCACTCATTCGTTTCAGGTCTGTGCTCCACACACGCACACGCACACGCACGCACACACACACACACACACACACACACACACACACACACACAAAGAGCTTTGGGGCTGAAAAACAGTGTCTCCCCCGAGTCCCAGCAATAAAATAGGAAGTCTGTCCCTCGGCACGCGTTCTCTGTGGAAAATCCATTGACTGGAAAACTACAATGACCCCACCTCTATAAAGTAAGACTCTACGTTGCAGGCATGTTATTTTTACGTGTCTTATAGAAAAAAATATCTTCTTTGTTGTTCTGTCCTGGAGTCATGCAGTAACACACACACACACACACTGTATGGAGGAGCTCCTCCATCTCAAAGTACCGACCTCCGTGTTTGTAGTCACAAGACGGCCACCTAATAAGGCAAACGGTAACTCCAAGGGGAACTCACGAGTATCCCATTACGGATGTACATATATTCAAGAGTGCCACATGTTTTTTTCCTGCTGAGCATTTCCATTAAACGCACGCAGCAGCCATGCCTGGAAACCTGATCCGGGCCAGAGAAACAAAGGCAGCTCATGTACCCAAGATAGAGACATGCCAACGTGGAAAGCTGTTGGAGGAGAAAACTGTGGTTCCCATTTGTGAAACAACATCTCACAAATAGGCAGAATGGCGGCTGCCATGCTCGGCCGTGAAGACAATGATGAGAGGTGGCGTTACCGCGAGCTGGCAGAGATTCAGTCAGACATCATCGCTTGAGGTAAACTATGTGGAGATGTGAAAAGTTCAGACGGAAGGCTTTTAAAGAAAATGCCAAGATGGCCGCAGTAGAAATCCAGCGGGGCTGTTTAGTGCCAGGTAATCTGGTACATTTAAACCAAAATCAAAACTCAACCAACGGACTAGAATGTCAGAAACTTCCACATTTTTACTTCACATTTCCATTTCTTAATCCTTCATTTTAAGGTTTCCTTTAGCAAAAAGCTCACTGCCATAGGTATTCTTGAGTATAGGTATAGCAAGAAATACTATGGACCATGTGCGTAGTGTAGAAAATATACTACCTCAATACTTCTTCAGACTAGACTGGAACATTTTAAGTTTACAATAGTTTTTAAAAGTAAACTTCAAATATTCTGCTTTATTTTTAGCATAGACTAAGCATACTTGTAGTACACTTAAATAGACTACTTTTTGCCAGGCCATCACTAAATACCCAGGTGTCAGCAGAGACCCACTAAATCTACGTTCCTGCTGTTTTGAGCCTGTTGCTTTGTCGCTACAAAAATATTTCTCAATCATGTTGATTTTGCAAAAATTAAAGTTAATTACAGGTTAAGACAAATGTAATGTGTTCTTTTTATTCACGCAAAGCAGGGAGAGTGTGCGTTGAGGATTTTTTTTAGAACAGAGGACCATTGCTTACACTAAAAGCTTTATTCCCAGTGAATGGTCCCATCATTTCATAAAACTAATGAAGCAGTCACAACCCCAAGGACAAGGATTGTACATTCTTATAATTGAATTAAATGGTTGACTTGGAAAGATAAATGGCGCAGCATTCTGCAACTTTCAATTCAGCGCAAAGAAAAAGCTGCGCTTGTGTCAATGAAAGTCTCAAAAATACATCTTTAATCAAAAACCCCCAAAAAACACAGTGATGAATCATTTTGTTTGCATCAGAGCATTTCAAATGCAAGCTTTCTTTATAAGACTTTGTGTGCGATAACCCAAAATGTCTTAGAAAAGACACAGATAATACAATCAAATCAGATAATGATAACTCCTCTTATACTCAGGCATAAAGGGGGTATCTCATGAGTTAATTGTAAGAGGATAGGAATCCCCAGCTGTTGTCAGAGAATTGGGTTTCAGGCCCCCATTATTACTCTGATAGAAAAGGCATGGCTTTGGAGTCTCTGGCCTTGGCCCAGCAGAAGAAAACACAAAAGCTCTGTTTTGCTCAGCAGGTCCAATAGATGCTTGATTGTTAGGTCTGAACAACCAGCCACTTCCAAAGTCAGTTAAAGAAGAAGGTTCACATCTACTAGTTAAAATCCAAAGCTAATTTATGAGGATGAGACTTTCATCCTATTATTTCCACCCTAGTAAATGTACATTTCTTGGACTTTTCCGCTCTCTCTTTTAAGAACTCCCCACTTCTTGGCTTTATTAACAAGAAGTGCTTTGAGCATGATGGGCATCCTCATTAAACAAAGCTGATGAAGTGTGACTGATGTGGGTAACTGGCAGATGAGCTGGTATTCTTGAAAAAACAAAATAATCCTTGAAGGAATCGTCTTTGGAGCAACCACAGTAGTATTGAAAATTATTGTATTGTCCTTATCTAATAACGCACCCAAAGAACATTCTAAATGGAAGCAAACGGTTAGTTTCTGTTAGAAAGTAAATCATACGTTTCATGCCTTTTATCTGCATCTTTCTAAAAGCCCACTGTGTCTGCTGCCATGTGGCTCTCATTTGATTAGATGCTCTGCTACAAAAAGCAGCATCATGATTTGAAGGAAGATGGAGGAGGCAGCGAGAACAGGTCAGGGCTTGTAAATCCATTTTCCTTTTCATTGTAAAAATCATTTTCGCGCAGCAAAATCTTTACCAGAGGCGCAAACCAACTGGCCTAAAACCGGGCCGTCTCCCAACCTAGCTGCCGCTGATCCGCTCTCTTTGACTGCCGTCCGTTTACGAGCCGCAGAGCTCCATGTCTTCAAGGGGGAGGCCCGTGTTTGCATGCACTTCCAACATGCTGGCCGTATGCCCCTTTCCCCCAGCTGCAAAGGATTGTGGGTTTTACATCTATAAAGATTTTTCCAATGCAGTAAATCTACAAAAGTGAGATTTCAGTTCATCAAGCTTTAAACCATCTGTATTGGGAAAGACTCTGGATTAAAACACTCACACAACATAAGCTCATTCAGAAATCGGAACTTGGAGGGTTTGAAACGTTTTCAGATGCTAGCACAAGTTGAGGCTTCGATCTAATCCAATCTGCACTGCAAATTAGAGAAGAGAGGAAATGGAAGATGTGTTTGTTTATGGAAAGACGATATTGCAGAGGAAACGAGGAGAAAGCAGCATGACACTTTGGTGAACTTTGAAGATCTGGCATCCGGATCACACCCTTAAGAAAGGCTAACTAAACAAAACGATCTAAAAGTCCTACTCCGATCATTTTCTGATCTATCTTCAAATTGTCCCCAGTGGTCTTTTAATTATGATCAGGCCATTTTTAGCCAAAATCAAAAAAGCTGTATCGATTTCTAGCCATCGTTTCTGCAGAGCGGCAGGAGTTCAAAGAATAAAAAAAAAAAGTCCTTCATCATCAGAAAAATGCCACAAGAACATGTAAGAAACACCAAAAACATCATTTTCATCTGAGTGGATCTTTCAGAAGAGTTCATTTCTACAGTGTCTGTCTACAGATACAGTGTTTTGTCGTTTAACACGGGTGTTACATTCTACGATGTCCCACAATAGGTTGTAATCAGCCCAGCAGAATTCTAAATGTTATAAAGCATTTAACTCTCAAAGTTCAATCCTTTGTAGAAAGAAAATTCCAGTTTTATAGAATAAAAACAAAACAGTAATCACAACCAAAGATTTATGTAGATTTTTTTTCCTCTCTCTTTCTACAGCGCACCGTTTTCTGCAACCTGATTGGCTGTCGACCTTGTCAATCAGTCTCCTCCATGCTGTGTTTCTTGTACAAATATGTACAGCTCGCCAGTTACATACATTTTTCATTCGATTAGATCTTTGTTTTCATTCTATAATACTGGATTAATTTTTCTAAAAAAGTTTGAACTTTAAGAGCTTAAACAAGAGAGAAAAGTGTGAAAATGTCCATGTCTGTCTGGGAAAAGTTCATTAAGTGTGAAGTGAGGATTTTTACAGCCTTAAATGTGCCTAATCTCACTTTGCTAATTTCACCTTTAACAGGTTATTTCTGGAACAGTTCTCCCACAATAAACGAGGGATTACTGTTTGGCATAAATAAATGTAGAAATAAGACCAACTTTTTTCAGTGTTTCACCAATAACACAAACTTGGCATAGAGTCAGACATGCTTTCTTAATTTACACAAGTATTCAATAAGACTCAGTCATAATGACTCCCTTTCTGACTCCACGCAAACATGACAGGAAGGTTTTGTTTCGGCTGGATTTGTTTGTCTTTGTCTGCCGGGTCAGTTATTGTGGGATTTCCATAGGGATGCACTGATGAACTCCAAACAAAAACATTGGATGACAACAAACAATTGAAGGATATCAGCTCGACACTCAAACTATAGAAAGAGCAGCAGCTGCAGTTCACTAATGCAATTTTCATGCATTCCTTCACTTTCCTCTACCTTTCCAGCACCAGGTCTTTCGGTAGCAGGTCCAGAAGAGGCTCTTCTGACCTTCCTCTCCAGACTGTCTGATTCTAACAGTACTGGAAATGCAAAAGTACATTTGGCAGCGTGGTGGCTGAATGGAAATACTCCAAACAAATGTTCCAATACCCCACACCACCAAAGGGCCTTCCAGTGGCACAGTGAGGGACATGGTCAATGGCTCTTCTCCAAATCCCCAAAACACATAAAAATGGATGCTATTTAACACCCTCAAATAAAATACATTGTTGCCTTTGCAGTATTTCCTTAACGCTTCAAGTTCAGAGGAGAGACATTCCAAGAAAATGCAGGATAAGCAAAGCACGTAAATGTGTAATTAAAAGCAAGTCCAGTTTAAGCTTCAGACTTTGTGGGCTGCTTGAGGCAGAAAAGACACGACATTTGAGGCTTTGGCTCCCGTTGCAGCAGTTTGAAAGTGCTGTTTAATCAACGGGGTGCATATCTCCTCTTAAACAACTTCCAAACCAGCATCTCCAGGAAGAAAAACTCCTAAAACCGCAACATGCATGTTCAAATTCTTCACCTTTCCAGAGCCAGTGTGGGCTGCAGACGTCCCTCCCACATGACTTCTCCAGTGGAAAACACCACTTATATCTGAGCTGTGTTTTTTTCCAAGTAAAAGAGCATTAACGTAGAAAGAAAAAATCAGATTGTCAGGAATCCTTTATTTCAGTGGGTTGTGTTTTTGCCTTGATAACCCACTCTGATAAAAATAGTGTTTTTAACATGTTCTTGTGGTATTTTTCTGATGATGGAGGGGAAGGGGGGACGGGCTGTTCTACGCCGATGGTCCCGCACACGACTCATAGGTGAATTTCTAATGAACTCCTGCTGCTCTGCAAAAACAGGCTTTAGGATTTTGGCTAAAGATGGCGTAATTATGATTAAAAGACAACTGGGAATGATTTGACACTAGATCAGAAGATGATCGGAATGGCACTTTAAGTTTAGCCTGATTTTCCAAATTTTGTATTCAGACTGGAAAAGTCATTTGGTCCTTATTTGGTGCAGATTGAGTCCTGAACCTTGTATTTGGTCAGTAACCAGCAGTAGTTGGTTAACATTGCCACTTAATGTTGCTTAAACTGTGAACCAGACAGCACTTTAGCTTATGATTTTAGCATCTGTGTGTTTTTTAGTGTTTTATCATCGCTATAAAATGTGATTTACACACGTCAATAGATTTACAACCTCTCTCCCCTCACCTTATCTGCTAATTCTGTCGCTTCCCTAAACAAACATTAAACATGCGCGTCTTACAGGGTGCGTTTGATTTGTAGTCCAGGGACGCTCAACTCATGGTGCATGTTTCATTTGTTGTCCGGGGAAGCACAATTCATTCACAGTCAGATTGTTCAAGAGGAAGATTGAACGTGAGGATGTACAAGCTAAAAAGGTGGAGAAAGAGAAGAAAATGAGAAAGAAAGAAGTGCATTTCCTGCACTTATCAAGTTCTTTGGTGCGATAATTAATTCAACTATTTTTTTTTCCAAAAACCCTGTCTACATTTATTTTTACAGTGAAGATTTATTTTCAACTGCATTTATCTGCATTAGTACTGTAATGATTCGTTTTAACAACAATTCGATTCATATCACAATTTGTGGATGCTGACCCGAGTCATAATCGATTTTTGTTCATCTTGAACAATCTGATGGGATCCGATTCACTGATCTAAAATTCAATCCAGGACATCCTTAGCCAAAAATTCAATCAGTGTGACTCCGAAGTTTTCCAGATTCCAAGTTTTTTTTTTTGTTTTTTTTTAATCAAGTGTAAATTAAATATGTGTACAAACAAACAAGTAAACAAGAATGAATGTCAAATCCATTCAGATTTTAGTTTGATAAAGTTAAGCCCCACTGTTGTTTTTCCACATCAAAATAATCCAAAGGGAACATTATTAGAACATTCAAGCACACTGTATGGTTACATGTCTTTGCTAAATTCACACACTTGGACTGGAATGATAGACTGATCAGTTTTTACGGCATCACGTATGTTTTATGCTGTGACGCACTTGGTTGTTTTTAAGTTATAGTAAAAAAGAAAACCTCCTGTGCCCCAATCCTAATGGCATTTTCCAAGATTCATTTTCATCATTTTTTTTTATTTTGAAACAATTTTTAATGGTAAAGGTCAATTTGATTCAATTAAAAAGTTGTCTAAGACGATCGATCTGGTTGGATAATTTAATTCATCGATTAATCATTACACAAATGTTTGGTTGAGAGCAGTCTGAACACAGACCAAATGCAAGGTTTAGGGCTCAATCCAGACCAAATTAAGCGGACTCTGTCCAGACAAATGGACTTTTCTAGTCTGAATACACCCTAACGCTGATTATTGTACATCTGTCTGGCCGGAGGGTGAGAAATTCTAAATTATTACTCTTTTTAAATAAAAGATGGTATTATAAATACCAGTTTACACACATTTATGCACCAAACCGCTGTGAGGAATATGGTGGGTGCAGCTTGCAGGATCTGGCCCATGAAAGCGATTAGAGGAGAGCTTAGAATGGAATAAAATAAAAATATCCATTTGCTTAATTATTATGGTAATCCAAAAAAATTTATGGGAAAAATCGTAAACGAAAGAGCAGTTTTTGTTGGGCTCTGACCCCCTTTTTGCTTCATAACCTCGTTTCGAATGTCAATATTATCTTGGGGTCTGCTCTAAGAATAAACACATGCATTAAATCAAACCTAATTATGCATTATAGGTATTTCAGCTAGCTAATGCACTCAACGTTAATTAACGACATGTCTACACTGTCTTTATCTATACATTTTTACGCATTGTTGTTGTTTAACCTTGGTTTAAAACTAATTGATTTGCTACGGGGCTGCACGGTGGCGCAGTGGTTAGCGCTCCTGCCTCACAGCAAGAAGGTTCCCGGTTCAAGTCCTGGCTGGTGGACCTTTCTGTGTGGAGTTTGCATGTTCTCCCCGTGCATGCGTGGGTTTTCTCCGGGGACTCCGGTTTCCTCCCACTGTCCAAAAACATGCTTCATAGGTTAATTGGTCACTGTAAATTGTCCCTAGGTGTGAATGTGAGCGTGCATGGGTGTGTGATTGTGGCCCCTGCGACAGACTGGCGACCAGTCCAGGGGTGTCCCCTGTCTTCGCCCATGAGTAGCCGGGTTAGGCTCTGGCAACCCCGTGACCCCGAAAGGGATAAAGCGGATTGGAAAATTAATGAATGAATGATTTGCTACGCCTCCTTTTCTACACAATCTGGAGGAGAAGATCTGTGTGATACTGTATATCCAGGAAGAAAAGGATCTCAAGGCTGCTAAAAGATTTATGAGTAAAATAAATTCCTTTATTAATTTTCACATGCTTTAATTCTCTTCTGAAGTCTCTTAATGAAATTCATATTGCATGCACAGGTTATTTGAAACCATCTGATAAAACCGACAGTCCGCTTATCCCCTTTTCTCCCCCATCCTTGCTTTGTCTGTGCTGGTCTTTGTAAACATGTTGCTGCATATCTGCAGCTCAACGAAGGAGGTGAAGGTGCTGTTGCTGCTGCTGGCTTCTCCAAAGGTTGTCGGTGCTGAGCTCCAGGTGCCTGCGGAGGCCCCCATCTGTTTGGCTGGCTGACCTGCGCTGCCTCCCACCATATGCGCAGTTCTTGACACCTTCTGTCACATTCACACTGAACGCAGAGTCTACTGGTGGCCTCTGTTGGTTTTTCTCAGTCTGCATCTCTGACGTGAGTTCAGATTAATTTTGCTGACGATCACATAGAAATAACCAGGGTGAATTGAATTCTGGCTGAATTTTTTTTCTACAAGCCATCCATGTAAAGGTTAATGTCCGTATGGTCAGTCAACATGTCAGAGCCACACATGGTTTGGTGGAGTCTCCACCTGCCTCTACACCCATGCTTTTCACACCATTGCCCATTGGAGTGACATGGTCCCTGGTAACCTGGATACAGCAAACCTGAGCAATTTGGATATAATTAAGCCATAAATCTTCCACAGACCATATGAAAGGGCTGCACTCACTCGCACCCCCATCCTCAGCGCGATGCGGCTCACCTCCACAATAAGCCAGCCCGCAAGATAAGGAGCTAATTTGGCTCCGCTGCTTCTGGATAACACTGGAAACAGCTCACCTTGAGTTAATGAAATGCCTAAACAAATATGTCCTCTGAAATCTAATCTAGCAAATCACCACAGACGGATATGCGGCGAGAGCACAGCACGCCTGGAGATTGCATTTATTTGTGGTGAAAGGCTCACTTCAAGTGTACCGATATTTGGAATTTATGTTGAGGATAATCTCTACTTTACATGCACACACACTGATTATTGCTGCAAGGGTAAAAAAACAAAAATAACCCTGTCACTCATCTGTCTTTGTATGATGGAAAAGCTGCTTTGGTGTCTGACGCCGGCTGCACGGTTCCATAAAAGTCATAAATGACAGAGCACCATTTTCAGCCCCGCTGTGCTTAAGCAGAAAAATGCCTTCTGACTGTTACTGACAGTCCCAACCGGTTTGGGTGATTTGACCTGGAATAAATCACTTGCTCCATGTGTGTGCAATATGTAGAGTTATTACATATGCACAGTGAATTCTTCATTGGGCTTCAAACCTGTCTATTCAGCCATGTCTTGGAATATGTTAGGACAAAATGGCAGATTAGTGCTCTGAAGTCTGTTGGGTAAAACTCCCTCAGTGTGCCTCAGCTGTCATCTCTTCTGTATTTGTGTGTGCTTCAGTGTGTGTACATATTCAGCCTTCCATCATTCAACTGTGAATTTAGTTCAACAAATACAAGGGAATCCAGAGTCCATGACAATGTCAGAGAGAAAAACAAAATAGGGAAACATTTGGAAAGAGATCTAAAATCAACGAGGATCTACTTCAAGAAAGTTTAGATCGAGGTGCAGCACGGTATAGTCACACCCCCGGGTTCCTCATGTGAGACACTGAAATAGTCATCAATTTGTCTTTTGATTCCAAAAATGAATGTTATTGTTACTAATTAAAGCCTTACTGCCCTTACAGAAGGATACGGGGGAAAATTAGCAAACGAAGCACTCAGGTGGCCCACAAGAAATATCAAGGCGGTAGACAGATCGGTGAACCCGAAGAGCGAAAAATGTTCATGTACATTTTTACTACAGGCATGCTGCGGGCGACAGTTCATAGAGGACACTTATGTAAGGGTACGTAAGGTGGAAGTAGGTGAGATGCAGGCGTGTCATTCAGACTTTTGTTTTTTTTCAACCCCCTCAAATCTTCCAGTCTGTGCAAGGAGCCCGTTAGTGCTGACTACAAAGGAGGACATTAGACAGAGTGTAGTTTGTGTGAACATCCTACTGGCGTCCAACAGGCGCTTATGTATCACATGCACACCTTAGGCATGCGGCATTTGCAGTCAGTAAGGTGGCAGTACTTGCACCCTTTTAACAAAGTGTGGCATAAAGTCACCATGCGACAGTGTCACCCGTGCGTTATAAGTGCATGTAACTTCCATTAGTCTTACAAATACTTCACGAGACATTTACTCACTGCCCTCAACCAAACATTTCTGCTCTGGAACAAAGCTTGCAAACAAACCACATGACTACAGGTATCTTCAGTCTTTGGTCACTTTAAGAGAGTAAATACACAGCAATGTTAAAAACACTATTTTCTTTGAAAACCATTTCTGCATTTCCTCCAAAAGGCAGAAGCTTTCGGGTCTGTAGTCTGAGACACAAAGCATCAGATGTCCAGCTCCTAAGTCATGTTAAATCATGTTAAAGTAGCTTTTTACAGATAAAAGGCCAGGATGTTTGGCCTGAATGCATTCTAAAAAAACAGTCACAGTTCAAAGGTCTGCATGTTCTGAACGTTGGAGGTTTTGGAGAATCAGTCTTGTGACTATTTAACAAACTGAAAGGCTTTTCAGCCCAACACTTGTTTCTGTGTGGCTTTACAGTGTGTGATCAAGCATCACACTTTCCACAGCAATTATGCTCCTAATCGCAGAGCGTCGACGCAGAAGAGGGACAAGTCATTGGGTATTAAAAGGTGGAGATGTCTGCATGATTGGGTGTAGACAGTGAAAATTTTGCTCTCAATCCTCAACACCCTTTACACCAACAAGTCACAGCTGAGGAAGCAGCCACCCACACATGAAATAAGTCCTGCTTTCATGCCACCCACTTTAAATGTAAAGCTGTATTTGTTGCTGCACATATGTTAACACAGACGCATGTTTGGACGGTTTTCTGACTCCCATTCTCTCTGAATGAGGAAGCAGGAGAACTGCCTGAGGTAATCAAGGATGACATGATGTTTATGTAACCTCCAAGCCTCAAAAACCAAATGCAATTATTGGGTCCCAGTCCCGGTGACCCCAACCCTGTAGCGTTTTTGACCGCAAAACTCCACTGTCCCGAAAGAGGGTGGGGGTGATGGGGGAAGGTGGGAACGCGGAGCGGAGGCGAGCAAGAGTTGAGCTCTTTTCACAGCTTCCGCTGACGGGAGCTCCTGCCACCTAATGCAAAGTGACAGGCTCTTCAGTGGAGAGGGTGCAGAGCCCCCCAATTTTTGCCGGGACCCCTCAGCGGGAGAAGCGGAGAAGCCAAGGCTTGGGGTGGCGGCCCTTATTGTGGCCCAGCGAGTTGGAATGGGGCAGGGGCCTCATTACAACGCTTAACTGCACTCACAGGCCCTCATTAACCCACCACACCAGTGACTCAAATCAAAACAGACAATAAAAAGAGGTCAGGCTGTAAATAAAAGCTCCCATGTCTGCCCCAGCGTTGTAATTGAGCATTTTATGGCATTTTTAAACAGATCTCAGTAAACATGGAAATACACAACAATGGATCAATTTAAAGGAATACATTTCCTCTGTGAAGTGTCTTCATCAGGTTTGCAGTCAGTTCCTGTTTGAATGATTCAGTGCAGACGTCTGGCCATAAACTCATAAAAAAAAGACAAAACAGGCCAAAAACATACTTTTGGTAACGTGGGCTTGTAAAGGAGGTTTCAGGGCAGGAGAATGGATCATTAGGAATAACAAGCACTCCATGAAGCTGCAGGGGATGCAAAGATGAAGAGCAGGCGGATGAAGGATGCTCATCAGTCAGTGCAATAGAACGGAAGATTCATTCAGACTAGAGATGTCCCAATCGGGTTTTTTGACTGATTCCAAGTTATTTGACTTTGAGAATCTGCCGATACACAGTCCTGATTTGATATTTTACACGTTAAAAAATAAAAACATTTAATAAACAGATCCATACGTTGCCAGATTTTTATTTTCGATCTTCTTTTATCATTGAACATTTCTGTGAAGGAGCTTCAACAATCAAGTGAAAATAGTCTATCTATTAACTAGGAATAATGGTTAACTATTAACTTGTAAGAATACTTAGTCATGTGAGAAAGTTTTTACTATTTATTCTTACTATTTATTAAGTATTGAATAATTTTGATCAGATGTGATTCAAAATCATTGTTGTAGCATGAATACGATGATTGGTATTCATGACTAGCTCATGGCAATGTAACCATTTATTTGTTTTGGTTGTTTTTGAAAGACTTTTGATTTTTTATTTCCCTAGAGTTTGCACTTTGTGGACCAGAGGTCTCAAACTGGGGGGGTCGCTGCTTTTGTATGAATAGCACTTTTACAGTGTTGGGTGTGGAGCTGATGAATTGACCAATCACAGTGCAGTATATGGCTCTTGGGGCCGTGACTTTGACCGGCCGTTGTCACACTCCAATTTGTAAGGCTGCCAGATCACTGAGCATGAGCATAAAATGCGCTAAAGCATTTTAGAGTCTCTTTGGATGTTTACAACAATAATAACCTCTTAAAATCTTTTTAATAATAAAAAAGTTTACTTTAATGTTTAAAAAAACTAAGAAAAAGTAAATATTAAGGACCAGGACTGCACGATGCTGCACTGGACTACAAAGGGACTACAAATGTTTTCTTCTTCTTCTGCTTGGTCTGACTGCAGTTTACTTCTCAAAGTAGGAATTTTCAGCCCCACTTCCTGACACTTTCTTAACTCCGTGAACACAGACATGTTATCATCGGCTGCAGCAGTCTGTGACATATCCTCAGAGTAAAATTTCTCCTCTTTTCCTCTCGTCAACATATGAAAAATCAAAACGATTAAACAGAGAGAATGACTCCAAGCTGTGTGTCTGCTATTCTGTTATGTATTGTTGAGATTGTCACTGTTTGTAATGACAACAATATACCATTATACAATGTTGCGTTTAGGCAACGTTCCTTAATTTTTCACTGCTATAATCCAGTCAGGGGAAGCTCTCTGTTTTTAAGAAAAACATCAGTTCTTGTGACTATGGACTTCTCTGCTGTTTAAACGGCTCGGACAGTCGTAACAGAGGCAGAACTGTTGGGAAATGCTAAGAAGTAGACAAGAGAAGCCATGTTCATGGAGGTTAAAGAAATGTAAGTTTAAGTCTTATTTTGTGTTTAACAGTTAAAATATAATCATGTTACTTGAACTGTGTTCATAAGGACGTTTGAATCTGAATACAGCAGACATACAAGACTGAAAAAATAGAAAACTGACATTTATTACTGGGTCATTTACTTATTGATTTTAATTTGTTTATGAATTTGTTGACTGAGGGTTTTATTAGTAATTTTGTACTGTTAATACAGTACAGTTCATAGTACAGTACATGCTCCATACACATCTACTACCAAAGAAGGGATGTAGTCTACCTGAGGAAATTATCCTTAACTTGTTTACACCAGGGTCCTTCTTCATTTTATTTTGTGTTAAATAATACAATTTTAAAAAATGAAGAGTGGATTTAAAAATTCTGATTCAAATTTACATTGGCTCCCATATTTTATTTACAGTGGCTGCGCACTGAGGTTGTGGTCCAGCCTCACCCTGACTCTGCCTTCAGGGGCCCCGAGGAAAATGAAGTTTGAGGCTCCTGTTGTAGACGGTTCCTTAGCAACCATCCGTTTGATTCTCTCTAAAACTAAAAACGATCTTTTTTTTCCTGTAAAAATGCCTTTATAGGTCTTTGTTTATGTTAGGACAAACCCATAGAGACACTTGCTGTTGGTTTTTAATCTTTACTAAAAGAGTTATTGAGCCCAGAAGTTTGAGTCTGTGCATATCTTGCTAACTTTATCAAACAGTTTTTCTGCGCCTCCTGCTCAAACTTGTATTGCCGTATTCTGCTTTGCTTCATGGCAATTAAATCTCGTGATCCATTCATGATTTGCAGGCTTCTAGTAGAGTATTTATTGTACCAATAAGCTTGAAACATATAATGATAAGGAGAATAAAATTAATATGAACCCTGATCAGGATGCAACTTTTGATTTTGATTTGAGTCTGAAACTACATGATTCGGCCCAGTTTCCATCACCAAAAAAAGATTCATGTGAATTAACTAAAGTAACTAATAATGGAGAAATACAAACCCCAAATAAAAAAACCATGAAGATAAAGCTTCCAACAAAGTGAATTACAACCCGACTTTTTATGTTTTTAGTTTTGAAGGTGTTGCACTGCAGCTGTGTGAGTTTTAGGATCCACAGTGTACGGACAGTGTACAGCAGTAATCGGTGAACAGAAAATGAAGTGGGGAGACAGCTGCTATACAGCTCTCAGCTCTCCAGCTTGAGAACCATGAGGATGAGGTCACACCGTAAAGACCAGCAGGCCATCACATTCTGTCACATCATCAGCAAAGCTCTGCTTTCCATTTTACTGCCTTCCATCTGCATACGTCCCCTTACAGCGAAGGACAAGAAACAGACTGAAGCCCTGCGAGTTTAATGAAAACGCTTTTGCACAGCGACAGAGGAAGGAAGGGACAGATGGGTCCACTTACCGGCCTGGTTAGTGGTGATGTTGACTGAGGCATACTGGGGGGAGTAGGGGCTCTGGTCTGACACCCCGTTGACAGCCTGCACCTCAAACGTGTACTGCGTGTGGGCCAGGAGGTCACTGATGTAGACCCGGGTTTCTGTCAGGCCCAGCTGACGGGGTAAAAACTGAACGTTGTCCCCGCAGCGAGTGCACCCTCCCCGGCCTCCGCCGCAGCTCTTGCAGATGATGTTGTAGACGACATCCTCACGGCCCCCAGAATCCCGAGGAGACATCCACTCCAGCATCACAGAGGTCTCATTCACGCTGGAGATCACAGCCTGTGGAGCTGAGGGGACAGCTGCAAAAAACACAGAGGTTCAGGTTCTGCATTAAAGTGCAAGGATGCTGCATGGTTACCAACACTTTCAAACATTTGACCAAAAGGAATCTAGAATAAACTTAAAATATTCAAACAATAAATAAAACATAAGAGAGAGAAAACAAACAAGTAAACATTTACAAATAATTGTCAGAGACGTCTTTTATGTGTGCCTTTCTTTCAGAATCTGTCTTGGAGCAAAGAATTAAACGCTTTCTCCAACTGAGCGTCTGGAGTTTGGAGCCAAATGCAAAGTGACCACATGAATAATGGATCCAGGTCTGTATCGCATTACAGTAAAATCCATCCTCCCTCCGCGTACGAGCTCCAAAACATCCTCGCTTTCTTTAGCCTTCTAGATCAAAAGTAAGACTGCTCTCTGAAAACAAGCTGGTTTGGGGTTTTTTTGTAACTTTTCAGAACAGTTTGATCGTCACTCATCCTAACATTAACTGCAGGTATATTTTTGTTTTTTAGGATTTTATCTTTAAAGGTTTTTCAAAATAACATGTTGACATCTGACATGTTTGCAAATTCTGCTGTTTCCTCTGCATTAGGACCGGATGGATGGATGGATGGATGGATACATGGATGGATGGATGGATGGATACATGGATGGATGGATGGATGGAT
>BSAI01000073.1:1266545-1325192 GCA_036245035.1 Adrianichthys oophorus
GGATGGATACATGGATGGATGGATGGATGGATGGATGGATGGATGGATACATGGATGGATGGATGGATACATGGATGGATACATGGATGGATGGATGGATACATGGATGGATACATGGATGGATACATGGATGGATACATGGATGGATGGATGGATGGATGGATGGATGGATGTTTTTGGTTGTGCCATGTCAGTCACCTAAGATTCATGTTGATAATCATCTACAGCTCTTTTCATTTCTGTCCTCAGACTATTTAAGTGTCTGGTTTTCAGTTTGTCATTGTCAGGTCATCTGCTCTATTTTGTCACCTTTTTGTATCTCTGTGGTTTTGTGATGTTTACATTTATTAAATGTTGAAGTTTCTGCCATCAAGCCCAATTCCGGCATTTTGGGTCCTACACCCTCCAGATCTTGACACGACTAGACACAAGACAAAATGTAGAATACAATGAAAAATTGTAATGATACATGAAATTAAATGGATACAATTTAAAGTCCAAAGAGGTAAAGGTCACATAAAAATATGTATCAATATTATACACATGCCATGCCAAATGACACCAAATTTAACTTTACATCTGGGACAGTCCATCTGTTAGGAAAGTCTAGGTGTTTCCTTCTAAGTTACAAAGAAATGCTAAATAAGTACAAATAAAAAACTGTTTTTATTTTTTGGTTAAAAGATAAAACATTTTCTGGCAGATCTTTATTTCACTAATTTGTTCAGATAATTGCATTGGGTCAGTTTTTTATTTCTGTTCCATATATACTGTTTATCATAAACTAAGTGTCTCAATCTAAACAAGTTTGATGCTTTTATTTTGAAGGTGAAAGGCTTTTATGTTTGGTGACATTTCCCTGGATACCTGCAAAGGGAGGCCAAATGTTTGTTTTGGACCTCTCGGTGTGTAACTGCCAGCATGTCGGAGCATGAATGTATTTCTTTACGTAAAACTGGACGATGATTTTAGTTGTGTTTGGCTAAAGAGTACAAAAATAAAAGGAGAAGGACAGCATAACCAAAGGACAGCATGGAAGTAATTTTATGATGGAAGATGTGCCGTGCCCTTGATGGTGTGAAGGGCATAATTACTATGTCTGCTTACACAACCCCCCCACATGGGGGGAGGAAATCCACAAAATGGCTGTGACACCATAGCCTCTTTGAGCTGACTGCATTCCAAGCTGGCAGCGCCTCTTCCCTCGGGTCGCCCATTTACACTCTCATTTTCAGGGCTGATGTCCACTTTGTTGAGTGTTTTCTTAACGTTCCTCCTTGACTGTTTTCTCATGGCGGGCAGTATAGAGTTACTGCAGCTGAGAGAGACCCACTGTGCCTCCTATTGACCCATTCTTAGCAGCTAAGCGCTACAGGCAGGAAACGTCCCACACGGCACATGATGAGTGACAGAACAAACAAACAAACAGTAAGATTTTGTGTTTTTTTTTTACCACGAGCACCTCATTACAGCAGAGGTTTCTTCCGGGACTAATGAGATAAGCAGGTCTTCTCCGCCCACATCCCAAATCTGAATCGATCACTTCTAATTTAATGTCCTCCTAAAAGGCAGCAATTAACAGACCTCTAGCGCTGGAAGAAAGCCCACTTTAGGGCCCTTTTTTGGTATCGCTCAGAAACATAACTCCTCCTTGGCATCTCCTTCCTGCGGAGGACCACTAATATCCCTTCCATTAGCTTGTGGGCCTCTCTGATGGGCCCGTTGTCTTGCTTTAATCAGACAGGGCCCTGCTGCGCTTAATGTAGTTGACGTGACGCTGTTGCTTTCTCATTCACAACAGCTGCTCAGCTCCCAGAGCCGGGCTTATGCAAATCTCCTTTGTTAAAGACCATCAAATCTTTTCCCTCCTCTCACCCTTTCAAACAGCAGAGTGCGAGAATGAGGAAAAAACACCACTGAAACATTGAAAGGGGGCTTTTTTTTCTGCTGCGCGCGGATGCTGGCGTACACACACTGCTTTCGCTCGCATTCCTTCCTCATCTCATTCTGTGTCTCTCTTTCATACTTTGCCCCTGCTCTGCTCACTTATACTTTGCTCAAACCGTCTTCTTTTTCTTTTCCTTCAACCTCAAATTCAAATTCTAATTCAATCAGCCTCATTGGCATGACAAGAGGGAGTTTTGCCTGGGCTCATTCTGGGAGACTGACCCCTACACGGCTCTGCGGCCTGGCCCAGTAACCCCGGGTCAGGTTTGGAGAAGGAGCCGTGTGATGTTGAAGGAGGGCAGCTGAGGCTTGTCTGTCAGGTCACGTCCACAGACAGCGCCGCTTTGAGTGCGTTTGTGTGAGGGACGGCTCTGACAGGCCTCCTCTGTGTGGAGCTGCACAGACTACCACTGTTCTTTGATCTCGGGCTCTTATGCTTGTGAGCGTGAAATGCATGCGTGCCATAAAGTTCATATGTGTGAAACTAAAGCGGGACTGTTCACTTCTGACTGCTGTGATTTCAAAGACCAACAACGTTTGTTGTACACGTACTGGTGCAGGGCATCTGGAGAGGATCAGAGTCGGTGCGGTAATATCCGTTGCGGCAAACACAGTTGATGGCGCCTTCGCTGGTGGTGCGGCTGTTTATGGGGCACTGCAGGCAGAGCTGATCCCCCTGAGTGGACTTGAAAAACCCCGATGGGCAGGCTGGAAGAAGACACAAGAAAAACCAACGGTTTACTGCACTGCAAAAACAGGCCCCTCAGAAAAACTCAGCCAAGTTAGAAAAAAATCTGCCAATGGGATCACAAACAGGGTCTTACCAAGAATTCTCATTTTATGAGAAAATTCAGATGTGTTTTTTCAAAGTAAGCTTATTGAAAAACTTTCTCAATGAGATTATTTTTTTCTTGAAACAAAAGGGTCTTTTTACTTTCTTAATATTCAGTTTTAGAGCATTTGAAGCAACTGTTTCAGAATCTCTATTCAATGAATCACAGCAAACAGGGGTAGCCAAAAAATAGGAGAAGAGGATTAATCTTAGACAGAAAATCCCTGGAAAGTAGAAAACATATCTGTTTATGCAGTAAGGCACTGTTACTTAACAAGAAATCTTATAATAGGAAATCCAAACCTAGAAATAAGGAGTTAAACACAAGCATTAATGTTAAAAATGTGATACAACCCAATAAAGAGTCATTTTTGTTGGTTACAAGCAAATGGTTTCCAGTTTTTGAGTTTTTATGAACCTCACTGTGGTTCATTTTGATTAGAGTGACAACAAAACAAAGGTAATATGTGGAAATGACTCATTTTAAAATAAAATGTGAAAAATTGAGAATATGATCTTAGTATAAGTTGGTCCAGCCTAATAAATCCCTCTATCATGGTCTTTAAAACAACTGACTTCAATGTTAAAAACTGTTGGAGTGATTTAAATGTCTTCTCCATGCTTCTGTTTAATACATGCATTTAAATGCCTCAGAAATATTTCTTAAATTAAACAATTGGAGTTTTCTTTTTTTTTCTTGAATCAAGTTTTTCTTTTGTCAAGAGTTTGGAACAAAATGATTTGGACTCATTGTAATCATAATGTCCTTCTTTCTAGATCCTAGTTCTCAATAACAGAACATTTTTGCAGCTGTACTGATTTAGAGAGAAGCTAAAACAACTTCAAACCAGGTCAAATATCTACAATGTCTTAAAACACGGTTTAAAATCTTAGCAATGATCAAATAGTCTGTGGTGTCCAAGGCAATAAACACCAAAAAATGTTGCTTTCATTTGTTTTAAATCCAAAGATTCTTTTTTGGAATGAAATCAAATCCTTTGATGCAGCATCCTGTGTTTTATTTTGATTCAGCGTTTCATTAGCTGCTTTATGCTTTTCATTTAGTGTCCATAGGAGACTGCTTTAAAAACAACACAATTGTAGTCCAACATTTCAACACACAACAGTTGTAGCTACTCTTTTCTGCAAATATGACAACACATTACAAGCTTGCTTTAAAATATTCACCTCACAGCTTTCACAGAAAAGTCAAATTTTCCTTAAAAAAAACCTATGTTAAAGGCCTTTTTCTGGAGACCTGAGAGAGTAATCAGATTTAATACAGAGCTGGAGGGGCGCATTCACTTTATCAGCCACTGAGTTTTACATTAGTGCCTGTAATTGTGTGCAGGAGTCTCCTGCTGTACACCGAAGCAACCAATCTGTGCGTCACAAAGGCGTCATTCACCTCTGATAAACAAATGAAACGAGAGCTGTCCACAACATCCCTTTATCCTCTCATCTACGCTGGCTTTGGTCTAAAACGACGGAGTAGAAAAATATAAATAATGTTCTGGGGCTTTTGCACCTACAACATGTCAAGTGCTTTTCTTTCATCTTGGGCCAAAAAGAACAAGAAAGGAAAAAGCACCACATTTGTGGTTTAGCTTCAGGTAATGCAGCTCCCACCTGCCCCGGCGATGCAGAAGAAAGTCCAGAGGTGTTGGAAGTAGAGTAAGCAGAAAACTCACACCAGAGACCTGCTGCTTCTCTGAAGATAAAGCCCTTCAGGTCTTTCAGTACCCTGCTGAGGAAGAAAGCGTCTTCTACCCGCTCCTTCTCATATGGATCTCACTATTTTTAAACGCAACATTGATTCAAAGTAAGAATTTCTCAAATCTATCGAATTAAAGCAGGTTTCATTTGTTTTTCCCTTTAGAGTCTGTTGATGTTCGAGAAAAAGCTCTAACATCTGGAATATGAAAAGTCCTGCAGCTGTAAGAGGTCATGTCACAGAAGGATTCCAGGCCTATTTCTGGTGTTTTGGTTATAAAGATACTTCGCTTTAAGCTGAAAATCCGCCGCCACCTTCCAAACCACAGCTTCACAGTCATTAGAAGAACAAGGACTAATGGACATGTATGAAGAGCAAACATACCACGCCAGCTTTTTATTATTGTCTCCATAAGGCTTAGTGTTGCCTCAAGGCAATAAACCACATTTTCATGTTTCACCATAGGCCATTTCAATAAAAATAACTTCAAAAAAACTAACAAGTCGTATTACTGTTGCATAGAATGATGAGTTGAAAGTGGAGTGATTGATTTTGGAGGGAGGGGGTCCTTCTCTGTAAGCTTTGCTACAAGAGAGATATCTTCATAAGAAGGTAAGACAAAGATGACTTTTTTTACATGCTTATATTGATGTAAATAAAATTTAAAAATCGGTGAATGTGCATTAAGGTGTGAAGAAGTACTTTTGATAGTTTTTTTCTACTTTTAAAAAGTTATCTATGTAGTGAAATTATTTTAGGGACCCCAAAGCTACCCAAAAATAAGGAGAAATATTCTCCCCAAAACGAAAAAGTCATGTAAAGGGTTAAGAAAAATATCAAAGTTCAGGAAGAGAACAATCAGGTTATTCTCCATGATGGTTTTGGACTCCATCCGCTGATTGTGTCATCTACACATCATAGCCTAAAGCTGAGTTCCTGATTGGTTGATGCAACTTGAAATCTTCACCAAAATTCATAGTTTGAACTCACGCAGCAAAACGCATCGGCGCCAGACCACAGCGCCTCGCCTGACGCTGAAATTGTGCTGCAGGACCTCTGATGGCGTCTGTACATGAACTTCACATCCAAAAACCGTGCACAGCTTCAGTTACAAACACCCAGAAAAGGGGTTGACCTGTGCGGGTGCTGCAGGTTTGGGGTTTTCCAGGCCCATGAAGGCCCTTTGTTAGAGCACTAACGGGCTCCTTGAGCAGTCCACAGAATCTGCGTGTCCTGTACAGCTCCATCTATGTTTCAGCCCGTATCCATGCACCCATAATTTATCCTCAAGCAATTCCCTCCTTCTTTGACTGGGATGAGAGATTTTGTGAAAGGGAAAAACAGGAGGGCTGGACACTCCTGCTGCCACTCATGAGTTCTGTGAATGAGGCCCGGCTAGCTAGTTCGTGGAGAATTGGACCTTGGGGGCTCTGCGCCGTGGACGGGAGTATGGGCTTTGTGAGTAACGGAACTGTTGGAAACAGCATGGGGGGGGGGGGGGTTGCAGTATCCAGATGGAAACAAAGACCAGAAGGGAGAGGTGGGCAATGGCAGTATTTGGGAATTTTTCAGGAAAGGGAATTAGTGAATTAGGTTGTCCACATTAAATATATGAGCTGTAACAGTATGCAGACTGTGCTTAACAACCCGAGCAATGACTTCAGGATCTGCATAAACAGGAAAATGAATGGAAATAATTGAGTCGTATTTACAAAGCCACATGATACCCGGCTAATAGAGCTGTTCGATTTAAATGTTCAGTGGCTGCAGATGGATAACGCGCTGTTGGGTAATTTACATTCTCCCACCAAACCATCCGACATCAACTTTTTCTTTTAATTTAGGCCATTCCATTTGCTGTCCAAATAATGGGCAAAGATGGCACTTTAACTTGATGAAGAAGGCATTAATATTTCATTATGTTTGCAAACATGACATACCAATCCTCTAATTCTCTCTACAGCAAAAACCCATTTTAACAGTTTACATTTTATAATCTCTGAACTTTTCACCATTCCACAACGAATGGAATGCACAAGAAAAATATATAAAATATGTGTTAAATTTAAAATAATTCAAACAAACACAAAAAAACTAAAATTTACATTAGAAAGGTCAAAGAAAATCTGCTTTGCATTCTTTCCATTTTCATGAAGAATTGAATGAATGAATTCATGACTAATTGTAGGTTCTTAATATAGATGTTTAAACTCACTTTTTAAATATGTTAAACAGAAAAACAAAACATCATTACTGTCACTTCTGTCCAAAATACTTGGAAATAAAAACTGACATAGAAATGACTATGTTTAGATGATGTAAACTCAAATATTTGCATGGAAGAACGTCGGTTCTTAAAACACTAAAGGCTGAACAGCACTGAGTCCTAAAAGTGCTTGGGATCAAATGTAGCTGGTTTACATCTCCAGAGAATCAAACTGGTGAAACCAAAAATAACCTCAAATAGCTAAACACACCGTCCATTTGTAAAACAAACCAGTTGTGTGGAGAACAGCAAGATTCACAGATCAACAGTTTTGAGTGTGAGATGTTGCATAGGTTTGGGCTGAATCGTCGATGGGCCGGGCGAATGCATCAACTCAGTGATTCATAAACTGAAAAGTCAAAGGGAAAAAAAATCACAATATTCTACATTACTCATACAGAGCTGTACATGCACAGATGTGTTAATTTGTGTTGTTTTGTCTAATATACTTTTGAGAGTTACCATTTGTTTTCTGAGCAGCAGAAAGACGATTAAAGCTGCAAATGCTTCAAGAAGGATGTGAACAGAGATCACAGACGCATTGATGAACTCACTGAATTTATCCATCACTTCAGGTTCTCTTGAAAGCTGTTGACTTTTGTTACAATAGTCTAGGTAAATTAAACACATTTCCATTTCTCAGACATCTTGTGCTTTCTAATGAAAGTTATTCGTTGATTTCAACCTTTTGTGGAATATTTTCAAGGAATGATTCACTTCAGTCTGTTCTCCACCTGGAGCAATGCTCATGGTCTCTAGACTCTGGGGTTTATTCTTCTATGGTCCGAGTTCATCCCAAGACGTCATCGTAAATCCGTGTTATTTTCTAGAACATAGTTTCTGCAGAGCGGCGGGAGTTCAATGGAAATTTACATAATTGAGCAAAAAAACTAAAACAGTGAACAATATCGGATCCAGACACCGCTCAGACGAGGAAAACAAAGACGTTCATGGATCTATTTGTCTGCAAGTGGTTGTATCAGAATGGGGCGGAGAAGGAAGCTTTTCACCTGCCCGGCATATTTTCTACATCACAAATACAATCTTTTTAAAATAGCATTTTTGCATCTGCTCCTGAGCCACAATCATTTACTCAGAAATACAATTTTGAGCATTTTCTATGTGTCATCTATCATCAGAAAAATTCCACAAGAACATGTAAAAAAAAAACACCAAAAACATGATTTTTATCTGTTCCAATCCCATCAGCATTCTTTTGGCGCCACAGTTTGGCTGCATCACAGCAGGACCCGCCCAATATTCCAGGCTAGTTGACACACAGATTAGAAACAAAGTTCACAGCATGAATGTGACCAAAATATTTAATATCTGCACTCTGTAATTTCACATCTAACCAGGTGGATTTGATTTAAAATATTTGCTCTTTTGCTGAGGTTATGTAAGCAGAGATCTGTCAGTCAGCCCTCGGCAGCAAAACAGCAGAGAAAAACACATTTAAACCACTTTTCGCTGTTTTTTTGTTCTCTTTTGTTTGAGATTAAAAGACAAAAAATTATCTAACAAGCTAAAACTTTTTACTCCAGTATAATTAAGCTTTATTACCCAAAAAGCTGGACTTGAGAAGTTTAGGTGAAATAAATAAGAGGAGTGTAGAAACAAACGGGTTAACTATCATAACTCATTTTTATTTGTTAAAAGAAACCTGAGCCAGTTTTACAAAACTGTACTAGCTTGTTCAAAGGGACACATGATGATATGTTTTGGCACTTCTGTGTACTTTGACATGACTGGAAAATATGCTGGGAATTTCCAGGTAGAACTCAGATGACAGATTTTAAGAGTTGCACAGTTGGTTGGTGTCAGATGTAGAAAAGCAGAGATATGGAGAGCAGTGATTAAAAACCCCATCAAGGCTTTAATTCCCCCACCTCCCCGACTGCCCAGATTGTTGCAGTGGAGCTGTTTGATCATCACGCCGGCCATCCACGGGACATCTAAGGACTTTTTTTTTTTAGATGTTTCTTCCAACGACAAAAATCCTTCAAGCTCATCCTTTACTCTCCCAGGCACTATTAATATCTTCAAGGCTCATCCCTTCCTCCTCTGGAGACTGTGAACGCGGGTTTGGAAATGAAAGTGACAATGGAACGTGGCATCAAGTCAAGAACAAGAGCCACATAGAAAAAGTTTGAGGAGAATTATAAACACTTCAGAACCAATTTGGTAGCTGTGTCAGAAGGTCCAGATCACCTCAAATTGCTTCCAGGCTCAGAGCAGGCTCTTTGCTCTGTAATGTTCAACCCAACATTACAGAAAGAATCACAAGTCCTGCATGTGCGCCGAGCCGTATTTGTTTTTGGTGATGATTTAACTTTAACACTCCTTTTTAAAACTGCTTCACCAACTCACCCCCCCACGTACATAACCCCCCAGCTGCTTCTGTCTGCCAATGTTTATGACTGCTAATAATACGTAGCAACATAAAAGCTTTAATTAGAGGCTTTTGCTCGACTCACTGAATGAAAATAGCACAGGAGGAGCTGTGAAGTAACCGTGCGAGAGTGCTAGTCAGTTTTTAGAGCACGTAATTTGCTTTTTGTGTCAAAGGTTTTCTGAATGTTTCCTGGGTATCGATCAGATTTACTGTGAACGGAAAAAGAAACCTTCAACAAGAAAATCTCAGAATCTTATTTTTTGTTTGCTGTGATGAGAGATCCCAAACCTAAAGCGGGTGTTTGACACTTCCATTTTATCTACTGCGGGTCTGGCTGGACATGGAGGTCGCAGCGGGACAATCAGCTGGGTGATGGCTGGTCCAGGCTCTAATGTGTTGTAAAGCAGAGGCAGTAAAAGAGGGAAAAACGGCAAAAGCAGCAGCTTTGGAGTGTCCTTTACCCACCGTCTCTCATCCACAGCACCTCACAGGGAAACTCTTTGTCCGACAGGCTGGGGGCTGTAAAGCAACTACAGCCCCCCCTTCCTCCCCTTTCTCCTCATTCGGTCTTTTGAGAACTCAATGCCCCCCCTCCCCAAACCGCTTTATTTAATGAACAAGACTCTTAGAGAAGAGACAAAGGAGAAAAAGATGGGCATGAGCTGTGCATGTGTGTGCGTGTGTTGTGTTTAAGGTGTGAAAGACAAGGCAGCTGGGGGGGGGGAGGAATAAAACCTGAGGGAATAGGATTTGTGAGCACAGCAGGAAAAAGTGCTGAAAGCAGTGAAAACGGTCAGCATCAGAGGGATTGTGTATGCGCGGATGCTGGTATTTCCCTGCGCTCCATTGTGTCCAAAGAGGCTCTCAGAGCCGTGCACATCTTTGAGCCTCTGTCGGCTGTGGTGCAGCTTAAAAAAAAACACATAAAGTGGTGACTTTCAAAGGGCTTTGAATACACAGAGTCATTGTTTTGGAAGAGATTTCAACATGTTTTTAGCTTTTTAAGCACATGCGGTACATGCAGACAACCAAGCTTTCAGCGGCTCCCGTCTAAATGGAGCGTGACCCTGAGAAATGACAGTCAGATAAAGCAGAGCAGCCGCAAGTGGAGTGTCGGTTCTTAGGAGTGAAGACGAGCATGGACCCCCCCCGGCCCCTCACTTCCTTTTAAGCACTTCCACAGGGAACACAAGCCGGTACTGTTTGCAACACAGACTCTCGTGATTCAATTAGGAACGCGGTCCTCCTGGTCGCCTAATTCAATCAGGCTTGTGTGAAAGCTATTAGACAACTGGCATCCGCTTCACCCCACACGTACACAAATGATATAGTCATCTGTCCCTTTAAGTTTCCGTGTCTTTTGCAATTAGCAGGTCTGGGACACGCGGTGGCAGGACAAAACCAGAAGTGGAATCACTGCTGACCTGTAAGGCTACGTTCACACCGGGCTGGAAACGGATGTTCAAGCAACCACTTCCAATGAAAAGTCTCTGTTCAATGGAAAATCTCTTGTTTCAGCCTTCCAAATTCAAAACTCTCATTTTCACACATTGCTACACATATTTTTAGGTCAGTTTTTGGGCTGCCAACAAAACGTGCAGCTATTGAACTCGCGTCAAAACTTTGACCAATCAGGGACTCACATTTGGTAGTGACATACGGATAGCGTCTTTTTCAAAACATGGAAAAGCCAACTGCGTGAAAACCAATCATGAAGAAGGAAATAATTGTGGTTTTTGCCAGGCCGGAATTCTATGACACTAAGTCTTTCATATATCGGAAATGAGCTGTGAAGGAGAAAGCCTGGAGATTCATCAGATCCGCTTCAACATTTTACACCTCTTCCAACTTTGAGTACACGTGCTTTTACTATCAGGTACCGACAGCCCAGTGAACACCGTATGCTAAAAGTGCATTCAAGAACGAGCTGAACGAGCAGCATGAGGTGTAAATCTGACTATCACAAAAGAAGAATGGATGAAGTATGGTTGTTTAATGGGTTAGTCTTTAATAAACTTTACTTAGGAGCATCAGAACAAACCAGCTGGGACAATATCCAAACACTGTTTTGGAGATGTAAATTTAAAACTTCATGTGGTTGTAATTTAACCATTTAACCATGAGCGTGATGTCATCCATAGAAAATGGTTTACTTTAGGTTCCAACCAATTAAAGTTAATTCAGTCAACATTTTTTTGGCATACAGACACCACCACGTTGAAAATAGCCATCATCAGTGAGCAGCGATTGGTCCTGAGTTGCTCTGAGTATCTATGGCAACACTTCTCACCAATCAGGAATGAGCTTGTTGAAAGGCAACACCCCTACCACTTGAAATCTGTCAGACGTTTTGAACGTTGGACAGGGGGGCAGTAGGCTCCACCAATTGTTACTGGGGCATCTGATTGGATCAGTTTATAACTTGAACTACAGAAAAAAATATATAAACAGAGAATTATCAATTATTTCTCTAAAGTATCCTATGGGATTTTGGCTTCTTCAAGCCACTTCCTGTTTGGAATCTCGGGGGGGCAATCAGTCCATTTCTCATATACAGTCAGTGATTTTAACCTAATTCTGTCATGAAAAATCTCAAGGTGGCTTCATAAAGAGCATTAAACACAGTTTTAATTTTCCAGTCATCTAACACAGATACGATTTCACACACTTCTGTGCAAACGCCTGCATGCATTTGTGTATTCCAGAGGACACAGAGCACCACCGTTCAGAGCTTGGAAGGTGACATTTCTCCTCAGCTTTTTGCTGTAAGCTGCATCTTCTCAGCAGTTGCCATAGAGCTCTGATCCCCGATCCTCCTCCTTCCAGCAGACTCCTTCCTTTGAGGGAGATTTGGAGCCAAAGTGAGCAGCAGATTAGCTGTAAATGTGGGACACCTGGGAGATGAGCGCCGAAGGTGCAGCTCAAGCTGTGCACAATTCAACAAGACATGCAGCGTACGCTGTTTCAGGAAACCCAAAACACCACATCACACACACATACATCCAGAACTCGTCTAATCTTCTTCTGATACCCATACATCAAAAAATAAATAAACTGAGACCATAAAGCCTTGAGTTACTAATAAACCTCATCTGGCTGCTGACCAGAAGACAATTTCAGCTCAAGATGCAAGGGTTTAACCTCATATATGTGTCGCAATTACAAGTCTCCCCATCAGAAGGTTTGGTATTTACAAGGACAAAGAAGAAGATTGAAGTGCTGTTCAGAATGTCAGCAGTGGCTAAAAATACCGTGTGATGGAAATATTGGTCCTAGAACAACTGCTGTATATTAATTTCCCAGTAAGTGACCTTATTTTTCATTATCTCCTAAACATCAGCCAAAAATAAAACTGGCAAGAAAGATGGGCTACAGCACCGAATTCGCACGACATTCATGATTTTGACTTTTCGCTAAAATGTTAGTCAGAAAGAAGAAACATGACGCAAGAGGCTATCCCCATGAAAGCCCAAAGCCTTTCATGCTAGTGCTGTGAGAGGAAAATCTCTTGTTCACATCAACGTATCGGTAGCAGATAAACACAAGTATTTTTTGTTTTCATTTTTGTTTATTGCTCATGCCAGAAGTTATTTCAAAATAAAACAAGCTATATGATCACTGTGACATCAAAAAAAGAAAACGTTAACTTCAGGCTTTAACCCAAATTAAGCCATTTTTTTTGTGATATGTGTGTTATGAGATGTGTGTTTTTGTGGTTTTTTGTGTGTTGCAGGCACACGTCGTCTGTAAGCAGCAATTGGTCGGAGTCGGTCTGAGTCAAAATTTCTATGGCATTCTCACCATTCTCACTAATCAGGAGTGACCTTGTCGGATGGCCACACCCCTTCCACTTAAAAACGGGCTACACTAAATCTGTCAGTTAAACATTTTGAGCGAGTCATCTGATTGGTTAGTTTAATTCTCTGTAGAAATCTGTGAGATTTGGGTTTATTGGAGCTCGTTGGTACTTCCTGTTTGGAACGTCAGGAGGGGAGGTTACTCAGTCCAGTTTTCATATACAGTCAATGGAGCCAAAGATGGAAGATTTGAGTGTGAAAGATGGCGAAAAAGCAAGAATGGTTTTCGCAAAAAAAGAAATAGAATGTTCCTAAACCTTTTTGGATGTCTGTCTCAGTTGTAAACCGTGCCGCTCTGGTCACACTTTAATTCACAGAATTTTATAAACCAAAAAAATAACAAAACAAAAGTGAGCACTGAGTAAAAAACAAACTTCATAAGATATTTAATTAGAATTTATTCAAAAAACAAACATGTGCGGGCTGCACGGTGGCGCGGTGGTTAGCGCTCCTGCCTCACAGCAAGAAGGTTCCCGGTTCAAGTCCTGGCTGGGGGACCTTTCTGTGTGGAGTTTGCATGTTCTCCCCGTGCATGCGTGGGTTTTCTCCAGGTACTCCGGCTTCCTCCCACCGTCCAAAAAACATGGTTAATTGGTTACTCTAAATTGTCCGTAGGTGTGCATGTGAGTGTGCATGGGTGTGTGTTTGTGGCCCCTGCGACAGACTGGCGACCAGTCCAGGGGTGTCCCCTGCCTTCGCCCATGAGCAGCCGGGTTAGGCTCCGGCAACCCCGTGACCCCGAAAGGGATAAAGCGGATTGGAAAATGAATGAATGAATGAATGAACAAACATGTGCTGTCACCCTGGGAATTCAGCCCACTTCATTGCAGCTTCATTTGTTTTTAGAAACAAACAGCATCAGGCTCAGTGTGGATTCACTCCTTAAAAAACGCAGGCGACATTCCAGCATCACGAACTCTGACATCAAACAAATCAAGTCTGTCCGCTTTGATTGCATTTGACTGCAGTCCTGAAAGGTGTCAGAGCAGAACACGGTCTACCCATCAAGCCACGGTGGCGCCAAAAGAGATGTTGACATGACAAGTCTGATTTCACATTGTTGCAAGAAGTAGTTTTGATTCATCCGCAGAATGTGAGGACTGGGTATAAAAAAGGTTTCAGGTTTTAAAGTCTGAAAAAAAGGTTTAATTGAATTTAAATGTGTCTCTCTCTTAACGTTCTTCTTTGTTGCAGCAAAACTTCACGGAATTAGAATAGAATGGGTTTCTTGGTGCAAACTATAAGAAGATAGTAGCCCTGTGTCTTAGGCTGCAATGCTTTCATGATCAGTATCAGCTCATAAATACCAGAGTTGGAAAAAGAAATAATTGAAACCTATCTTAACCCCAGTATTTCCATACCGACTGATAACTACCACCTGTCAATAAAGCGGGGAAACGGAGATGAAAGGAGAGTCAAGGGAGCCGTGCATGCAGCACTGTAATAACGTCTGGAATTTCTGCTGCACTCCCTTTTCTTGTGTTCCCATTTTTCTTCAATGGGAATAAAAAAAAAAAAGAGGTGCAAAAATGCACCAGTGAAATTACAGGCATCTGAGCCAACACATGGGCCAGCGGGACAGAAATATGAATCCGAGTAGAAGAAGGGGTTTTATAGGGAAACGAGTGGAAAGGGTCATTTCATGCAGGCGGATCACTTGACAGCTTGTTCTCCGGAGGATGCGGGGGTCCTGTCAGGTTGCCTGTGGACCCTTTCAGAGAACCGGGCTGCAGATGGCTGGGGTGTGGCAGAAGATGTACTGGCCCCACTACTGGTATTAATCTCCATTTAAAGGAGCTTGTCAGCCTTCCTCATCCACGTCATGCCTAAATGATTTCCATTGTATGAAATTATTTATAATGACAGGTCATTAAAGGTGCTACAAAGTGTCAGTCAGTGCAGATAATGCTATGTAATTTGAAATTGTCACATACTCCTCTATAATCTGGCTGCTATATGCACCAATGCTCACACACTAATTCACTTTACAAGAGGGGGAAATTAGTCAATAAATGGATGGAGTATTAGTCATAAAGAAATATAGTTTAAAATGATTTAAATTACTTAAACAGCTTGACATAATTGCTGTTAATCAGAGAAGCAGCATGTCACGTTTGATTCGGTGCAAACCTCCATTTTTTTTCTTGTGTCATACAAAACAAAAAACAAGTAATTCAGAAAATTAATAATTAGTTTAAATTTACTAATAAGCAAAGAACAATGAAGAAAAAGCTTCCAGTCCACAGTGTACCCACAACAGAAACAATCTGTGTGCGTTTTGTTCCAGGTTCTTTTTGAGTGACAGGCAAGAACAATATGGCAGATTAGCAGCTACAGCCATGGTTAGGACGCTCACACCTCTCTGGAGTTTTGGAGGAAGAGAAACTCCAGATCTTCTAGCGGAGCGTGGCTCTCAGTTTAGTGGGAACACGCATCTGCAGTGGCGTATCAGGGAAGGTTCTATTGGCAGTTCTGCATGTCAATCAGGCAACATACTTCATGGGGATGATTGGCTAGAGAGGATGTTTTTCAAAAATATAGCTTTATTTTTTTTGTTTACTTTTATTTGATGTCCTGTAATACCCACACTTCCTTGTGTGATCAACCAGTCAATTGGTATATTGGTCACTCCAGTCTTACAGGCTTAAACTGAGCCTGGTGGAATGCAAAATCAACAACATTAAATATAATAAATTTGCATAAGACATGGGTTTAACATTTTAAACTAAAACATTTGCAAACGTATACAGTAAGAATGCAATCATTTATTTTCCCCACGATTTGGTTCAATAGAATATAGCATAGGATTTGGTTTTATTACAAGAATTATTGCATCCCAAATAAAAGTATTTTCTCTTTATATTAATTGGACCATATCATGTCACAAAAATGTCTTAGAGACAGTTTTTGTTTACCTCTCCATCTGAAGGCTTACAACACCTCATGCTTCCTTCAGGCAAGCTTCCTGTACAGAAAACTAACCGCCGGTGTCATGCGACACCCAATGCTTTTGTGTTTGTTCCGAACAGTGCGAGAGGTTGGAAGTAACAAGAAAAAAAACGGCCTCCAGAGCAAATCCTGGCTGAATGGGTGTGCACAGCTTGGAATATGGGAGAAAACAAGCAGACAGGAAGGTGATCAGATGTCAGAGTGTTGAGCTGTCATTGTTGAGGCAAATAAAAGGCGTGGGCAGGTTCCAACAACTCACTGCTGCCTTCATGGGAACATATGAGCAGCATGCAGGACATCTTGAGGAACGCCCACTGACTGCAGACGGTACACTGAGTTCAAAATCATGAGAGAAAAAAAAAAGCGACTCTGTAATGCCCCGCAGACACTGACTCAGTTTTCAAACCATATCACATCTTTCTGCGCATATGATTCATGTGTTTTAGAGCTCAGTAACTGCACAGAACTGTGTTTACATTATGTGCCTTCTCAGGAGCACAGGTCAATGCACCTTAACTCCTTTTTGAGTTTTGACTGGGGCCATTACTACCTCTGCCTCCCAAACCCCCAAATGTGCCCTTTTACTCAAGGACAGCCGGTTGCTAGGGCAACAGCAGGAGCTATTGCTATGTAAGGCAGCTTCCCAGCTCCGTTCCGCCGGCTGCACCCGGACCTTACAGCTCTGATCACAGCCGCAGACTGCTGATGACAGAGAGGATGGGTGGAGGAAGCGGTGGTGGAGAAGGTACGAGAGGGAAAGCAGTGAGATGAATCCATGATAAAAATAACCCAAAGGAGTTGGAGGAGGAATCACTCATTTGTTTGAAATGAGGAAAAAAAACTACACGTGATTAATTATAGGACCCAACCCTCGAAACAAACGACCTGTTTACGTCATCTGTTTTGTGCTCATTTCTAATGGGGCTGAATATTGTGTTACCCATCAGCCCCAGCTGCTGGCATCCCTGCATCCAGGTGAGCGGCGAGCTTAGAGATGGCAGCGGCGCTGGAGTCCTTTGTGCCTGAAGGCAGATGTAGGAAATAGCTGACAGAGGCACTTGTCTGTATGTGTCTTTTTGTGTCTGTGTTTGTATGGAGCAGCGCCGCAGCAAAAGAAAGTAGAGGGGAGAAATGGGGGGGGGACTAGAATCCAAACAAAGGAGGCGAGCGGCACTTCCAAGATCAGCGGCGGAGGCTCCCTAAGGTGCAGCCTCGCTGATGGACAGGTGGCATAAAGGGGCAGCGTGTTGTCCAGTCAGGAGGGGCGAGCGCTGTTACAGCAGAAAAGGGGGGTGGGGTGAAGGCAGCAAAGGAGGGGGTGGCATCGGCGGAGGCAGCTGGTGCCGGATCCGTCTCAGTGTAGCCCTCCAAAGCAAACACACTCACACCTCAAACGTGGAGATAAGGTGGACCCTCAGCCGGCGTGAGAGTATCGAGTTCAGAGGCCGGGTTCTATATCGCCAGCATCAATCCCTGGAGCACAGTTATGGAAGATTATATCTATTCTGCTGACCCCAAGTATTTAACGAGGCTGCTGCGAGTCTGTTTGGACTCTCCCATTCAGAAGATATGTAAGAGAGACAAAAACAACAATGACATCTGTGAACTGCTTTTTGGCCAAAACAATTTCCTCCAGGAAGCACAAACATCCTTTAGCCTCAGTCGCCACTGCCCTTAAGGGTGGATCCAGGCTGTTTACAGGCAAAAAACGGTCAAACCTGTACGGGGCACGCAGGTGGCCCGAACGAATTATCAAAGTTGCAGACCGCTCAGTGAGCCTGTAAAGTGATCAAGCACCTTTTTTCCCCGTGAATGCTGCGGGCAACAGGTCGTAGTGAACACTTACGCAGCACATAAGGGTATGTAAAGGGAAAGTAGGTGAGACGCAGGCGTATCGTACAGATTTTTTTGTTTTTCAACACCCCCCACCCCCCAAATCCTACAGATCCTGTGCAAAGAGTTGTTAGTGCTGTCCACGTGATACGTGCACGCTCCTTGCATCCAGTCTGACTTTTAGAAATTAGTAAATGAGACAATCAGAGTGTAGATTGTGTGCACATCCTACTGGCATCCTGTGTGCAAGTATGTGTCACGTGCACACCCCATAAGTGCAGCATTTGCACAAGTAAAAAAGTAAGGAGCCAGTACTCACACCTTCCTAATGACTAGAGCCTAACCAGTACATCATCAGTACGTAGAACTAGCATTAGCCTCGCATATACTTCACAATACCACACGCTCGACAATGGCACTTTCCATCTTCATGACAGTCCCTTAAGGTGACAATCCTCAAGACAAGACACACGGCCACTTCTCTACGACCCTCAACGGGCACGGACAACCCAAAAATCGGCAGCACCTGTACAGGTCAACTCACTGGATGGTGTATGTGACTATGGCTTTACTCATCTGAATACATTTAGTTCTCTTTTTTAAACTGCAGATAAAACATCAGATGTAAACATTTTCCACAGACAGTCTGTAAACTGCTAGTTAAAAGAAAAACATCGGATGAAATATTTCCTTTTTTTGTTCTTTAATTTGGACTTTTTCCTGGTTGTTGCTGGAATAAACTTTATGAAGTCAACCCAACAGTTAGTAGTTGATTTGTAATCTGTGACTCTTATTAAACAGCATGACACAGGACTCAAACCACCAAAACAAGGTAAACAAATTACAAACAAAATACCAAGATGTGCATTTTTAGATCAAATGATTCCTCCATGTTGGCACTGGGAGAAACTCACTCACATCCTTAGTGGCTGAGCCTGAAAACATGAATGAAATAGTTCAATCAGTGCTGCAGCACAAGAGGACACTCAGATTCCTATTTAGTGAAGAGATTGACTAATTAGCCATTTGCAGCAGAACCTGCTTAAACGTGAGACACCTTTGCAAATCAAAAGATTGCACTTAATCTTCAACCACGAGATGATTACAAAATTACCTCTAATAAAGGAGGGCCACAGTGGTCTTCCTCATGCTTGTCCCAATCAGTGTTGGCCCCGGGTCAGTGAAATATCCACCTTATTCAGGGGCCAAAGTTTCCTCTCAGGTGTATGGGAGCAAAGCAGGAGGGGCTTGTTTGGTACACAACACATCAGTGCGGTTCCTGGGATGATTTGCTCTAATTTATTAGCTGTGAGACATCAATTCTTGTCTTGTTGACCAAGAAATACTAATTTGTCAGGCACATTGGGAAAAAGAATAAGAAGCAGATAAGTGTGAAAAATGAATCAGAAAAATAAAAAAAAGGAATCATTACTGTACAGTCTTTAAATTTGAGAAAAAAAAAAACAACAGAATCAAGCAGGTAAGTCCTCCTGTGTGCAAACAAAAGCCTCAATCTATTAGCTTGTTTTCATCCTCAAGTGTCGATGTGATTAAACGTTAAAGGTGGTCAAAAATGTTTTCACTTCCCTTTAAGCCGTACACCAATGAGAAGAAAATTCTAAGAATGTAAAAAATTCTTTCTGTTTTTGTAGTTGATTTGATCGGGTTCCTGTACTCAGATCAAACACATTCACGCAGGCCAGCATATATCCTCTCTTACAATCATACTGAACCCCTGAAAACGGTTATAGTAAAAAACATAATGGTTCAGCAGATGGCTCTCACAGCTGCTGTTCTGTCTCATAAACAGCCACGTGAGTCATCAAAACCGTGCTTTTGTAATCTACGTATAGTCCAGAATTTTGCTGCAGAAAAGCACAGGCATAACCCTTTATTTCACACTTGTGCTAAAAAACACACAAAGGCTGGTTTCAAACCCGGACTTGTGGCCGTGATGTTGAGGCAGAAGTCCAGGCAGCTTCAAATGAGCGAGGGCTAGCAAAAAAGCAACTGGCAGATTAGTCTTGGGTTCCTGGAGACAGCAGGATTATCCCAGTGGGGATGGGGGGGCTGAAATCCTCACCCACAGCACACGAATGTGAAATGTCATAAAATCTTTACAAGTTTTACACCTGGCAGAAATACCCGCTGGATGAGGTTTTTAGCAGACAAAGCTAACATCCATTCGTGGATCATGCACGCTTTTGCTTCTGAGCTTCTGGAAGTCTGCTCCTGAAAAGATGAAACAAGGACACTAAAAGGAAACAAATTGGACTTTGCTTTTATTTTATTTTGTGCATTTTATCAGACTTGCTGATGGCAGAGTCAGTCTTTCTTTACTTCCTACCCTTTAATAAGGGCGTGCTAAGAGAAAACCTTTAATTCATGGAGGTCTGCCAGATCTCCTCGCCAGAGACATTTGATTAAAGAGGGAAATTACCACTTGCAATCATGGGCTGTGATTTTTATGGGCTCCTCCTTTACAACTATTTTGATAAGTGTATCATTCTTCACATACCCTGTCAAGCCTAAATAATCTTCTGAGCCCTTCCTGACCTTTTTTGTCCATGCATGCATGTGTGGTTTTGTATGTTTATGTTTCCAGACATATGTTTTAAGGATTTCCACACAGTAATTTTCCAAACTAAAAACAAATATCATGGAAAACATGCTCTCCAAAGGTCTCTGAAGACATCAAATACCTTCTTATCATCACTCCAGCAGGTTCTGGCTCAACAAGCACAATTAGCTAACCCTTGGTGGAGTGTATGAGGAGACCACGCTCTCAGCACGAGGCCCACATCAACAGAACCCGGGAGATGACAGACAAGCTGGCCCACAAAGGCCTGATTGTAGCAATCCCTGGAAAGTCAGTGAATAAGTAAAGTGCAGGAGGAAAGACATCAGTTCTCCAGGGTTTTCTGATGTGGCTGATAATCTCCAAACTGAATGAAAATGCCACTGCAGAGTCATGTGGTTGAATTACCTTTACTGAGATTCTCATGAGTGAATCCAAGGACACATTCACACAGGCAAGTTTGATTTGCACCAAGGTTTGTGCCTCGTGCATGGAAGTAAAAAAAAAAAGTGTCTAAAACAAGGTCTAACAAAGAAAATACTGAGTAGTGAGGTAGTAAATAACTACCAATTAATGGGTAGAATTAGAAGAGCTAGCGGGTGTTTTTCCTGCTTATTTCCTTCTCTTGGAACTAACAGCCTTTGAACCAGTGTGACTCTTCCAGTCCGTTCGGTCTGTTTCAGTCTTCGTATGAAAGCAAACCAAACCAAAGGTGTGAAATCCTGCAGGCTCTTCTCATAACACACGGCCCTGTCCTTCATCTCTGCACTTTGGTTCGCCTGTTGGTGAACTGAGAACTGCGCTCTCAAATGGACCAAATTTAGCTTGTTTGGTTCGCACAAACATTCACATGACACACTTAACAAAAAATCTGACTATGCAAGGAAATGACCCCTGGTGGGAATCAAACCCGCAAATGTGTTCTTTACTCTTTGACATTCTTTGAATTATTGAAACTCTTCCAGAGTTTATGCAATAATGTGTTGTTGTTCACCTTTTGGCTTTTCCTGTTAGGGGTCATCACAGCGAATCACCTTTCACTGTTTGGCATGCGATTCATGTAAAGTAGCTGATTTTGTAGCGGTTTTGTGCCGATATGCAACACTTAACAGAAGTAGTGTTTACGGAATTATTGTAAACAAGCTGGTTTTGACGTGGAGAATAGTGGTTTAGCTCTAAAATGCAACACTTTACAGTAGTGAAGTGTTCACGCAATAATGTAAACCAACAGATCCTGTGCTGATATGCAACACTTCATGTTAGTAAAGTGTTGGAGAATCAGTTGAAGTTATGTTAATTGAGTAAACAGTTGAACAGTTGGTAGTTCAAGAAGCATGTGTTCTTTAGCAATTTGGTTAAAACATCCTGAAGCAAATCTCTGACATCTTGTTCCAAGAACAATCATTCCTTCATTGTTACAAGAATAGATGAAGTCAAAAACTGAAACTGCAGGTTTCATTTGTTTACTCAGGAAGACCTTAACGACAGTGAACTGTTCACTTATGGCATTTCAGTGTTTCGATAGGAACCATTTAGATATCGGTGATGCCAGTTCCTCTTGCTAGACCACAGAAACAGGAATGACAAGAACTTCAGAGCTGCAGTTTGAATCTTAGTCACTCGGTGATGGGAAGCACACCTGCCGGCGCATTATAGTCAGACTTAAGCCATTTTTGGCAGGCGTACAGTGGCCCTCTTCCATGTTCCCACGCTTAAATAGCAGCGAGGCACAATCCTGTGAATGACTAGCACTTGATCTCACTGCTTATAGACCCAACCAAACTGTCACAACTTTGCACGTCCTGATATCAAACAGCTACTGACAGCAACAAGAGAGAACGCACAAATTAACGTTTACATCAAAATTTCATGGAGCTCGTACTATATGCTGCACTCATATGCACCAATGTGAGCATGTTGGTCAGAAGACTGCATGGATATAGAAGGCTTTCAAGATCTAGAATGCAGCATTTGTTGTTTGCTCCCACTCTGAAGATGAGATGGTCTTCTTTCAGCCGTTTTAACACAAAAGCCACACCCAAAGGGGGGGGAGAGAAAAAAAACAGTACTTATCCACAAGCAATCTGTTGAAATAGGTCATTATCGCACAGGCATGCTGTGAATGCACCACACACCCAAATCAATACACGAATCGCTATATTTAGTAAGAAGGTCGCAAGGAGGAGTTAACAAAGCCCTGCAAGGACTAAAAGACATCAATGTATCAGCGGTGTGCCTGAGAGGCTCATTTCTGATGCAAACGCCTTCCAATTGTCTTATCTAGTGAAGGATGAGGTGTTCACACGAGGTTGAAAAGGTCGGTGTTCTCGATGCCATCCAGGTTCTAAACTGAAGAAACACCTTTTCTGTCTGTGTTAAGGCTTTATGTCTCTCTGAGACAGCAATGACCATCTTTAGTTTTGGCCAAAATCCTTGCCATCCTCATGACTTCGCGTGTTGGGGAAAAAAGGCCATGACAGGGGACGGGCAGAATCAAAACAGACTCATTAATAGCTGTGACTAATGTATTCCAGACGGCTCTTTAAGCCTGTTACTTCACAGGGGCAGGATGACTGTGCCGTGTTTGAAGGCGGCAGTGACCCTGGAGTGTGTTGACGCGGCGCCGTACAAAAGTATGTTGATGGGATGTAATGAAAACACCCTGCACATGAAAATGCACCAATACCCCCAACTCTAATACCCACCAAAGTAAAAAGCAGGCAGAACTGTGTGGTCTGCACACACAGACTCACAGTGACCACAATAAAACCAGAACACCGGTCCCAGCACGGAGCGAGCGTTTCCCAGGCATCGATACGCTGCCAGGCCAACGCTGCCGTTGGAGTAAACACCAGTGGGTGGTTAATGTCAAATTGAAGGGACTGGATACGTGATTCCTCTGTTTGCCTGCTTGCTTGGTCTCTGTTTTAATACTTATTATTCCCGATGTGCCCCTCTCCCCGGATCATAGACAGCTGTTGATCTTTTGGAAATCAGAAACATGAAGCTTTTCGCAAATATGAAACTGGTGCTCCGGATTCCACTTTGGATTCTTTTCTTTGCACAAATTTTGGTAGATTCTTTGGCTACTGTGACCAAATCTGTCAGCATCTGGATTAAATGTGTTGACTCTGACGATTGTCAATAAAAATCCAATTAAAAAAGAAAATAAAATAAAAAACGTATATAAAGCCAACAATTGGGTTTAAATATAAATAAAAATGAAGGATGCAGCGATTCATTTTTCCCATGATTTCGTTCAAACCTCTAATTTTTGGTCACAGTTTGGTTTCAGTTTGATATATGATATGTTCATGAAAAAACAACAATGAAAAACTGATTGAAAATTCTGAAAAATCATTTTTTAAAAATGTGTTAAAAAGCAAATAACGCTGCCAGAAAAATTTAGTTAGATCATTCTTACATACATTCTTACATTCAACAAAACATAATTAATCTTTCTAGGACACGTGTTTGACACGTTTAACATAAACAAATTGGTTTGCAGTGGGGATGCAACAATTCACTTTCCCCACAAATTGGTTCAATGGTAAGCATCACACAGTTTTAAACTGAGAATTGTGGCATCCCTAATAATTCATTAGCATCTTATTTAGAGGTTGCAGTTTAACTCAATAATTCATTTCTGGAAACATTCGAGTTCTGATTTGTTCAGTAATATTTCCAAGATGTGGTAGAACACGTCATGAGCCTCTTTTTTTTCGCATAAGGCATAAAAAGATCAGCATCCTCTTTTGCACATTTCCACCATAAATGTCCATTTAAAAAGAAAATCCTAAAAAGCTTTACTGTACATACTGTAAGGAAACAGCTCGAAGACCTAAAGGGGCCAGGAGGAACAGGGGGACAATTGTCCTAACCCATAAGCCACAGATGCATATAATGTGCTGCTAAGAATTTCTCACTGACTAGATAAGGATTAGCCTAGCGGCTTGTGCTACGCCTTTCATCTTCCAAGCGGGCTTTAAAAAAAATCTGTAGCCTTTGGATGAACCCAGCTCTTTACAAGAGTTTTAAGAATGTCAGAAACTGTGTCCTACCGTACCTTGTCGCCGAAAGCTGAGAAATTTCAAAGGCAAGCGAAACAGCTTATTACACGGAGTAATTTATTTGCTCTGCGGCTGCCCAGAGGGATATAAAAAGTTTTAACATCCAGAAAATTCTGTAAGTAGTCCATTTACAAAGCTGAGCTGTCCCCCGCAGCCATGAAAAACCATCCCCCTCAACCAGGCAGCAACAATTAAACCAGGCCAGGACTGTTGTCCTGCTTGCATCAAGTACGCTCTTCTCAAACAATTACAGATTTAATTTAGCACCATGATTAAAAATATAATAAGACCCCAGTAGAACCTGAGAATAGTGATTGAAATGACTATTGTCATGTCACTTTCTGGCATTTCATCTATCTGCAGCTTGTTGTCAAATATGAGTGACAGGCAGAAATTTAAGATTGAAAATGTAAACATCATCCCCATTAATGAAGGTTATGGTTTGCTTTTTACCTGAGCTGGCTTTGATTTAACCCTGTATTTTATCCGAGCTGGGAACTGGCACAGGGAGATCCAGACTTAGGCCCCCTTTGTGGCTACATAGCATGGAGTCTTGCTGAGGGACCCACACTGGATGAAGCTCATGGTGCTACCTGTGAAGGGAACCCATGTTTGCCACACATCAGCCCAACATGGCGCAGACCCAGAGCTACCTTAAGCTTTAGTCCCATGAGTTTGTACAGGGTTGACCCATGTGGATGCTGCAGGCCCATGGAGGGTCGTAGAGCGGAGCAGCCCCATCTTCATCTTCTTGTGGTAAGTCTATCGTAAAGTATTCATAAGGCTAATGGAAGTTACACGCACTTACAGTATGATTTAGGTGTCCTTACAGCACACTCCAATTGTTGGTAAGGTGTGAGTACTGGCTCCTTAATGACAGCACAAATGCCACAAACAATTTACAAGTGCCTGCAGGACACCTGTAGAAAGTCTACACAAACTACACTGATTGTCTAATGACCTCATTTCTACAATAAGGCTACACTCAAGAAGCGTGCACGTATCACGTGAACAGCACTAACGGGTTCTTTGCACAGAGAGAAATTCGTATGACACACCTGCGTCTCACTTTTACTTTTCCTTACGTGTTGTATAAGAGATCACTACGACCTATTTCCCGCAGCATGCTCCATGATAAGGCGTACTTGAATGTTTTCTCTTTACGGGTTCACTGAGCTGTCTACGACCTTGAGATTTGTGCGGGTCACCTGCGTGCCTCGTACAGGTTTGCCAATTTTTCTCCCACGGAGAGACCGTAACCACCCATAAGGACAGTTCTGACTAAGACCTCAATGAGAAAACTCCACTTTCACACAAAGAAAGCTGTAGAGACGTGTGTCCAATTTCAAACTCAGAAACCCCGTAGACCAACTTTTGAGTTGAGATTAGCCTGCCTGAATTTCTAAACATTGTCAGATTACATCCTCAAATCAAATAAGTCCAAATAAAACCTGCCTAAATCAGTTGTTGACTTTGCTCAAAGTCGGGGCCTTGAAGGTTACATAAAGCTTGTGTGGAGGCAATCACCTCACAGGGATTCACTGAGGTCACAGAGAAGATGCCCTTCAATCCAAGGATGCTCTCAGTTTGTTGACTCTACTTACTCTGTGTCCGCCTGCAGAATTAGTTGTTAATCGGACTCAGTGTCTTTGTTTTCCTTAGAGAAGAGCAGTGTGTGCTCTCTGAATGTAAACCATCCCAACGTTAAATAATTAAAGCACAGAAATGAAAAAGAAATGAAAACGGCAGGAGGCTGAGTCTAATGGGAATACAACGATTTGAAATGCTTTTACGCTGCAGAGTGAGGAAGACCACACAGAGTCAGGGACAATTGGCTTGACAAAAAGCAAGATCAATTATTTCTAGATGATATACTGAAAGACATGTTGTGCAAATTTTGAACATCTTTGTTCTTTTTCAATCAGTGATGTTATACAGCACTCATTTCGGAAAACGTCTGACTAAAAAGTTTGCTTTTTTAGGTCGAGGAGCATGGCAGGTTTTTATTATATGCTGGAAAATATAGTTCCTGTGAAGATGTTAGACCATTATTTTTTTCCCTTATTTGCAACTTTATTAAACTCACTGGACTGTGACATAAAAAATCTTCACTGCATGCAGAGAGAAAAAAATAACTTTAATCTCAAAAACATCAAAATATTCTTGAACAGTTTAAACTTCAGGAAGAAAAACTTTTTCTCTCCTGACATTGAGCAATTTGAGAAAATATTTTTAGTGCACAAAGCCAAAGAAAGTCTCTTTCAAGTCAAAAAGATGCCCAAAGAGTGAAGTGAGGAAGTCTGCAGCTCTGATAGTTCTGTCTCCGTGACATTTAAAGAAGGAGACGACCTCTCCTGGTTATCCATGCTTTCTATGGCAGGCTCCAACCCCGATGGAAGACAAACAAACTGCTGTTCTGTCTGAAATTCCTCATCTTCACCACACAGACCTCATTTTCCTGTACTTTTTTCCATTTGTATTCCTCTCATCTTCTCACCAAAAGAATAGTTTATTCCACAACCTATAAAACAGAAAGTAATCTCACTGTTTTCACTTATTCCATGCACTAAATGACACTGAATTTGTTATGAAGTAGCTGTAACATGACTAACATTCCTTCTAGTAAGACGGCAAAGAGCATAAAACCTATGAAATCTCTCCTGTGCACAAAGTTCTCTTAAAAATGGCTCAGATAAACAATAGTTCAACACTTTCTAAACATTGAATAAACTCAAAAACCCCAAAAAAAGAAGCAGTGATTCACACTCCATAAATGTTTTTGTCAAACATTGTTCTGCAGTGATCATGGAAGTATCATTGTTTACAAGGAATTATGGTGCTCTTGTCATTCTTGAAGGCTTGCTACGGTGGCCCTCAAAGACAAATCACATCAACAAGTCAACACAAAAACATAATGAAGATCACAAAAACAATTAAAAAAGCAAAATATATATTTTTTAACATTTTGGAAAAAAAAATCTACAAACCAAAGCATAGTTCCAATTTTTTTTAAAGAAAAAAAATAAAAAGGAAACATATTGAAAACAAAATTAATTTCCAAAAAACAAAATGAAATGTTAAAAAATTGAAACAAAATAAGAAACTGAAAAAGGTAGGTACTATGGGGCATCACAGATTGGATAATTTGTTCACCTGTTACAACCAGAAGTTATTTAGAATGGCGATATCTCCCAACGGAAGACATTTCTTCAAGCTTCTGGCCACGCCCATCGCAAACATTCAGTGTTTGAACATCAAAACATCATTCTGCTTTCCCTTTTTTTCAAAACAAAAATATCATAATCCAATCATTGATATCCCATAATGTTCAGATTTTTTCATTTTGTTTTTAACATTTCCTTTGCATTTTTGGCAATAGTGGAGCTGGTTATTAAAATAATTGTGAATTTTGAGCTTGGCATGGATGCACCTTAGGATCTCCTCTTTCAGAAAAGCAGGTTAGCCATTAGAAAATCCAAGATTTTAAACTATTTATAAAAAATATATAATATACATAAAATAATATTCTGTAGGAACTCCTCAAGTAAAGGACTGCATTTTGTGCATGAACAGCCCTTTTCCAACATGCTTTTATTTTTTACGTTTTGATTTGTGAGATTTTGTTTTGATTTGATTGATTTTGTTTTAATTGTCGTGATCTTTATTTTGTTTTTGCTTTGAGTGATTTTTTGATGTGATTTGGACTTTTGGGCCACCATAGTTTGCAGCTTCCTCTCACTTTTGGGATCACATTAATGTAGGTTAAATCTTCCAACACAGTAATTTTCTTGTTGACTGGGCTTTTTCAGAAAACCAGTTCCCTGATCCTCAAGAGGGATTCCACCCTTGATTGCTTTTCGTCTTTCATCCAAGCAGATGCTCGGTTCATCTGATTTCTTTAGTCGAGAAAATGACTGGATTCCACAAAAAAAGCTATGGGTGGAGAACATTTGAGAGAATACACATTAGGAATGTTTAACAAAGCTGCTGCTTTACTCCTTACAGGAAAAACAGAGGTCCATCTGGATGGATATGCACAGTTCTCTGTTCAGAACACTCTGATAATGGCAAAAGCATCATGAACAGAACCATCAGTTCTCAGCTGTGTCACCTTGCTATGCTTTCATGGAGAAAAACTGTCTGCGGCGTCTCAGATTGAGAGTGAGCCATAGGTGTTACGAGAAAGAAACAGACCAACCGAAATGCAATTCTTTCAATACTATGACCAATAACGTGAAGGGAGGCCCTGAGCTTTAGGAGGTCAAATCTCTCCGAATATGAGATGCAAAAGATGGTGTGGGATAATGAGGAGTGTGACAGAGGGGCGTAAGGAGCAAAGCCTGGCATGTGCAAAAACCATGTGGAAAACGTTTACGAGCTGGAAGGCCGTGATCTTTGAGCTCAGAGAGATTCTAAAGGATCGCAGGTCACATTATCACTTCAACGGATGATAAATGTGCTGCGGAGATTTATACAACGCAGTGTGTGCGTGTCTGCACTCCATGCTCTCACAATACAGTAGGCCTGTGAAGTGTGCACATAATTTCCTCACAGAACAAAACTGAAGGGAAACAGACTGTTGTTTTTCATTTATACAGCAGGCTTGTTTTTCTGATGCACATAAGACAAATGTTAAATCTAAAAACAACACAAGAGAACATCTACATAAGGTAGATGACTGACTGGGCCAATTCTGAACTTTAAAGTGCCGGAGGTCCTAAGACAAAGGCAGCAGATGAATTCATCAAACTGCACAATGTTATTACACAACGATCATTCCACAGATTTACTGCTGAGTTCAATCATGACAAAGAGAAAATCTTTCTTTTCTGCTTTTCTCACTGAATCTTTCTGATGTCATGTGTAACACATCAAGGTCTCATGTCTTCAGAAAGCTGGTCTTCTATTTTTAGAATGCAGTCATATTTTTGGCTTAAGTTATACATGTACGCCGCCGGTGATGCTTCCTTTGGTCACTTCTGCTGTCCATTGCAGATTTACACTAACGGCCTCCTATGATATGATTGATTGTTTCTCGGGTGTGCCTGACCTTTTGAGCTGAATACAGAGATGGAACGAGTCTGCTCATTGTTAGTCTCTTGGGTATGGACATTTAACGTGACATGCAGATAACTAGGAAGACAAAAGGAATCTCCTACTTTTATTCTGTCATTTTCTCTGAACTAATTTCCTGTAAAAATGTACAAATTATACATTAAAATCAAAGCTTTTTATAAAACTACAATCAAATAAAAAAATACTTGGCTGACTCATGATTGTACATGAAATAATATCTAAAATATAGAATTATGTATGGAACCACCACATTAATGACGCTAAAACGGGGGTGCATTTGCAGTAAAGCTCGGATTCAAAATCGATTCATCAAAGTTGATTAATCGATTGATTAACAGATTTTTAAGAAAACCTTGATTCATTAATCCATGCAACCATTTTCTTTAAAAGAAAAAGTGAAAGAAACCGAAAGGGAAAAGAATTTCTGGAAGATTATTATGGGAGTTGAAACATGTTAGCCAATTGTCTGTGTCTTTTTTTTTGTTTGTTTTTAGTTTGAGTTTTTGAGCTTATTTGCACATGAAGTTACAATCATGTCAGTACTATAGCGTGCATATAAAAGTCTTCATAAGCTTTATTCAAAAAATTACAGTTTTATAATCTGGAACGCCTTACATATGGATTAATTCTGCTGTAAACAAGATTGGGTGACAGCCCGACTGACTGACTCACTGATGGACTTTTCTCTGACTTTTGTCTCGCTTCGCGCTCCTTATAGTTTGGTGTTCCACATGTATGATGGAAGTTCAAAAGTAGACCATTTATTGAAGAAGTGCAATATAATCCAGTGCGCTCAACGGTGAAGAAAAAAAGTTTTTTGAATGCTTCCTTAGGCTCCTGCAAACATTGATTGACATGTCCTGCTGGAAAAAAGGGGTTCCTTCAAACACTCATCACAGGCTCTCATTGGATCTAAATGAAACGATTAGTGATGTAAATGAAAAGATGTCGTTTCTGATGTAGCAATCAAGTCACGTTGGCTCTGCTGCCATTTGACAGGCAAAAGTTGCAGAAATGAACATCTGCTCAAGCGCTAATTTGTATTCCTTCTGCTTAACTAAACAGCTCCAACAGCAGCCATCAATCAGCAAGGCTAAGTGTGGCTTTTACTTTAACATCACATTGTCTAAACACCGAATGTGTTCACATTTTGATTTCGATTTTCCTCCTTCTTTTTGCTTTTATCACAGCCCGATGACTGTCTTCCTTCATCTTCAGTGTGCAGCGCTCAATGCAGCAAAAAGCTCAAGAGTGTGTTTGTTTTCTTCTGCTTTTTGTGACGTTTCAACCCAGAGAAGCGTCATCTCGCCATCAGTGGGGCTGTTCCCACTCGCGCTGTTAGTCAATTAGAGATGCCATTAAGGACGGCATTGGCGAGGGAAATGAAGGCAGCTGTGAGGATTTGTCTCTGTCGATTTCCCTCTTTAAACCCTCTCCAGACAAAGAGACGGCAATAATTGGTATTCTGACATGGAGTCTCATTTCCTGTCTTTGCCCCCACCTCTCTGCTTTTTCTTATTTGTAACCATCTTCCTTTACACAGCTCCCTTAACACTTTTTATCCACAGCCACATTTGGCTAAAGAATCACCAAAGCCTTTCCTCTTTAATCTACCTGCTCCAGTGCAAAAATATGAGGCGTACCTCCAAGCATGTACTGCATACCTCACCACGGGACCGTCACAACAAGGCCTTGTGCTGTTTTGAATTCTGCATACCATGACTTTAAAATACTTACCATTCATGTGACTGTCAGACTACTGAGAAGCCTGTTGTGTCGAGGTAGTTAAATTCGTTACGTCTTTTATGCGATAAATCTATGTTTGTAGATGCTTGCGAGTGTGGGAATGGTAAGGCTGTCTAACACCATTCTGGAGTTTCAGGTTAAACCCTGTAACATCGGTATCGTAACTCTTCAGCTGTTTATGCAATTTTCATGATTCCAGCAGACTCTGAAGCACAGAAAAGCATCTTTGGGCTGATATGCTACATTTTATGCTATGTTCACACCAGCCTCAGCAATGCACATTCAAGCGGCCTTTTTCAATCAAAACTCTGTGTACTTTTGCATTCAAAAATCTCTGGTTCACACGTGGCTACACAAGTTCCTAAGTCTGTTTTCTGGATCTACGTTCAAAAACGCACATCTATTGAACTGGTGTTGAAAGTTACTTGGATTTGGTAGTGAGATTATAGGTAGCATCCCTTTGAATTCAAGGAAGTGCCAACCTTTTAAAAACTGATTCTAGAAGAGAAATAATAATTGCAGTTTGTGCCTGGCTGGAATTCTGACACTAAGTCTTTTATATATCAGAATAGAGCTGTGAAAAAAAGCCTGGATTGTGAGATTTGCACCACTTTGATATTTCACTCCAAGCCTCTTATATTTGTAGGTACCTCTGCTAGAGTCGGGCAGTTAAAGTCCAGTGTGAACACAGTAGGCTAAAAGCGCATTCAAGAACCCATGTTCTACGCATTCCTAAAAGCGCGACACATGTGCAGTGTGAACGTAGCATTACAGTCGTGAAGTACTTACACAAGCAACGTCAATCAGTCGATTCTGATTCTGAGAAAAGCGCCTTGACGCCGTTAACGTAACATGTTGCATGTCGATGCTATGAAAAGCCACTTTTCTCTGCATCAGTATCAGCTGATTTATGTCAACTGCGTAAATGGTTGAGGAGTCACGGTATGTCATAGAAGGTGTTATATGCATCGCCTGCACCATCTCCGGTGTTACTGAGTTAAGGAGAAATATTTGACTGTATATCAAAACTGGACTAAGTGACCCTTCCCCCCTGGCGTTCCAAACAGGAGGTACTGGCTCCAAGAAGCCAAAATCGCATAGACTTCTTTAGAGAAATAAAGAGCTGTTGCTCAGTCATTCTATTGGTCAGAATATTGCTCTGATACACTTTTTTTAACCTCTTCTTGATAATCTTATTTTTTCATATTATTTTCTGTAGTTCAGGGTACTCAAGTTACAAACTGAACAATCAGAGGTCTCCAAAAAGTAGGTGGAGTCTGTTGGCCCCCATGTCCAACATTGAAGACGTGATTAACAGATTGTGTGTGGTCTGCTTTCCAACGGTAGAGGTGTGGCCTTCCAACAAGCTCACTCCTGATTGGTGAGAGTGGTTGCCATAGAAACTCAGACTGACTAGGGCCAATTACTGCTTATTGACGACGTGTGGCTCCAACATGGGAGCTTCCATATTGGGAAAAATTAGAGACTTATTTGACTTCATTTTGTTGAAGCCGGAGCTAAACCACTTTCTCTGGATGATGTCACACTCACTCCAGTTCTTAAATACAGTCAATGGGCAAAAAGTAGAATTACAAAAACAAAAGGAATCTATTTATTTGCTTTATTATCTTTACCTGAAATGAAATAAAACGTATTTCTTGTATTCATTAATTCTTTCTAGAATCACAGCCATTTTCTTAACTCAGTGAATGAAGAGAAACAATCATCATCTTTCCTTTTCCACAGAAGTCACAAGGTCACACAAACACCATTAGGGCTTTAATTTTTCATCCTCACATCCATGAACGAAGACATTGTTATCGCAGTGACACATTTCCTCAATCTGAATTTCCACTGCTCAAGAACATGAGCCACGCTCCCACCGTCCAGACCCTTGAACTTACAATAGCATGGGGTTAGATGATCAGATTACACTGAAAGACACACATGGGCATTGTTGGGGAGGTTTGCAATTCCACCCATGGACGTGGCTCTCATTGTGCCTAACCAAAGGGAATGCTTTTCATTTTGGGGGAACAAGGCCAAACAGGACCTCATGTGTCTCAGTGGTGCACCATCTCCTTAAGGCTCTAAAGCGAAATCAGATCTTCCTTTTCAGAACTGTCTCTTTAAAAAGCCTCATACGCTCCTTTTACTCGCAGTGAAGAAACTTAATCTCACTTATAAGACAAATGCAGGGGACAAAAAATCAGCAATTAGATGTAAGAGCCCCTTCTGCTGTCAATATTATGACAGCTTTTATGACAGCTTAATTATTTGTCACAATTTCTGTCAAGACTTCAATTGTTCCATCACTGATTACAAGTTTAGGAAAAGGAGACGAAAGAACAAAGCTCCAGTTGTATTGTTCATCCAACGATTACCACCACGGCTGCTTTGTGGGCTTTGACATCAGGATCCAGCCGTGAAAGAGGATATCTTACCAAGCCTTGGTTATCAACTCGCACAAATTAATGCATTACCCTGTTATATCACTGCCAGAGGCACATCTTTCATAAATCAATTTGTTGGCCAACCCCAGCCAGTTGAAAGGCAACGGTCAACCATGCCTTTGAGCACTGATATCAGCTTTCAGTCTTTAGGAAAGTCAGTCAAAAGCGATGACAGGCTTCTGTCTGGAAGTGCTTTCCAACAACCAGAGAACAAAACAACAACTGTTTTGAATGATTGGTTTCTCCTTGGGAGCATTCATAGTTTCAAAATACTTTGTGCGTGGAACATTCTTCCTTTATGAAATGACGAAGCCTACTGTTTTGATTTTGTTCCTTTCCTGATGTTTTAACACACTGTCGTGTGATCAAGGAAAACTGAGGAACAGCAGGGATGCTTGAAATCTTTGTTGCAGAAGCATCAATTGTCTCAAAACTGCAGTGATGCTGATGAAGAAGATAACAAACCCTGATTGTGTTTTTAGATCAGTTGTGATTTGCTATGCCTAAAATCTTATGACCAAGAAGAAGGAAAAAGAGAGTCATGCTTTCTCTGTATGAACTTCAACAAAATCCTGTCATTTAATTTAGCTAGAGAGAAAACCATATCTAAAGGACACCCTGGAAGTTCTCAATCCACCACATGTAGGTCAGAAAACAGCAAACTTTCCTTAGCAAAAAGGCAGACAGAAAGCACCATACTGCGCCAGAAAAGCTAACTCCATACCCCCCGTAATGGCTTGTCTTCTCCTCATTAGCAGAGCAGGCCTGGCAGTGTTTGTTTGGCAGCAGTCCTCACAAACAGACACTGGAGGATGTGCTTTAATTACAGGCACACAGGTGGGTGGTTTGTGGTTCTAGGCTCACTCGCACGGCTCCATCCTGCAGGAAACACGCTGCCACGCTGTGATATGAGTGATCAACATATCAAAGCACGTTGACCGAATGCTAGCTAGCCAGTGTGGTTAGGTCATGGCACTCGTAAATGTTTGGTGCAATTGGGTTTTCTAAGTGTTTACATATTTTTTCCTGTTTGGAACTTGACAAAGAAATGCTGTTTTGATGAATGGGAAGAGAAACTACAGAAAAAAAAACATTGCATTTAAGGCTCAAGATGTGCTGCTTTTAGTTTTCAATTCTAAAGTTTTCTTGTAGAAAAAAAAACTCTAGATTAAAAAAAAAGGTAGAGCTTAGCTTGTATGCGGAGGAAAGCTTTTCAATAACAAAACATGTCAACTTTAGAAACAAAGTATATTTTAATATATTTCTTTTCCAATCATTCCAAATTCTATTCTTTTATTTTAAATAAAACATGGCTCTATTGTGTTATGCGTTCAAGTAGCTAGTACCATTAACTGTAGGTTAAACAAGATTAACATTTGAGTTTAGCTACAGAGAAAATCTGATTTAAATCACTGTGTATTTACTCTGCAAGGAGAGCAAGGGATTGTGATTCGTTTTAATAAATCAGTTAAAAGAAAAATGTGAGGAACAAACACAGCTGTCTTGAAACAACTTGAGCAGCTTAAGAGGAAAACGTACCTCGACAAACCGTTCCGTTTTCCACTGCCTCATATCCGGCTTTGCACATGCAGCGGCCAATCGGCACCATCCATTCTCCGTCCCCATTGCAGTAGAGTTTGATGGGCACATCCACTTCTTCTGCGTTGGGAATGCAAACACCCCTCGCAGCCACCAGCGAGGTGCTCTCAGCGCCTGACAGCGTCTCCTGGAACAGCGCCCCATTGGTGATGATCCGAGGACACTTCCGGTAGAAAACCCGGACAGCGATGAGTGACATGCAGCCTCCATAATCCTGGAAGGCCAGGTAGAAGCCGTTCTTTGACACAGGGCCAAAGCTCCTGACCTCGGTGTTGATCTTCATCACTCTGCCTCCGAGGTCAACTTGGGAAAAGCTCTCATCTGCTGCAATGGTGTCAACCTTGATCCAAGGGTTTTCCATCCACGGTGGAGAGTTCCTGTTGGCCGTGTCTGAATCGGACTCATAGTAGTACAGGTTGAAAGTCTCTTTGCATGAGCCTGGTACATTTGGGATGCTACTGCAGTCCCTGACTGAGAACTTCATCTCCACATGGATCCGCTGTGCACCCCGACGCCGAATGTATTTTGTCCGTACCCAGTTGTTCTGGTTGCTGTCGAAGACGTTACAGACTTGGTACGTTCTTATGGTATTCATGTTTTCATCGTAACCGCTCACTTCCTCCCACTGTTAAAGACACAAAAATACAGAGTTCAGTTTTTCCATGTGGGTAACTCAAAGGAATCTGGACTTTCAAAAAGGAAAAACAGTCTGTAATTGAGACACATAGTTTCCCTGATTCGTTCAATTAGGTGTAATTCAGCTGTAAAGTAGTAAATGAAGTGCATGTTTCTTATTAATGTAAACTGTCACAAAGCCCCACTGATACCTCTTTTCCAGCAATAACAATTATGTTTTCATGGGCGCTTTATAATAACTTTGATTACGCGCCATAATCAGCTTCAGGCAATATTTTGATTACATTTATTACATGGTGAGAAAGAACGTAATATCTTTAATAACTCATGATGAAAGGATGCATTAGGCTTGTCTGAAGGAACAAATGAGAAGAAGTTCATTCATCATGTCCTTATTTCTTCATGTAACAACCTCATTTCGAGGCCACACATTATTTGGAATCCAACTTAACCATGTTAATACAATCAGGAGGAATAAGAGCTAGCACGAGTTTTGGTAGGACTCTAAAAAACAGCTCACTGATGTTTGGAGGCACATTTGATATGTAGGACCCATTTTGCTGTCAGAAGAAATACAGTTTTACTTTTTAAGCGTGATCACTGTTTAAAGCTTTTTTTTCTGACAAGAAAACTCGGATGCTTGATTTTATTTTGAAATCAAAGTGGAAACAAATGGACACTTTTACTTTACAGAGGTGACCTTCTAAAAGTCTCCAAAGGGCTAGCTTTCCTCCAGCTTGTTTGGGTTTTGGTGTTTTACAGATATACTTTTAACGCGCCAATTGATGTTCTGACTGGAGTCCAGATGAAGCCTCTCTGGACCTCTTGCCCCCTTGACTATGGATCAAACCAGATTTAACTCTGAGCACACTAACCACCAAGGAGGTCGTGACCTCAACCACAGCATCTCAGCCAAGAAAAAAAAAGTAGTCAGCCCCCCCCCCCCAACAACTTTGCATCTGGCGCACTCACTACCAACTCCCCCCTTCACTCTTCACTTCACAGCTGATATAATTTCACAAATTAGTGCCCACTTAGGAAGGATTTTGACGGGTTGGGAGAGGAAAGTCACCCCACTTGTCACAGATGCACAATCGGTCAAACACTTTCCCTAATTAGAGCAGCTTTAGTTCTAAAATCAAATGTCCTAATTAATCACCGACAACGAAATGCTTGTTTTGACGCAGCCAATCACAAAAGAGAAAAAAAGAGGAACAACTGATGTGCAGACAAAGAAAAGAAAACTTCTGCTCTGAATTCTCTAACTACTCCCTACAACCCCTAAAAGTTTATATAGTGCAGGGCTTTGTAGTGACCTGGATTTTAATATCATGCGGACACATGGTAACTACTTTCTTTAAAGGACATTAAGGACGTCACCCATTTAATGAAGTAAAAACCTAATAAATATGACCATTCCACAAAGACTTTTTATGAATCCAGAGTTCTGATAGTGAAATCTTGGATAATTTATAAAAATTAATTTGCATTCATTTTTTTCAAATGACTAATTATTCAAACCATTGTGGTCTATATTTGCCAATTTACTGAGCATCTATGCACACTCATTTTTTGCAGAGACTTCTGGGTTTTGGAATTGTAGATTCGGACACCTCGAAAAAAATGGCAAACATCATAGTGAACTAACCAGGATGTAGTGAGGGAATTCAGGCACAAGCTAAGATTGGCTGCATGTAAACAAAAAAAACTTCAGTCTGGCCTTCAAATCTGGAGCTGATCAGGAACACAGTTCCTAATCTGCCGCTCTTGGAGATGACTCAATCAAGGTGTTTGTTACAAAACAAGGCAGAAGAAAGCCTTCAAGTATGAAAATAAAATTAATTTATTGAACCATTAAAAAGACATAAGAAATTTGACTTTTTTTGCCTGACTAATACTGGTCTAGATGTGTTTTTAAAGTAATCCAAATGGAAAAACGTGTTCTGTTTGTTTAACAGACTGTGCATCCTATACAGACCTGGTGGAATGGTAAAACGTGTTTAGAAAGCGTTGATGGCGGTACAGTTAGAGGGGAAATCCTGTCTTCTGCCTGAAATTGACAGACATCATCTTCCCGGGTCATGAGCAGCCATTGACCTTCCCACTTGTGGAGAAGCAGGAGGGAGGCTGTGGGCCAATTAGACAAGAGCGAACAGCCTGTTCTGTTGAGCACGGAGCAGAGGACAATCACGGTTTAATAAAATGAATGCGGAGACAGGTGGGGGTTGCCACTAATGAGGGATGTAGACACGGCGAACCCCAGGAAAAAGTGTTGGCAATGGTAAGGGGGGGAGGGTTGAGTCTGACAAAAAAAGACCCCAAACAAAATGTGTTTTGATGAAGGGCCCCTTTTTTTTCCTGTCATGGCCTCTTTGCCCTTCTTTCATCCCGGCCAGTGGAGGGAAGCAAATGGGGCATAATAGAGGCCTAATGATCAAGAGTAGAGTGTTAAATTAGAAGAAACGTCTTAATTTTCACAGCTCTCTCTCCTGGGCCTTTCAGACTGCGACCTAAACAGGTGGTCATGTGTTTTAAGTGAGGTAGGTGGAGGTAACATCAGCCGTGGTGGATGTCAAGAAAGATTAATCAGAGGCAAAGAGCTGACCTTAGATTAGGATCAAACAAAAGCAGCAGTTTCTAGTACCAGTTACATTTCTGGTTCCCTTCACTATCAGCAAAACAGATCCAGGAAGATAAAGCCAACAGTGGTTATCACTTTTTCAAATGTGTTTGAAATAAAATAAAATGTGCTTTCCCCGAAGAAATCAGACTTAAAAAGGAGCTTAACAGGACAGCCTTCGTTTTTAAAGATCAAATCCAATGAAAATGGTGTTTTGGGTTGTTTTTAACATGCTCTTGTGGCATTTTTCTCCTGATGGATGACACGTATTAAGAAAGCTAAGCTCAAAATTGCATTTCTTTATTCAATTTGTTATGAATCAGGAGCAAACAAAAACATACAGTTTGAATACTGCCCCATTCTAACGCATTCACTTGTAGATGACTAGATCTAGCTGGCATCTGGCTCACAACTGTGTGGCTGGAGCGCTCGGATATTCCTCACCTTTTTTTGGGAACCACTGGGAATGCTTTGAAAACAGATCCAAAGATAATCGGAGTGGTGACCCACTTTGCCCTCGTGCTCTTAGAATTTTTTAAAGTTCAATAAATTCCGCCATTAATACAAAACTCAATTTGTTGTAGACCGTTCTAAATGTTTTTAAACATGCTACAAATATAATTAAGATCAACAACACATTCACAGTTTAAATTGGATAAAAAAGATCCTTTTCGCAAAGCAACTTGCTTCATTTCAAAATAAAAACCAAACAGGAACGTTGATGATCCTGCCAGTAGGTAGACATATTTACCTGAACTATAATCAGGGGCAGTTACCAAAAGCAAATATTGATCATGACGGTTAGCATACGACACAACTGAGGGAGATTACAATGAAAGCTGCAACACTTGAGTCATATGGAGCTGCTGCAGCTCAGTGAGGCTCACTAAGAATGAGGGTCAGGATCAATATCACTTATTCCACTCCAGGAGAAAGTTCAGCTGACCTGAAATCCATTTATGTCAATGAAAATAGCTCTCTGTTTTATCCTGGAGCCAGCCGGATCGAGTTGTCAAAGCTGAGTTATATACTGGAGCTGCCCTCAGAGTTTTTATCATCCAACAGGAATGTTCTTAAATTTTCCCCCCGTTTATTTATTTGTTTTTTTTCATAATTTCAATGTATTTTTGGACATATTTGAATAAGATCTGTCATTAAAACGCAACGTAACGGGGCATCATCTGGCAAACATTTAGCAATATCTCAACATGACGGCTCAATATGGTGAAGTAATCCAGGGCTTTCTGAACATGGCAGGCTTGTGAGATGAAATATAATAACAGTCATATGTATTTTAAGTTGTTTAACTCAGATCTTACAAATCATGTCCACGTGGTGAACAAAAGAAAGACAAGAAAAGTGTAAACACTTTTACAAAAGCAGCTTTGGTTGTTTGTTGGTCTGGAGTACCTGATGTTTATTAATATCCTGTGGACTGTTACTTAGGCGGCGATCCCAACCGATCCACCGAACCGAAGATCAACAATTCCCAGATCAAACCGTGATTCTTCCTATTCAATATGAATTTCTGAATGGTTGCTAAATGCATCATAATTTAATCTATTGCAAACAGGAGATCAGAATCAACAAAACATTACAGTTAAAAACACAAAGATTTAAAATGAAAAAAATTGTATTTCTCACTGAAGTTTAGCTGACTGTAGTCCAGTAGATCGATGACAAGTAGACAGTAAATGAAGACACAGCAACACCTCAATAGAAATGAAGAACTGGAAAACACTCAAAGTCCTTTCATCTGAACTGACAACAGTGTTTCCAAAAGAAGAGGAAATTGATCACAAGATTTTCATACTATATTTTTTCAGGGATAACATATTATTTTGTAACTATTTTTAAATCATTCGCTTTTTACAGAACTTCTTTCAGTGAACTAAACTTCAGTCTACCTTTTTTCATCAAAATGCTTGAAAATCTGCCTTTTAGAGGGATAATTACATTCTCTGAAGTGTATTTTTACTTTACACTTTCAGAAAAAACCAAACATGCAACGATTTCATTGTTTTTGCATCAAGTCCATCTGGTATTTATCACGTTCTGTTATTCCAATGTTTGATTCAACCAGTTTACTTATTTTACTCTTCCCAGCTCTTATAAATACTTTTTCTTTTGACTAATTTTGTTTTAGGAATGTCTAAAGCACGTTGCCATGTAAAAAGCAGCATGAGCCACTTATAAAGCCTATATTAAACACCTATAAAGCACCATTGTTCTTTTTAGTGGTCCACAAACACGAAGAGAGGCATTACAGATTCAAATCCTATAGACCAACAGCTATTGTGAAAAACGTATTCCACCTTTACTTTTGTGGATTCACACTTAAGCCATTCGTCCTCTGTTACAAACCTGAAAGACGCTCAAGAACAGAGGTATGAAGAAATAATACTCTGATTCCTTGTGGTGCAACTCTCACACAGAGCGGCGCCAACAAAAGGACAATCGTTCTAAAGGAAATATCCCAGCATGCATTGGTTAGCATGGTAAAATTAACGTTTTTTGGTAGAACAGTTAAACAGTTGTTTGTAAGTACAGCTGGAGTCATGGTTTCTGTTGGTTTTGATTTGCAATCGAATCAACCAGAAGTCTCCAGGATCAATTAGATCAAAGCGAGTCGTTGATCACAATGTCAGATTTTCCTTGTTTTTATCAGTACGTCCACAAACACCTCATTCCATCTGCAGACACGAGTCCTGCGTAAACGGTTCAAGAGTCCAAAGAGAGGCCATGGGTTCGATATCCAAACTGACTGATGCAACAGGGCTGGTCCCACTCACTGCAGCAGAAATGTACAACAGGATGGATCCAGTGATCCCATTATCCTAATCGCTTGGTCAAAATGTTAACATTAGCTCAACAAAAATGCTGTCAGTACAGCTGTGCAGAAACTTCTGCTTTCAAGGCTGAACTGAAGGATTAAATTGTCTCCTTCCAGAAAATATCAGGCTTTTACTGCTAAAAGAAAAAGAATTTGCAAATAAATTGTCTTTATTCTGCTTTTGTTTTAACAAACAACGAAAACCTTTGAAGACTACATTTAATTGTCTTTGACTTCATTTCATAAAGAGATTTGAATCAGCAAAGTTTGTGGAAATATTTTATTTACAGAAAAGGACATTCAGCTTGGTGAGCAAATCATTGATGTCATATGGTTATGTGATTATCTGTTTTATTTTTAAGGCTGAACATGTTGGCTTTAATATCAATGTGCTTTAGAATCATTAACCATTTTCATGTGAACTCTAATTTCAACAATTATTTTTTCAACAGCAAAGATGAATGTCAAACGTAAAGCTTTTGAGTCTTAAACAGGCAAAAATGTTTTTTTTTTCAGGCACCATAAATGTCTTTGACAAAAGTCAGACACATTTGTCAAGCGGCGTTATAAACAGACTTTCAGCAAAAACCAAACATGCAACGATTTCATTGTTTTTGCATCAAGTCCATCTGGTATTTATCACATTCTGTCATTCCAATGTTTGAATTAACCAGAGTTTGCCTCATGGACCTGAGCCACATTACATATCGCCGTTCTATCACTGACAAAGGTAAATAAATTATTCACACAAAAGCAGACAGAAAAACCCAGCGGAAAACTCAGAGGGCACAGTATTTGCAAATGTGGGAAATCTGTTGCAGCAAGAGTGCCTTCCCTACAGGGACAGGGGACAAATGACACCCAGTGTCTGCATTCAATTAGTACCGAAAGGGCCATGAGAGCCAAACCCTGATGGAGGCCGGGCCTCACCCTCCCAGAGCCCTAAGTAGAGCTGTCTCCTGCCGTCCAGCCACAATTACTACTGTCCGTGACACATGCAGTGATGTGGACTGTCTGTTGTTTCCATTCATTTGCTCATCTCTCTGGATCCTTCAGAAAAACTAACAGAGAATCGTTGGTTTCTGCAGGCAATCCTAAGGTTCAGGAAATAAGTTAAGTAAAGTTTAAAACGTACGACTTGTTGGTTTGCCACACATCGTTCAACAACCGCAAACTGGACCCAAAGGAATTCCAGCACAATGAGTCGTTGATTTCATAAATCAAAAGTGATTTGATTAGCAAACATTTCACGCTGGACGCTGCCTTGTTGCAAAAGTCTGTGGTGTGGTATGTCTCCACATGACGCTGGAGTAAAACGGACGCATTTTAACACATCCATAACAATAATCTAAACCCCAATCCCACCTCATTGTGTTTCCTGTCTGAGCACGAGACCTCAGTTTTCCTTCAACAGTACTCACATGTTCTGCCGGAGGCCATAAGTCTATTAATAAACTGCTGCAGTTGTCTAAACCACAGAGCAGGAATGAAGTGGTCCAGTCATTTGTTTTTATAATCTGACCAAACAATGCATCGCTAGTTAGCGGGTAGCTCACCTGTCATTGAGGCAAGCCGCTCTAAATGATTGCGCACCTTAAAGTCTCAGTGGAAGAGCTTTAAAATAATTGTGTAATTTATGTAACTTGATTGAGAAACTTAAGCGCACAAACCAGCATTGTGCATTTATTTAGTGAAGTGAGACTTTTGTAGAGTGAGGTTCAGAATGGACAGCCTCGTTTTACATCTCAGATCAAAAATGATGGAAAATACAACTGACTATCAGTTAAAGAATGAATAAAAGAGTTGCCAGGCCAAAGAAGAAGGGGATTCTTATTAAATTATAGAAACTATGCTGCAGTATGGTTACATATGCATTACTCTCTCCTCTAGGCTTAATAGGCCTTGTCATTTACTTAGTATATGACAATAAGATGATGATGTAACATTTCTGCATTTGTCTTTGCTGTTTCTGGCCTGCGAGGAGTTGCCAAACATGACATGACACATTGGGATGTATTTCATAAAGCTACAGAGTAGTGAAAGCCAACTGCTGTTTCAGTGCTCTGCTGGATGTTACTGATCCTCCAGTTAAGCCCGTGAAGCCATGCGTCGCAGCACAAGTGTAAGACAATAGTTTGTGTAGGGCACCCCTTGCTGTTTTACTGAGTGGGAGAGCACAGCTCTGCCTCCACACCTGTTGTCCTGCATGGGCCTCAGGGGAAAAGCTATCTCCATCACGCTCGTTCCCCACTCTCCAGTCGACCGGACCGCTGTGCCACATCCTCATAAAGCGCCAGGCCCACGCGGATAACGCCACGCTATACCTGACTAAATCTGGGGATTAAACATTTTGCATTTCATTGTGCTCTGAAACTGTGCTATGTCATAGCTCCGAAAGGGCTTTCACAAGAAGCCAGAAATGATGTATGCTCAAAAGATTAAAGTAAGAGCATACTGTTGAGTTTTTTTGTTGTAAAAGCTTTAAAAGGAACTGCTAGAGAGATTATTTGCTACAAAAGAGAGTGAGCACAACAAAAGCCATAGAGGTAATGACTAACAAGCTTAGCTCTCTGTAGCGTCACATTTAAACTCTGTTTTATTCTATCTTTTGGCTGAGGAGAATCCACACGCAAATAGAACCACATTTGCCTCCGCTGCCTTCTCATGTTTCCAGAATATTTCTACCAAATGCTAATTTGATAAAAGTTTGACTTAATCAAACAAGTTATTTTATATTCTACAGCAGTGGTCTCCAACCCCCTCCATGCGGACCGGTACCAGTCCATGGGGCGCTTGGTACTGAGCTTCAGATGAAAAAAGTATTTACCGTAACAAATTATTTCTGTTTTGTTTTTTTTTTTGATTCTGAGGGAAATTTTATTGTGTAAAACTATCGGGATTGTCCGCCACGTCCGTCAATAACTTACTTGCTTTGGGCACGTGTCTCGCACATACTTCCTTCTTAGAGCAGCGGCTCTGACCGCTAAATGTGAAGCCCAAACCTTTGCATTTAGCTTTTTTTTTCCAGTTAAGCAAAGTTATTAAAATTAATGTTTTTGGGAAGAAAAGAGCGAGTGAGGAAAACGAAGATGAAAGTGCAACTTCAAAAAAAAGGAAACTTGAAATATGGATTTTTAGAAAATGTGTTCCCAAGCACCAAGCCTGCACTGCATAAAATGTTTTGACCAACTCTAATGTTATAGGGACGCTGCATTCAATGTGGATTTACTTTTAATATTATTATTAATGCAGAAATGCCAGTTTTTCTGACAGTATTATTTTATTGTAGTATTTATCCTCCCCACCTAAAATGTCGGGTGAAGCCAAAGTTGGCATCTGGTTGTCATCCTCACTTTGTCATTTAATGGAAAATCCACATCAACTTTAATGGTATTACACAAAACAAAGAGTTCAAAGAAAGTTTAAACCAGATATAAAATGTTTAACAGAGAATAACGTCTAATCTGAATTCAGTAAAAAAAAAAAAAATTTTACAAATTTAGAAACATCTTCTACAAATCAACTATTTTGTTAGATTGAACCTTTATCCTCTGTAAACATCTACAGACACCTTCAGACTGTCTTTGTAAACTGAATTTAACATAGGAGCATTTTAATCAGAAAATGAGATTTTCCAGAAACCAGAAGCTTAAAAAAATGAAACGCCATCTTTGGCCCTGTACAGACCGGTTCGTGACGAGAAACCCGTCTGTGGCCTTAAAAAGGTTGGAGACCACTGTTCTACAGGCTCATGTGATGAGAGCGCTCTCTGTGCAAATTGGATCCAGAGTTGGCAAAAAAGGAACTGTCAGTTCTTTGGTATTGATGGTAGAAACCCAAAGTGAGGAGACGACATTCCCTCCAGGTTTGGAGCGAAGCAGTCCTCGTTTCATGCAGAACCCTTTGAAGTTGAGCTGTGGAGGGCCAGCCCTCTTTACTTGGTGTTGGTGCAGGAAGACACAGCAGAACAATGGTGTAATTGAAGCCGTCTTCAGCTTCAACCACAGAGATGTAAATAATTGAAAATGGGGCAACATTTCTTTACTTTTGAAAGGAAAAAGATGAATCAGCAAATACCGCTGTAATGTTGTTTCTCGCGTTTGGGCCGCCAGTTAGAAGTCTAATTCTTGTGGTGGAGCAAAATGCTCGGAACACCACGTCACTGGTTTTGGCAGCTTTAGGTGGGTCTACATGAATGAATCTCTGCCATGGCAAACCAGGTGGAAATACTTTACATCAAACACCTACGAGGCCTGTATAACATAATGCTTCCAGGCTGGCAAAGGCATAAACATGTTCAGCTTAAAGTTTATACGTCTTTACAGAATTTACAATGTGTTTGCCTCCAACTAAACTTGGCAGGAACAAAAAGAATCTTGGTATTTTAGGACTAATAAAGCCATCTAAAGCGGGGCTTGTAAACATTCAAAAGCAGAGATTCAAATCTTAAAATGCAAACAATTAAAGAAATATTTGACAAAAATGTTTTTTTTATTCAGAATATTCCTATTTTTGCATAATTCTGTGGATTTATTTTCAGAGGGAAGTCTCCATTTCAGTGTAGGAAGCTTTTGACCTGAAAGTGTGAAAACAAAACATCTAATCACTTCTTACTAATTGAATTAACAGGATCCAGCGCATGCGGTGCTCACAATGAGAATGACCGTAGATGACCTGCAAAGATATCCCTCCTCGAGAACCAATTAAAGTAAAATGTCAGCCTGGAAACAGTGGGTTACTCACGCTGTTGTCGCTCGTCCCTGACACGGGGTAGACCGTCCAGCCCAGCTCTGCCGTGGCTGTGGTGGAGTCCATCAGGGTCTCTGTGGACCAACACAGAAACAAACAGTCAAACATCTGCCTTCCACCGGCGGCCAAGAACTCACCAAACTGTTCTTTGTTCAAAAAAGTTTTACAACCCCTATTTTAATATCTTGAAGCTCCTCTCTGATCATCTTTTGATCTATTTTAAAGTGTTCGCAGTGATCTTTTATAAATTATAATGGAGTTTTCAGCCAAAATCAACACAGCTGTGTCATTTTCTAGGACATAGTTTCTGCATTAGAATGGGATTGTTGGTGTAGTGCAACCCCACCTCCCCTTTACATCACCCATAACTGAGAGCTCCCTGTTTACACTCTCCTGCTAGTTTCCAGCCCCTCACACCCCAACCTAACATTAGCAGTGCAACAAAAATGGTGAGCAATGTCAGAGATATCCAGCCGTACAGTTCTGATCCAGATTCCAGCTCGGGTGACGAATACAAAGGCGTACATGGATCTATCTGTCTGCAAGTGGATTAGAATGGGGCAAGGCAGGGAGCTTCACAGGAAGCGTCACAAATACGATCTTTTTCAAACAGCATTTTGTCTATTTGCTCCTGATTCACAACAATTTGAAGAAAGAAATACTCAAAATGCAATTTTAAGCTTGATTTTCTTACTATATGTAAGTAAATATCAGAAAAATGCTATAAGAACATGTTCAAAACCATTGAGCCTTTAAGATAAGGGGTTCCCTGCTTCAGCATAACTAGCAGTTTGGATGTCTCTTTTAAAACAGATTTGTTTCATAACAGGTCAGACACATACAGGTCATTAGGACTTTGCCATAGTCTGCGAGGCCAAAACAACAGGCTGGAAACCAAATCTCCAAGGCACAGTGAAGGGCCCACCCTGCATGCTGCGGATTAACGAGTGGAAAGAAACACCTCTGGTAATTGGGGTCAAAGACAATGTGCCTGCTGTCTGTCATGAAGCTCTGCTGGCGCTCATTCTTCCAGCTTGATCCGAATGTCATTCCCATGCTTGCTGACCCATTCATCGAGTCACCTCTTCTCTCAAACCCAGGCACCATCTCTGAGGCTCAGAATCAGAGAGCAGGTCTCCTGGAGTTTTTGGACCTGTGTGAGTCTTGTGGTGGACCAACAGCAGAAGGTTCAACATGTCAACTGTGAGCTGCCACAGAGGGAAGCAAACATGGCTTCTAACCTGAACATGGGTCAGAGTCAGTGACTGAAATGCTGAACAACTCTTATTGATGCACTGATAGTTGCAGTTTATGAACTAATAGTATAGATATCTAAAACAGCATAAATGTCAGAACAAACGTGCCTTGAGGATTTTTTTTAAGGTCAGTGGATCTGCAGTTTTGTTTGTTCTCTTCAGACTTGGTTGTGTCATTCTCCTCGTTGTTTACCAACGCTTCATTTCTTCTTGTTTATTGACAAAAAAGGTGGCTTTTAATTAACGGCCGCTCCATTCACGGCTTTATTCCAGAGCCTTCCGCTGATGTTCAGCGTTTCACCAAAGACACAATACCGGGTTTTACAAACTATTCAGTTATCGCAGAGCCCAAATCTTATAATTAGTTAGATGAGACTGCAATTGAGCGGCTATTGATAACCTTCTGTGAGACTCAGAGCCGAGCAGTCGACATGGGTGTTAGGCGGTGAAATGGTAATTATCCCCCATAATGATAACAATAATTAGTGGCGGAGTAAAATGAGAATAATGAACCCCCTCTGTGGAGGCTGGGAAAGTGCTGTGTGGGAATGGGGACTACATTTCTTCAGGACTGTTAATGCTGGCTGGAGGACAGGTTGTCTTCTTCTTTACCTCCTCTTTTCAGCTTCTTTACAGTGTTTGATGCACACATTCCTGCTGTGCGCTTCCTGTCATGATCTGTCTCCTGTTATCAGTGGCCCACATGCTGGACAGGCAGCACCTCCCTACCAAACACTGGTCGCTCCTCTTCAGGCTGCTGCACACACTTGAGTACCGACAGCCGCTCTGATACATTACCTCCCTGGAGGCAGAGCAGCACACATCTCCACACTGTCAGAAGTGGCCACTATCTGGGCCTGAACTTCACAGCAGAGCAGCGCCACTCAGCAAAAAACACTGGAAAATAATTAGAGAGAGAAGGCGGCACCGGTGTGCTGTCATGGACTGGCAGAAAACACTTCTATGAGCTCTTTTGAGTTGGAGCAGAAAAGTCTTTAATAGCAGTGAGACAGACAATGACTCAACTGTCTGTTGGCGGTTTGAATGCAAAAGAAAGCTGTCTGTGCATTATTTTATGTATTTCTTTAACGATTATTTAACAATGAAAGTCCAATGGAGATCCATCAATCTCATTTTCAAGGGAGTCCTGGCCAAGAGGCTAATTAGCAACAATCTAAGACATTTAATTCAATTAAAACTGTAAATTAGATTAAAAACAACAACATGTCAAGGATTTCATTACCAGGTCCTTCAGAAACAGCATCAAATTAAGACAAAGTTGTTTGTTAATCAACTATTTATTATCTGAATATTTTTTAAAAAGCCTTTAATGAGTTTAGCAGTGTGATGTTTTAAGTGTTTTAAAACTAAAACCGTATGAACTGCCTGTCTGTGGTAAGCCTTGACTTCCAGATTGAAGCTTGATTGAAAACATGGAAGCAGGTCAGTTAACGAGCCACGAGGTAGCCTGTTGCACAAGAAAGTGAGTCCCTGTTGACTTCAAAGTGAAATGCTCTCAAGCGTTGCCATATGTAGACTGAGACTGATGGTTTCCAAAAATAATCGATCATCAGCAATTTTAGGAATCTGAGAAATATTTGTTTGGCTCTTTTCTTTCCAAAATGTACTTTTTTTATTAAAATACGCATTGATTTTATTTCCAAAGGTAACAGTTGCATTCTACAACAAAAGAAATTATTATGTATTAGGGATGCACCAAAATATTCTGCAACCAAATCTATTCGGCCACATATTGCAAAATAAGACATTTAGCTTTCGGTGGGAGTGAGTTAAAGTAAGACTGAATATGGCGTGTGACTTAATGACACAAAGTTTGGCTAATCAATGTGCATCAATGATCTTACACCATTGTTAAAATGTTGGCAGTGTGGAGGCATTTTAAAGTGATTGAGAGCAACAAAATAACTGCAGTTCGCTGTGGAACTCGACCTACTGTTGACACTATTAGCCTTGCTATCAGCCAATCTACAGTTGGAGTTGATGTTGTGTTTGAAGGCCTAGCATAACACAAATGAAAAAGACTGGCACATCTACTGGAATAATAACAGGATACGAAACAAACATTTATATCATTTAAAAACATCAAAATTTAATCTATTTAGCCAACATTTAAAAAATAATGAAAAACTAAACACCCACACTTAATATTCAGTAACTTTTCTGTTTTCGGCCAAATGTATGAATTTAATTCAACTTTAGCCACACATTAGAATTTTGGTGCTTCCCTGTCATGCAGGTTTTGACCCACACAGATAATAGAAAAACCAAGGTTTTTTCCCATTTCCTCGGCATATATTGAATGAACAGAGGCTGTGCAGTATGTTGTGTAACACATTTACCACCAGTGTTCCATTCAGACGGATCTGAAGGACGAGTCCACTGCTCTGTGTCTCTGTGACAAATTTCCAGGCACTCGGTTTCACCTCTCGCAGCAGAAAGAGTCCCTACATTTTTTTCTGTAGCAGTTTAAGTTGTTTTTATTTATTTCAACATGCAAATGACATAAGTGAACATAAAATAGAAGTCTCAACAACTACGCTTAAAGAGCAACAATCACAAAAAAAGAACATTAATAATACTAGCAGTTCAGACACGTTGGAAAGGGAAGCCAAGCTTATTTAAGCCCCGCCCATTTTGGTTTTCATGCTTTTAATAATAAATACACTCCTCATAAATACATCTACATCAATATAACACTCTCACCACAAACACAGTAACACTAAAATAATATTTGTGTTTGGTTATCACCACTATCTTGTTCAGATCATCACTGTTCCTAAACTCCCACGTGCACGCATCCATCTCCATGGTACTGTGACAACACCCTTTTTTAAAGTGTTTTAAAAATGTGAGTATAATGACTGTGCATGTGTTAGTTACCCATAAAATTCCATAATATCACCCCATACACCCACACAAACACACAAAACCTTTCTGAGTGGTTCACACCAGATGCAGCTTCAGTCTCCCCTCAGACTAAAGGACTTTCATGGACTGTCAATCTCTGGTTAGTAAAAGATTATGAAATACTTTGAAAGGAATTTTACTATTTGATATTTAGCTTCTTCATGGGTTTTTAATAACTTCTTTTGTAAAAAAAAAAAGTTGATTTGTATGCTCTAAATATCCAGTTTTATGCATAGTGTTCCCTCGGCCTATCAGGTTTCACCTTTCATGGTCTCGCTGTTTTTGTGGATTTTTTTCAAGTGTAACTTTGCGTGCTTTTTTTTTTTTGTTACAGTCCAGTGTTCTGCGTCCTGAGTGTCAATCCTTTCTTTTCATTCTGTAATCCTGGACTTCTTTTTCATTGAAGGTTTGAACTTTGAGAGTTTAAACAAGAGAGAAAACTATGACAATGTTTATGTCTGAGTATACAGTGTGTTGTCAGGATTTCACTTATCGTGGGTTCTTTTTAGAGCGTAACCTCCGCGATAAACAAGAGAACACTGTAATATAGATTGTTCTTTTTTAAGCACAAAGGATACGCAGTATTTTCCACTATATAAGACACACATAAAAGCCTTATTTATTAAAAAAATTGGCAGTGCACCTTATAGTGCTTTAAATATGAACTTTTTCTGGTTGTGATTACTGATGTTGAAGGGATCCTGAGAGGCACATGGCGCTCTGTCAAAATGTCAGTCTGTTTTTTTTAACAACCTGGAAACGAGGTCGGGTGTTACTGTAAATATGCTAATGCAGATAACGTCTCACGGTGTAGGATTGTGTTTTTTTTTTTTTTTTTTTTAATGTGTTACTAACAAGGTTCTCTGAGTCGGTGTGGCGTAAAATAGACCATCATTGATGGTGCACTTTATAAACTGGTGTGCCTTAAAATGCAGAACTTAAGTTAGTGAAGTTTGATAATTTTTTCTTCATATTTAACAGGTGAACTAGAAGTAATAGAGAGCAGTACAACACATGTAGTGTGTAACAATGAAGAAATTACTGAGCTTTTTTATTATCAAGAGACTTTTGGCAATTTTTGTTTTTATGTGTCTGATGTGGGGTTTCCATGACAGCTTACTGTCTATAATACTATCATTTATGCATTAAAAGCATTTGAACAGTTTGAGTTTGCGGGAAAGTGGTTTTCATGTCTCTGCATTAAAGGGAACGACATTCAAAATGAAACTTTATCAAGCAAAATCTACTTTCCTCCCAAACCAGATGAACAATCAGCCAGTAAATCAATGAAAATCTGTTTGTATTTGTTTTTCATCGAATCCCTCATGGAGGGGGCTATGAATGCTCAACGAGCCCAAAGAGTGGAAGAAAAGCCTGTGAAGAGACTGCTTGCTCTAGCACTTCCTGAGACTGAAGGGAGAGTTTAGAGCTGATCTCTGAGAGAGCTCTCAAGTGGGAGACCGTCTGAAGTGACATGAGAGTGGAGGGGAAGTGGGGTATGTGTGTGTGTGTGTGTGTGTGGGGGGGGGTACTGTAAGAACACTCATCTTAACTAAGAGCGGTCCACCGCAGCCTCACTAATGAAAGCATCAACACTTTCAACAGGGGGACTGAGCTTTGAAGCATGAAAATAAACGGCATCCAGACTTACAGCTGTCAGCTAGCTATAGCTTCAGAAGTGTGGCTTACATTTTCTACTGTTTATGCAGCATGTAAGGTTTTGCACGGTGTGCAAACTGTGCCCACTTTCTTCCAGAAACTTTTCTCACAGCTCAATTATTTATTTTTTCTTGTCAGGCCGCTCCTCGCTGTGTACCGTCGTGAGCGACAGTTCAAGATTTCTCCAAAAGGCATCAATCAGAGAACGACAGCTGGATGACCAATTAGGGTGAAGGAGGTGATAGATATCTCTACTGCCATGTCTGAACAAAACTTTCCCCAGGGCAGGCAACACAGCAGGCAAACAGATATTTTAGCCTCCACGCACAAGCACATACTTGCAGCTCCATCTCGTGTGACGAGGATTTTCTTCTGGGCTTTCTTTTTCCACCATGACAAACACAATTTGACAAATTGTTTTGCATGTTATTGTGTCCCAGGAGGATCGTTGCATAGAAAAGACATTGACAATGATAGCTCAACCTGCAGTCAAAGAGAAGGAATCAATTTTCCTAGAAAATAGCCTGTATTTAGAGCCTACGATTTAAAGTGGGTATGTTTAAAAAGCAATACAACTCTAAAACAGCGAAAAACACTTAAAAGAGCTGCTTCTTGTATGTTTGCTGCCAGTGAAGCAGGAAGTCTGTGGAACTAATTTCTCTGAGTTTCATTTATAATCAAAAACAAAGCATATAAACTGCTGTGTTTTATGTTGCTGTGAAAACTTTAATCAACAAAAGAAAGAAAACTCTCCCTGTGAAAGCTGTGTTAATAAAATTCCATGAAACTACAACAGAAGAACAACAGAGCGGTCGCTTGTTTGTGACTGCACGTCTGAAACCGCAGTCCTCGATGGCAAATGTGGGAAAACTCCAATATCCACTACAGTCTCGCAGAGTAACAGGAGCAAGCTGGTCCCTGAGCTAAAAACAGAATGTTGTATAGTGGACCAGGCACGGAAATCTCCCCAGATTAAGGGGGAATGGCAATGATATGGCCCTGAGGGAGGCGGAGATGTGATTTATGGCTCTAATGATAGACAGGGCTACTGTATGGCCTGTTGGAAATAAGTCTCTTTCATTTAGATGGAAGAAGGGGACAGAGCTCCTGGTCCTGGGAAACCCGGCTCAACTGATCTGTCATCACAAGATGGTCTCATTAAGGTACAGTGGAGTGGCCACCACTGTACACAGCAGCCTATGTCTTCCATAAATTATGAATGCTACTTTTACCATGGAGCAGACTCTGTGGACATTGAGGTATTGACCAAAATCTCATGAGAGCTTCTTGTTTTTAAAGCAGTTTGGATCACAGTCTTATGAACCCAGCTGTGTCTACTGGTAATACACACCATTAACTGGATTTACGGACGACTACGCCTTGGAAAAGGAGAAGATGGAGTTGCTGTTTTGCTTCAGAGACAAAGGTGGGCTCAAAGTTTAGCCTGACCACAAGGAGTTTTCTGATGCAAAGAAAACAATGAGATTTTGCAGTAAGAATGTCAATTAATGCAAGAAAAAAAAACCCAAAGCACATGCAGTAGAGCAGACTCGTGTTGACAGAAGGACACCGCATGGCGTTCCTCAGAATGTAGGACATTAATCCCTACACTGCAGAGCTGCGTTATCGGTCTGAGAGACTAAACTTGTCATCAGGCGGCGATGGCCAAAAACCAAAGCAAAAAAAACAACTGTAAAGTCTCATTTCACACTGTCTGATCTTCCGACAGAAACAAACCGCCTCTGACTGACTGTGCAGCGTTTGAGTTTCATTCATCCATCAAATGATGAAGCAGAGAGACAACAGACTGACAGTCAGATTCAGATTAAATTCATTTTCAAACATCTGAAACAAAACATGTACAGTAATACAAAATAATCAATGAACTCATAATCTTCAATGCTTTAGGAAAAAAGTCTCCATCAGACTCAAAAAAAGGGGATAGGCAGAAATGTATGCCTATCATAGTGATCAATAATATTTAACATAGTTTTGTTTTCTCTTTTTCCACAATCAACGTTTCAAGGTCAATAGTTGGATATTTCACAATTTTTCTTCATCCAGCTTGTATTTTTGGAACAGCTTGATAGTGAATTGTTCAATCTCTGGACATTGTTTGTATTGGCTATTCAACAGTTTAATGCCACACCGACACTCACAAACTTTTTCTAGCTAGTTCTAACTACTGGCTGTTTAAAATGACCAGATTCTCTCAGAGAGTAATCTCAATCCCGTTGTGTGAATAGTTTCTGACTATTGCGAGGTAATACCTTATGGCTTTATAGAGGAGTTTTACTGCATACAAATACATTAAAAAAAGAAATTGATTAATTTGGAGTTAAGAAATAATATGATAGTATGGTCACAGTATCCAGCATTATGAACAGTTCTTATTTCGTGTTTCTGAAAATTGAAGAGGGGCTGTAGAGCCGTGTTGTAGTTGTTGCCCCACACTGCAATACAATGTTTAAAAGGTGGAATTACTAGTGAGTCCAGTTGCTGCCACTTTTCTCATATTTTTTATACTTATGCTAAATTAAGAGCATTTAGATTTGTGATGTTATAATACAAACACATATAATTCTGTCAAGGAAAATGAAATTAATAAACAAGCATGTTTTTATGCACCACATGTATCAAGAGGCCTAATAATGAACCATCATGTTGATGCACAAAGATATGTAAGTATTCAGAGACGGGTTTTCTTTTAATTGGTGAGCTCGGCGCCCAAAGAAACTTAAGAACAAGGAAAACAAAACTTTATTGTTACTGTTCACATGTACAGTGAGATTAAAGTCTCAACGAAGAAAAAAGTTCATTACAAATATAAAGAGATAAACACATAAATAAAAGAATGGAGCCATTATGGGACATCATTTTTTAATTAATTAATTAATTGCTTATGTATAATTTGTATTTAATTCCATTTATTTTTTTTCAATTATTTATTTATTTACTTTATGTAGTTAAAAAATAAGTATTTTATTTCATTAAAAGGTAAAAAAGATTAGAGCCCCACAACTAAAATAAAAATAAGGATGTTAAATTATAAATGCATAAATAAAAGAATAAAGCCATTATTGAGAATTATTCTTAATTATTTGTATTTATTTCAATTTTAATTATACTTGTTTTTCAATGATTTAATTTATTTTCTTCATTTAATAAAAAAAGTAAGTATTTTATTTCATTAGAAGGTAAAAAAGATTAGAGGCCCACATAGTATATGCACAACATGAACACGCCAGCACAGAGTGTATTCAGCACACCAGGGAGTTTAAAATGGTATTGCGCTCTGAAATAAACTGTTTTGAAGTGAAATTGAAAGTGCTTCTGGCATAAAAAAATACAATAAAAGGAAAACAGAATCGAGCACATTTTGTAAATGTTTCACAAAATTTTGGAATACATTTTAATTGAATTCATATGTTGGTTTTACTGTGAGTTACTATAGTTTGTCTTAGAAAAATCCAACAACACAAGTCAGACATGACAAAACAGCCACTCTCTTAGTTTTGGGTCATTACTTTCACTGTGCCAATGATATAAAACAGCTTCTCTTTAATTCTATGCATCTCCGTCTCAGACAAATCGCAAACGTTAAAATCATGCTATCACTAATGTATGTTCACCATTGAATAGTTGAGGTCAGAGTGACACCGTATTTCACAGCAAAGAGACGTCAAACGAAGCAGTAAATGGCGCACTGGCCCACTCACCTGGCCGCTCTTTTGTAGTGGAAAAAGAAATCTGGCAGCTGATGCGGACTGGAGGATTTATAAGTATACTTTCCATATTTCCCGACTCCATGTCAACTCAAAAAGACCTGCTTAACAGATCAGTACATTTAAAATTTTGCTGCGGAAAATTCTGTAAAAGAGGGTCCCACAATTTTACAGGCAACAGCTGAAAAGGAGAAGAAAGGGAGCCATTCATGTGTCTACCCATCCAATCATTCCAAGTGTTTCATGAGCACTCTGATGCGAACACTCTGCATTAATGAGCCTGCAGAAAGTTAGACGCAGATATAAGCAAATCACTTTTAATCTGGGAGACGGCTTTCAGACAGCAGTAACTGTAAAGAAATATAACACTTTGGCCAAAAGAATTGAGTCAGAAGTGTAGGAATGAAAAATCCAAAAAGCTCAAGGACAAAAAGCAATCCTGTATTTTATGGTCCATGTCTTCAAAATGGAGACTGGCTTCTCTACCTTCCTTCTACTTAATTTTAATTTTAAAGTCATGGAGGAGTTTCACCCCAAACTCTGGATCCATTGAGACTCATTCCTCCTTTAAACGTGTCTTCTGTGAGATCGCGATAGTGGTCATCAAAGAAGCAACCATCTGTTTGACAACCGTTTTGACTGGCAAATGAGGACAACTGTGAGGGGGAAGTAAGACGATGATGGCTCTGACGCAAACCACAGCAAATAATATTTTGGTAGAAATATATCTCAATGTATGGAGGAAACTGCAAGAATTGCACCAGAAGACATCTGCATGCATGAGAAGGACAGACAGCTCCTTTTATTGGTGAGGCCTGTACTTGTTTGGCTGATAAGGAGATCCCACCACATGTTATGGGAGTAGAGTCATTAAAGTCTGACAAACAAATCTGGTTTATGACCTATTCTACATCCTTTAAAGACATTTCATCCACTAAAAGATGCTTTGAAAGCTGCAGTAAATTCCTGTGCAGAGGCCTTAAATCCCTATCACTGTGAGTGCCGTGATATGGTTCCACACTGCTTCTTTGACAGAGGCTAATAAACATTATTCAACAACACATCATTCCATGGTTTTGGCTGATAGGGACCACAGATAAGAAGACTTGAAAGTACAAGTGTGCAAAGTAGAGCTGCTCTGGATACATTAACATTAGAGAGAAAAAAAGGAACCAAGTTCCATCAAGTTTAATCTTCTTCTGCATCTCTTGTTTTGTGCATAAAAGGAACCTCGTAATTAATATTTAAGACCCCAATTACCCAAGGGTTTGATGAAATGAAAGTTTAAAATGAAAAGTTACATTTGATATAACATAATAGGCTGGGTTTCCAAGCCTTCCGAAAAGATGAAACATTTACATCCCAACAAATTCCCAGAAATGTAAACACTGGACAAGCTCTATTAAATCACGCAAAGCTTGTCTAACCTTATTTTCCCAATGGGTGTTTCATTAGAGATTATTCTCTCAGGATTTCTAAATTATCTCTTATCCATCACTAAAAGGCTACCTTTGAAATCACAGTTGATTATAAAAAAGGAAAATCACAATCGTCTTAGTGTCCAAGTTGCCATGAAGGAGTGCAACCTTTAAATCCTCTCTACACAAGACAGAAACCAGTCCTGACACTTTATCTGTTTTAAATCCTATACATCTCAACGCTGAGTAATTGCATTTGAGCAGATTTACACATTTAGCTGCACCGTATTAAGCACTTTAAAGCTTGAATTTCTTTTGCCCTATTTTAGACGTAGTGAGAAGGTCCTGAGGTTTACCAACACCTCGCTGCAGCCAATGATAAGACTGTCACTGGAGCTTGACAAATTAGTTTTGCATGTCACCATATATCAAATAAAACGGGCTAAAAACAGCCTTACTTGTCAAGAGTCTTTTTCTAATAGTGCACATGTAGTTTCTGGATCAAGTTCTAGGGAAACTGTAAGAAGATCCTTGATTTTTTTTCATGCTTAATGACAAATCTGACTCATCTGAGGCTGTAAATGTTTCATGGAGTCTAAAGAAATGAGTAGCTTCAACTCCCTGCTAAACTTTTTCAAATTGTTTCCCACTAAGACGTGATTATAAGCAAGAATGAAGACAAAACCAACTTGTTGGGTTTGATCAAACATTTGTTGAAAATACAGGTGTTGGGAATACAATCTTTAATTTGACTGGATGACATTTGTGACAGAAAGTGGTGAAAACTTACTGGAAGTCACTTTGGTTAGCAACTCCTTACATACTTTATGTTAGGTGAACAAACAATCATCTAATTCAAACCACTTTTCTGTTTACACCTTTGTAAAGAATCCAGTTTCATAGTACATTCATTGTTGAAGATAACCTGAGAACCTGAAACCCGTCGGATCTCTTTTACAACGAACACGTTAGGTCTGGGAAGGGAAATTTGACTGTTGGGTTTTTTTCTTAGCCATTTTCAGTTGGTCTGCTGTTATTTAAATGAATCTTTGCAGAAACATCTGTTGGGTGAAAGCACTTGGATTCATCTGATGTTTTTGGTTTTCTTATTATTTTAGCTAATATTTACCTGGAGATTTTTGACTGGCAGCCCCTTCGCAAAAGTCCCATCAACTTGACAAATGATGGAGATAAGAAAACATGCACCCTTCAAAGCATGAGTCATGCCGGCCCTCTTTTGTTTTCTTTTGTCTGTTTATCTGGCCTGCTTCAGGTACAACATTTCGTACCTGTGAGTGACATGAGGAGGAATTTGAACAGTGTTATTGATGTGTGAGAGGTCAACCTAAAGGGAGTTGATCTGCTGTCAGTCAATACAAGCCGTCTGCCAACAGAGTCATCAGATCCGAGACGTTTCTCTGTCTGGACAGAAACTGTCACCCCCCACCTCTGTTATCTTAAACACACACACACACACACACACACACACACACACACACACACACACA
>BSAI01000073.1:1325202-1477367 GCA_036245035.1 Adrianichthys oophorus
CACACACACACACACACACACACACACACACACACACACACACACACGCACACACACACACACCTGTAATAGTGTCACTCCCAGACCTCAAGTTAATGAAAAGGCCAGTATGAAATCCAATATATTTTTTAACTTTAGGGAATTCCAGTTTTAACAAAAAGTTTTGAAAAATGGTCATGTGAGTGTGTGCGTGCGTTTGTGTGTGTGTGTGGGGGGGTTATAACGTATCGTCTATGTGATGGAGAAAATCCAGATATATGGATACAACACCTCCTACCTGCCATAGGCCTGGACAATAAATTGATAATGGATTGTTATCGCAATATCAGCCGGTGCAATATGCCGAAATAATCTCATCATTGAAGTATTTCATTAATCAAACACAGCCCTTTATGCATTTGACCCATCAAATGGAGCCCTTTTATGTTAGATGCCCCCCTCCTTTGTAGTGAGTCATTTGGAGGATAATTAAAGTTATTTGGACTTTTATTTAAATCCAACTGTGTGGTTAAACGGAAATATATTAGTTGTTTTTCATTTTGATACTTGTTCATGCAAATCATCGCAGTATTGATCAGTAATATTGTCATGCAAGTTTTCCACACAAGGTATAATCTAAAAGGAGAAACAATTATTCTTTTTTCTTATTTGTACTTTTTCCAGCAAACTGCTTCCTCTCACCACACTCATCCATTCTAATGCTCCTCATAAGTACAACTTCCTCCCTGCAACTACCATCTTCTCCTAAAACACCTGAAACTCTGTGTTCTAAGAGGCTGTCAGAGTACCACCAAGCAGCCACGACTGTTTAACCATCAGCACCCCATCTGCTTCTCCTGACGAAGACCACACATTTCATGGAAGTGGGATCACACAGGAGGTAAGGCATCTTGGTGGATTCCAGGCCTGTGAGCTCGCTCCCTTTGCTTTGGAAGAGTTATGGTGGGGTCACGACCCCCCGGAGGTCTATAAAGCAGGGAATGGGAAGCAGTGGAAGGCAGTACCTCAGCCATATGCCTGCCTGCTTCACTTCTGGGACCATTACTGCATCCAATCACACCGACACACAGCTCCAACATGCAGAGGAATAACCCAAATATCGCTTTCACTACAGGCAGCCCTAAAGCCCTTGCAATCAACATCCTCTTAATCAGCAGCCGCACAGCACAAAGAAAATAGAGTTGGCTGTCCATTAAGGCACCTTAAGGACTAAGTGTTAGTCAAACTAACATACACTGGGAGACATTGGATACCAGTGGTGAGCAAACACAGTGCTAATGGTTTCACGGTGGTCAGCAGTGAAAGAAGACAGAGAGCAAGAAACAGTAGAACAAATGAGAGAAAGCACTTCAGAGAATTAGGAAACCATGGCCTTGGAAAAAGTTTCTGAGAAGAAAAACACTCAAATCGCTACCGTAAGCTACTTCTGTTCACTCAGCGGGTGTACCTGTGCCTTTAAAAAACACGGACCAGAGCAGCTGGAAACTGAATCAGACTGAATTTTGAAAGGAATTAAATCTCTCAGGCTTCAAAAGTAAATGTATGAAAAAAAAGTCACTGAATGTGATTAGTATTCCACTTCTTTTTTAATTATCAACTACTGACATCAAAGGTAAACTGCGTGTCGTACAGATTTTTCCTTTTTCAATCCTCCCCAAAATCCTGTGGACTGTGCAAAAGGCTGGTGCTGTTAGTGCTGCTCACGTTATACGAGTGTGCTCCCTGCGTTGAGCATGACTGTTAGAAATGAAGAAATTAGACAATCACTGTAGTTTGTGTGGACGTCTTACAGGTGTCGTATTGGCACTTGCATTTCACATGCACACCTGGTGCATGCGGCATTTGCATGCGGTCAGTAACAACCCAGTATTCACGCCTTACTAACAACTGGACTGCAGCGTAAGGACACCGTACAACGGCATCATCTGTAACTTCCATTATCCTCACAAATACTTCACGATACACTTAGCACATTAACAACCACGATACTCTCCACTTTCATAGCATATCTTGAGTTGGCCGTATGAGCCTCTGGGGAACAAGAAGACACACCTGTGCTCTCCTTAAGATGTGGCCACTTCTATCTGCGACCCCCCACAGATAACCCGCTCGGGTCAACCCCCTGTAGGGGTGCATGTAACTAAAGCTTTAAGATGAGTGGCCTTTAGAACATACTTTGTTCTTTCAAGATTTCGCTGGACAAGTTCTCCCGCAGTACTTTTATCCGCCATGGAGATCAGGAACACTAAAGTGTAAAAGAGGCTTGTCGGCTGATAACTTCAGAAGACATTAGCATTGGATTCTTTGAGGTGAGCAGCCAGTGTCTGTTTCTGGATCCAGCCAGAAGCCCCAGGTATTCTCTGTAGAATGCACGTCTATCTTTACACTCAGGAAGCAAACCATCCTTTCAGTTTGTTGTGTAGCCACTACAGCCTCTTAGTCTGACAGCGTACTTTGTTTCCCTTATCTCCTGAGCAGCTAAAGCACGTAAGTGTTGTGAGGGTCTGTTCAGCTTCAGCTTAGGTCTTATCTCCATGTTTACTCATGACACAGATCAAAGACGAATTGCTTTTGATGGGTTGGTCGTAAAAACCGTAAACTTCTCCACTCTTGTGAATGAGTTTACGATTTCATACCAACAGAAAAAAGCCCAAAAGGCGAAGGGCGGCTCCAGCAGCTGCGTCTCACAGGTGAGCGCGCAGGACAGACATCCAAACAGAGCTCGCGGGGTGTAATAGGAACAGATAACGTTGCCCAGGAGGAGAGCAAGGGGAATGTGGAAATGTCTCAGAGTCAAGAGGCAAAAGTCTGCACACCCGGGATACTATTGTTACCATGGCAACAGGTGAGCATTGTAGCGAGGCAACAAGTCATTACCAGCGGTAAAGGATGACCCCCTTTCCTTTCAGCCAACACAACACTTACTGGACAAAGTAAGATGGGAGTGCTCAGGGGAAACTGGAAAAAATAAATGGAATTATTTTTGTTTCGTAGTTATTTGGGCGTTGTTAAAAGTTCTTTTTTTTTTTTGGGTAAATATACATACCTTTTCCATTTTAAACTCTGAAGTTATTCCATGTTTTTGGAAATAACCACACCTTTAACCAAAGACTTCTGCTTGGAAACTAAGGAATAGCACTTTTTTTTGGTTTAGTTTTCTTTTGTTAAGTTATAATTTTTCTGTTATGTTTTCTGTCCCCCTCATGATCACACTGCTTCGGTGGAGACTCAGCTGCTCCGGTTCAAATATTTACCCCACCACCTTCCGGATTTTGGTTTGTTTTCTTCTGTCTTTAGATTTAGTTATAATTAATTAAAAAAAAACATTCCAAACCAAAATCTCCTTTTTGAGGTCATCTCCTCCACAATCACAATTTTTAGCCTTTTATCATTACATTAAAAGATTTACTAATAAAAGCTAAAAATGGCACTAGGCAAGTAAAGTCAAACTAAAACCCACATAAATCTACAATACTAAGTTCATAAGATATATGTTTAAGGTGTAGAAGAGACAGAAAGCAGAGCTGATGGTTTTGAGGTTTTCGGGGGGATTTGATCAGCAGTGAATCATCATAAGAGCTCATCAACATGAATCATCACGTTGGATGTTTTGGAGATAAATGCATGAAAGCAGAAGGTTTTAGATGGAGGTGAATGATCAGCTGAGGTGACCCCTAAACCAGTGGTCTCCAACCTTTTTCAGGCCACAGACTGGTTTAATGTTAAACAATATTTTTTAGGGAGTGGTCTGTACGGCAGAAGGCATTAAACGTTTGAGGTGTGTCCATTAAATGGTCACAAAAACAGATATTTTCTAAATGTAAAGATAAATGGAATCCCTCTTTGAAACAACTTTATTAAAGGCATCCTCAAAACATTAGACAGCCAGTTGGTGAATATTCTGCATCACCATCATGGGGTGTGGGAGCAACAGTCCCAATTATTCCATCTTTGGAGTAAAGACTCCTGGATTTTGTCTGTTAAATACACCTTTCTTTTATTTTTAAGTTGAAGACTTTTCTCCTGCAAAAAATTCAAAAAAAGGAACTTTCCAAATACTCTACGATTGTTTTTTGTTGTTTTTTTTAAATTTGTTAGCTAGGAGAGATCTAATTTAGCTCTAGTTCTAAATTCTTCTTACTAACTAGTGTTAAGAAATCAGCAGATGGATTTGTGGCACGCCAAGGAGCAACGTGACATGTGTCAAGAATGAGTTGGATGTTGAGGAGAGACAGAAAGCTTTGCAAAATAATTTCTTCAGAATTGGATTGTAAATAAAACAGAAAAAAAGTAGGTAGCGGGTTTTTTTGTTTGTTTTTTTCGCAGCCCGGTACCAACTCCTACAGACCGAAAGACAAAAGAAGTTAAGACAAAAGATTTGATCATAAGTTTCTATGAACTAAGCCATTTTATTTCAAGTTCCCATTTTGAACTCAAAGTTTGTATAAATATGATTTATTATCAAATAAAAATGCATCAAGCTGAGTTTAGGCCCCATCTCCCTTTTTCTGATAGGCTATTGGAGGCCTTTCAAATGGAAAAGCATCAACAGGTGGGAAGGAGGAGACGACATGAAACAACAGGGCTGCCAAGAAATCTCCACAAAAATTTTGCACAGACATGGAAATCAAGAGAAAACAATCGGCATAGATGGAGCATAAGCTGAAGGACTCAGCCAGCTGAAGCACAGAGGGGCCGATTCACAGTGCCGATGAGCGGCTGGCATGCAAATGGAGCCTGCATGGGGTTACAGGCAGGGTGAGAAGCGGCTGCATGAAGAGCCTTCACAGGCAGTCATTTGCCAGCATTCAGTTCCCATCAATATCAGGACCGATTAATGAGAGGCTGGGGGAGAGGGGCCACAGAAGACTGTGGGGGGGCAACGGCCAGGTGTCGGAGAAGACAGAATGGAAATAAAGAGGGCGCAGGCACTGATCCGCGAGGAATTCCTGCAGCAACAAGAGTGTGTGTGTGTGGGGGGGGGCTTCTGCTGTAATCAATTGTAGACTACACAAAAAAAATCTAAAAATTGCTTTTTTATTTCAAAATGTATGATATGAGCTACAAAAATTACAAGCCAGGGTTTTTATAGCATCTTAGAAAATAGAACAATTCTTCTTAAATGTAAAAGATCCCAGATCAACACGTCATTAAAAAAACAACTGACTGTCAATTGAAATACTATAATAAATATTCAAATTAACTTAAAAAAATCCTAAAGAACCAAAAATCAGCACTTTAGAGGAAACTGCTAATTGTTCAGCAGCCATGCAGCGTTCTGCGAGTGAGGGCTCAGAAGCCTTTCAATGCTTCAAATCTGTGTTTCTGAAAGATCCACAAAAATGTGTGAGGCTGGAGTTGTCTTTCGCTCTGTGTCCTGCCTGTGGGTGGCCGTACATGTATGTGCGTTGTGTCATGGGTGGACTGTGTACATGTGTGCATGCATGCGTGCGCCTCAGCACAAAGGCATTAGTGCAGAGTGCTTTAGCATGTGTGTGCGTGAGAGGGGACGGCCGGTCCGGGGTGGAGGATTTGGGGTGACCGCAGCTCGTTGGGAGGGGATACCAGCACCCCCCCTCAGAGTCCCTTTGCTTCATCTGCTACAGCAGGGTCAGGTGACCACAGGTTCTCACAGCGCCACTGAGTAGTCAGAAACAAGAGGGCAGCGTGTTAGGGCCGCATGCCTGTTTCATTGTGAGCGCCGGGTGCCTCACTGCTGAATGCGACAAATCAATCCTGAAACATCAGCATCAAAACCACAGATGGGAGCAGAGCAGGCAGTGCTGTGCTGTACGGTGTGGCCTCTGGGAGGTGGCTCAACGGCTGCGGGAAACAGTTCCTCGTCATCCGTCTGTGGGTGTGCCTCTGTTGCCCCCAGCTCCCCTCGTTTGTCTGCTTCTCTTCTTCATGGCGGGGAAAGAAAGGAAAATGGGTCCCCCTGTGTCTAAAGGCTGTTTAGCAGCACATTTGTAAAAATAAAAGAAGTTGTTTCATTTAATTTTTAGCAAAACAAACGCTCTCTTTACTAAGCATTAAGCCTGAAGCGTTAAATAAAGTGTCACTATTTTGTCTTTTTTCACACCTTTTGTTTCTGTTCTTGTGTTCACATGCACACAAACACCGACAATGACCAAAAAGCCGAATTTTCCCCACCATATTCCCTTCCTCCTCTCTTTCATGCTCGTCACATAATCCTCACCCCATTTCTCTGTTCTTCTGTGAAGCAGTTCTTTGCTTTAACATCCTTCGTGGGGCTCTTTTCCTTCCTTACATTCATTCCTCCTGTAGTGCAACACTGAAATACTGAAGAGTGTTCGATGAAAGGGATGAACATACTGCAGAAACTAACGAGGATGTTTGAATTTGATATGTTTCACTTCCACTCTGATAAAAATTGTGTTTTGTATCATTTTTCTTAAGATGGAGGACATTTATTAAGAAAGTCATGCTCAAAATTACAATTTGAGTTGTTTTAAATCATTGTGAATCAGGAGCAGATGAAAAAACTACAATTTGAAAAAGATTTGTGATGCAGGAAATACTCTGGGCGGGGCCACAAGCTCCCTGCTCCGCTCCATTCCGATGCATCCACTTATAGAATCGATCCGTGAACGTCTTTGCTTTCCTCGTCTGGGCTATAATCTGGACCAGAACTGCACGGCTGGATAGCTCTGAAATTGCTTGCCGTTTGTGTTGCCCCATGTTACATTGGGGGTGTGGGGTCTGAAAGCTAGCAGGAGAGAATGTAAACCAGAGGGGTCATAATCCAGGCCTCGAGGGCCAGTGTCCAACATGTTTTCCAACCATCCTGCCATAGAAGCTTTTTAGTTGCTAAACACGCCAGATTCAGTTAATCCGCAGCAGAAAAAGCAGGATTTCTGGAAAACGAGGTCTGGAGTTTGACACCCCCGGCGTAAACAGAGAGCTTTCAGCAACAGGGAAATTGGGGATGGGCTTGCTCCATGCCAACACTCCCACCCACAACTCAGAGGTGAATTTCTAATGAACTCCTGCCGAAACTATGTCCTATACGATGCAGGTTTGTTTGGTTTGGGTTAAAAATGGTCTAATAATAATTAAAAGGCCATTGAGAACGCTTTGAAGTTCGATCAAAAGATGATCGCGGTGGGACTTTAAACTCCTAGTTTCAGAGACAGCACTTCTTTAGTGACAAAGTGAAAGAGTGCAGTGAATGCAAGCTCAGCAGAGATAACAGTTTTAACTGCTTTTAAAGGTGGACGTTAATAATGCAGAGGAACTCTGCAAAAATAGACAGGAGAGCAGTGGACAGAGTAGTGGTGGGGAGGAAGCCTCAATGCTTGCTACTCAACTGGAAACAGTGAATCAGTGTCTTGGTGAGACGGTAGATTTTCAGCCGCACTGTCATCAGGGAGCCAAACGAGAGATATAGCGATAGCAAAACCACATCTTGAACCAAACTGGCTAACTGATGAAAGATGTATCCTGTGGTTTCTGCTGCATTTCAGAGGCCGTGGAGTTGTTTGGAAGCGTAGCTCTGAGACTTCGTAACTAGCCAAACCAATGACAGCAGAGCCTGTCATACTTCCAATCACCGCAAGCCAGCATTTTACAGATCCTTCAAGCCGGCCTTGTGACTCCCCAAAGTGGCTCCTCCGTTCTCCGGGGGAGTCGCCAGCTCGTCAGAGGTTCTCATAGGGTCACTTTAAGACATCGGTTCACTTAAACAAAAATAAATTGGGGAATTTCGAAACGACTTTTTGGGAAAATGCTTCTGCAGTTGTGAGAAAAACTTGGAATACAAAGGTCGCCGTGAGTTTCATGACAGCCCTGCGATTCTTGAGCAGGGGGTCTGTGCTGGCAGAATACAATGTGCGTGTGTGTCTGTGTGTGTGTGCGTGCGTGGACTGGTTTGAAAGAAATCACTGTGCGTTCCTGACATCTCTTCTCTGGCACCAGGTCCCTGTTTGTGAGGGTGTTCTGGCCCACGCTAAGTAACGAGCCCCATCCAACACATTCAGACAGGGCTAAGAGGTTAATTGAACCTCTGTGCTGTGCCTTCCTCTGTGTAATTTACTGTGATTAATGCTTGGAGGTTATTGTCAGACTCACTTACTAAATGTCCGAAGCACTATGTAATTAACCACATCTGTAAAAATGTGTCTGGAACCTGAGAACATGGGGGTCGCATCTACACAGCCATGTGCCACTTACTGAGAGAACAACACTTTGGAAACAAGCTCTGTCCCTCACACCTTCTGCCTGGCTGACAACAATGATGCTCTAATTAGTTTTCTTCTGAATTTTTGAGGACAAGCACTCACTTCCAACAATAATAATCAGGACGGTTAAATGTGAAGAAGGCCTCAGAGAATAGCTGCTTCCATCAAAGGAAAAGAAAAAGGAGATGGAAGCTAAAACCAAAGCTACAATGACAATATATTGTCTTCCTTCCTCCTCCGTTTGTCTGTCTGCCTGCTGTCCGTTTAGCCCTATGCTACATTCACACCTGCTCAGAGTCTATGTAAACGCCTGTAGTGGTGACGTATGGGTAGCATCCTGTTATAAATCACAGAAGCGCCAACCGTTTGAAAGGGGAGCATAAAGGAGGAATGAATAGTTACAGTTTGTGCCCGGCCAGAATTATCTGACCCCAAGTCTTTCATATATCGGAATAAAGATGTGAAAGACAAAGTCTGGAGCAAGATCGACCCGATTTGCACCACTTACACATTTAACCAAGCCTCCTACAACTGTGAGCACATGCGCTAGAATCTCTATGACCCTTCAGGGAACTGGGCAACCCAAAAACCTGCAGCACTCGGACGGGTCATCCCTCATACGGGTGCATGTGACTAAGACTTTTGTGGTGTCCAATAAATACAGATGTCTCCTTGAAAACCTTAAAAGCAGGATGCATCTCGCCAGCGAACACTCTATTTCTGCCACCTTTGTTTTGCAAGTAATTCCGGCCTCCAAGAAGTTGCAGGAGACGTTCTCCTCCTGAGTGAGACAGAGGCATATAAATAGCAGAAATCATGTCACAGATTATGAGCTGCAGCTCTTGAGGGGCTTAGATTTTAATGGATCCCTTTTTTTGATGATATGGTTGGCCAAATTCCCCTGACGACATGCTGCCACAGCTTATCTCTAGGAAAGAGTGTGTGTGAGCGCATTAATTTTCCTTTGTATTCTCTTGGCTGGAGTGTGTGTCTGCATACATTGAGCACATTCTCCCAGCCCAGTGCGGAGACCTTGTGTGTCTGTGTGTGCGTGGATTTAGCAGTCTGGATTCGACTTTTGCTTTTTTTTTTATTAAGGCTGTTTATGTGTTTTAATCTTGGATTACTTGGCCGTCTCACCCGCTGGCTCTCAGTCAGCCCAGTGCATCCAGACAGTTATTACAACGTCCTCAAGCTAAGACGATCTCCCACCAAGATCTTCCAGCATGAGCATCGACTGCATCAAAGTGAGACTTGTTTTAGGAATGTGAAAATGGAATTTAAACCTGTCTTTGCAAATAGATGGTTCATGTTCCAAGGTCAATTTTGACACTTCTTTCTGTAAAATATTCACAAGAACAGAATTACTTCATCTACTACAATTAAAAAAACAAAATCACCTTTTAACTTTGATGTCAAAGACACTGTTCATAGTTAATACTTTCTCCTGTATTTTTTCCAAAAAGCGTTTTCTAAGTTGCACTTCCCTGCCATCAATTGTTATTTATGAGGTTGAATTAATTTCCACAAAGTTGTGGGTTACTTTCAAATGTGAGCTTGCTGACCTTGGCAATAGGACACCAAACTGTAATGCATTCATACCGTTGGCAGATTTTATGCAAACGAATGGAAAACTGAATATTTGATCAGGTTTTTGCTCGCCAAGGTTACATGCTGGATCTTTTTTCCTAATGAATGTTTGATTCTGACGCTTTGTAAACTTCCCTGTCCTACAGGCAGCAACACTCAGACACCACTGAAGCAGAGCACAGATTCACAGGAGCTTACTGTGTTCCTGAACAATAGCAGAAAAGGCTTCTAACTGGTAGATTTGACTGGATTACACCAGCCAGCAAAAGGTCCTAATGAATCATATTCGTGTGCCTAGAGATGCCATCAAGGCCCTTAACACACTCTGACAAGACAAACTGAGTATAAGTACATAAAAACATGAGCGACGAATTACAACGATGGTGGAGAACTTCAAGAGTTTAACATGAGAAGTTCTAAGAACACAACAGGTCAGCGTCACCTGCACAAAGCAAACTCTGTAAATATAAGGTGTGATGAAATGATGAAAATAACATGTTTAGTAGGGATGCACTGAAATGAAAACATGTGGCCAAAGCCCCAAAAAAATAAAAAAAAAAAAGCTTGGTCGAATAACAAATGGTTATCAAAAATCAAATGAGAATGATAAGTTTTTCATTATTTTTAAAGAATCACTTCAATTAAAATCCTGTTTTTCGTGTTTTTAACTGGTTCTTGTGGCATTTTCTCAGGATGGAGGACATATGGAAACAAAATTAATCTCAAACTGCATTTCTGAGTGTTTCTTTATCCAAAATATTGTGAATCAGGAGCAGAAACAAAAATGCAGTTGAGAAAAACGTGTAGCTGTGATGTAAGAGCTACAATCAGTGAACAACAAGCTCCCTGCTCCAATCCTTTCTGATGCATCCACTTGTAAACAAATAGATTCATGTACATCTTCGTTTTCCCCGTCTAAACTGGCATCTGGCTCCAAACGGTACCGCTGGATAGCTCTGATATTGCTCGCCATTTTTGTCTTACTGTTAATAATAGCTTGGGGGTGTGAGAGGCTGTAAGCTAGCAGTAGAGTGTGTAAACAGGTGCATGATGGGAAATAGGGATGGGCTTATTCTGCACCAACAGTCTCTCCCACAACTCAGAGGGGAATTTCTAATGAACTCCTGCCGCTCTGCAGAAACTATGTCCCAGAAAAAAAAAACACTGTATGATTTTAATTAAAATACCACTGAGAACGCTTTGAAATGAGATCATAAGATGATTAGAGGGGGACTTTAAATGTGTCATTATCCAATAGAGAGGTACATTTCAAACTAATGGGACTAAACTAAAATATTTGTGCAAATGTATTGGTTTCTGAATATAAATGAATTCTTTGGCCATTTTGGTGGAAAGTCGAAAAGTATAAACTGGGTTTCAGAAAAAATATAATTTTTCTTTTCTAAATGTATGAAGTGTTTAACTGGTACTTGAGGTAATGTGTAAGTAAGAAGTAATGTGTGTATTGTAACATGTGATGTTAAATTATTTCAAACTTTCTGGCATTTTTTCATCAACTATTATGGTCTTTTTATAGTTGCTGTGTCAACATTTTATTCTTTTTGGAGCTTTACAAATGTGAGAAGGTCTCCCTGACAGTTTGCTCTTTGTCTCTATCTTTTCTCATCATTTGCTTAAACCAAAACAAAAAAATGTTTGTCTGTTGCAGAAAGGTTCCCTCAGCAGAAACGTCTCCTTTGCCTCTTTGTGTAATTTAATACCCTGCTGTCTTTCAGATTTCCCCTTTCTCCACCAAACCCTGCACCACCAAACCAGACAGCCTCAATCCTTTTTATTCAACTTCCACTCTAGTCCCCAAGATTAGGCAAATGAGCTCTGGAAGTAGTGACATTGGAGAGTAAACCATACAAAACTCAGTCTGGCAAGCACATCATGAGTGCTGTTTCACATTATTACACAAGCTAAATGTGTATCTCTGCTTTTTATTTCCCTCTGAGACTGAGAAGTGTATAAATGCCAGCGGCAGCTTCTTCAGAACCAGAGTGCATCTCCTCAGTGCAAACCAAAGCTCTTGGACTAAAGATGTCACATTCACAGCAAACTTTCTCAGTTCACTTAAACTGTGAGATGAATGTGATAGAAAAGAGAACATGTTTTCACCTTTGCTCCACCAACAGATTCATGTAAAGCCTGAGTCACAACTGCTCTTACAGGTAGATATGTGCTGCCAGAAGGTGAAATACAGTCAGACCTGTGCGATTCACCTGCGTGAAATAACAGAGACCGCTCGTTTAATCCATGCGGGCGACAGGTCGTAGTCAACACTTATCCGACATGTAAGTGAGGGTGAAGTAGGTGAGACGCAGGAGTGTAGTACAGATTTTTCCTTTCACAATCGTGTGCAACAGGCAAAGAGCTGTTCTGTTCCCTAGTGTGCAGCCTGACTGTTAGAAATGAGGAAATTAGACAACCAGTGTAGTTTGTGTGGACATCCTAAGAACACAAACTACAAACTCCGGCACTTACATATCACATGCACATTTATCCTGCCAATTTGTTTGTTTTCCTGCAGTAGCTTCTTTTGTTTAAACCTTTTATTCTGTACCTGATCATTTTAAGTCAGCAGAGGTCAGGATCTGTACATCAATCAAATCCCTGCAGCCACATCAGCATCAACTAATGAGAAAATTTATTTTTGGTGGTTGGGGAGTGTTGGACCATTTCAGCCCTTAACAGGTGAGAGACGGACTGTGTCACAGAAAGGCTGCCGCTCCATCACAGCAAAATATGAAATGATGGCCACAGTTCATTTACGATGGTCTGACATCTAAGCTCCAACTTTGCAGCTTTCTCTTACAGCACAATGCCAGCATTTGCTGTGAGACTCCAATCTTTCTTTATCAGATAATGAAATCTCATATTCGGGAGTCCCATATCCAAGCTTGGACTGCTTTCAATCTGTGTGCATTCCAGTCCAACAACACAACACACTGATACAAAGACACACTAAGGCACTGGGGCTTAAAGTAAGTGAAGCTGATTATATCTCCTCACCTCCTGTGTCTCCCTGGTCATTCCATAGTTTTAACCCCTACACACCTTTCATTACAGTCTTCCATAACAAGCCCAGCAGAGAGCTGAAGGTCAGGGACCAAACTCATTTATGAAACTGGAGGTAGAAATCTGCAGGGCTCCTGGGATTTTATTTTTTCATTAATTCAGTATAGAGGCAAAACAGCAGCTTTCTCCCCCAGCCATGTTCCTAATATACATTTTGTGCATAATGCGGGTTTGGCTTTCCTTCCTTTTTCAAATAGAAACTCCTGGCAGGTTTGTTTAAAAGGAGGTTGATGACCAAAGATCTTTTAGACATCAAATGCTATTTGTTGGTGTCGGATTTAGCTCTATATGTTTTGTGTGTGTGTGTCTAGCATATCTCTATATACTATATATTCCTTTTTTGGCATTACTCCTAAAGCACTATGCTGTTTCTACTCCAACACAAGATTAAAAGGATTATTATTAGCTTTCTTTACAGTACTCTTTTCATAACTTGCTAATATAATTCTGCTCATGTTTATGTCTTTTATTTGTGCCAGACTAAAGACCTCAAAAGACGTGAAAAAGGAGAAATACATATATTCAGCTTTTTATGCTTGGTTTAAAGTAAGGAAAAATGTCTAAAACATTGATTTATAGATTTAGCTGCATTGTTCTTGCCTGGTTTTGTTTGTATAGGGTAAGACATATAGCTGGAAGATAAAATCTTCTTCACAGCTAATTAATGAGGGAAGATGTTACGGCCATTTCAAACTTAACAAAGATGTGTGAATCCCACAGCAGGCTGCCAAGATAATAACAATTCATCACCAATAGCTATCGGTTCAAAATAAGCTGGAAGACGGCCAAAACAGCACTTTCAGGGAGCAAAGACACATTTCTCCTTTTAAAGCAGCTATAAATCCCATTGATTGGAGTTAAATGCTTTTATTCTGTGAATACTGGCTATTACACCAGGCAGGGTGTAAAGGGGGGAGAGATCATTCAGAAACAGCAAGGTATTCAACTAATGTTCATTTCGGTTGGAGTCAATATCAGACGCAGTGGTGCTGCAGGGCTGAAGTTTAACAAACCTTTGGAGGCGCAATTGTGAGGAGGTTGAAAAGAAACATGGTCATTCTGCCGTGCTTGGTCCCATAAACTCACCACTCATCCTACATTCAGAACGAGTGCAACGCAAAACTTTGCAAAATGCATTTTCAGCTGTGTGGTTTGTTTTTTTTTATATTGTAAAGAACAATACGTTTCTATGGCAACAAACAGCTTCTTCTTCAAAATCCAAGGTCTCTCAAATGTTGAGGTCCAGGTCTTCTCAAAACGCCAGAAGTTAAGAGCAAAAACCCTCCAGACGTCGTCGACCTCCCTGATGATCTGAGGACTCCGACTGTGAATAAGAAAACTTAAGACAGGTATATTTGATTATTAATATTAATCATTTATGTCGGCATCTATACTTTTAAAAATGTTTTAAGTGCATTTGTTCTAACGTGTTAGTCTCATATTCCTAACTAAAACACAATTTTTTTCTTTTATTTTCTTTTATTCCAATAACTCTCACCATTTGACTTATTTTTTGGGGTTATTCCTTTTAACTCTATTATCTTTTTCCGTTTGACTGCATTATCTTTCTTTTGATAATGACTATTTTAGTACTTTTAATGAATTTGTTAGCAAATTTAAAAATGTTCACACATGCGCTCAAGGATTTATTAGTATTAGTATGTAGTTGTAGAAAATCAAAGGTAAAAATAAAACGATAATTTATCAATACAAATGTAAAATGAAATACAAATGAAATATATATTAAGAGGCAATTACAATGTTTTTCGTTTGTTTGACAGAACTTGTATTCTTAAATGAATTTGGATGATTCAGTTTGTTATCACATTAAAATGAGTCATGATCTGTCTGGAGATTTGGTTTTGGTCTTTACTTCCTTGGATAAGAATATTTTTAGAAACAAAAATATGTGACTGAATCAGAACAGCTTGATTATGTCTAGATTCCTTCTTTCTTTCTTTCTTTCTCTTTCTTTCTTTCTTTCTTTCTTTCTTGCTTTCTTTTGATTATCAACAAAAGAATTGGGAGGGTGTCGAACTCTTGTTGCCAATAATCTGGTTGCCTCGATGCTCTGGCACAGACTGACAGTATTGTCTTCTCCTGCAAGCCTTATTTCAGCAGTTCAGAAGACCTTGGTGGACTTTTTCTGGTCTGGTCACCACTGGCTGCGGGCCGCCGTCCTCTATCTCCCGGTTGAGGAGGGCGGACAGGGACTGGTTGACATCCGTTCGCATGTGGCGGCTTTCAGGCTGAGGACTATTCAGCGTCTCCTCTACCGTCCAGGTCTGCCATGAACGGATACTGCCCGTGTGCTGCTGCGGAAAGCTGGTAACTTGGGGTATGACAAACACCTGTTTCTGATTCAACACACGCACTTGGATGTGACGGGAGTTCCACCCTTTTATCAGTCCGTCCTGGATGCTTGGAGACTTTTGCTTTGCCAAAGGAGTGCTGTTTTAACCCTTGGACTGTGGCTGTTTGAGGAACCACTGTTCGGCAGTGGGCTTCTCTCTTCACATACATTGTCTTCTGTAACCATGGGCTCCAGACTGAGGGAAGTTGGCTGCGTGAAGCTCGGACATCTCCTAAAAACATCCCTATCTGAGCTTGCTGTGGCTGCAGGTTTCCATTCCATCAGGACGCTGCAGAGGATGGTGCATGAGGTTTGCCAGTCCTTACCTGAGAACCTGCGATGGTATGTGAGAGATTCTTCAGTCATTTCACAATGGGCGGATGGGATGGATTTTCCCTTCCCTTCAATGCAGGTCTCTCCATCCCGTGAGGAGTGGGTGGAGGACGGAAGTAGACTGTTATCTTGGACATCCCCATGGATGGGGAATTTGGAGACAATGGGAAGGAAGACCCTCTACCTAGTGTCCGTGAAGGTTTTAAATGTGCGCTCCCTTGTCGACGTCAGAGTGTCGGGGTGGACTGGTTTTTTTGGCGCAGAGTTTTCCCCGAGGGGCTGTTGGAGATTCCTATACAAAGCTCCCGTAGAAAAATGGGCATGTGACCTCCAGTGGAGGGTCGTGCATGGGATCATAGCCACGAACAGATATGACACACGTCAATCCTGGCACAGGGGGTGGGTGTCCGTTTTGTTCAGTTAGCGAGTCGGTGGTCCACCTGTTTGCTGAATGTCAGCGTCTGACGAGTCTCTTTTCTTTTCTACGGGTGTTGTTTGAGGGGTTGGGGGAACGGTTTACTTTAGTTTGCTTCATTTATGGTCCCAAATACGAAACTCGGAAAAAGAGCATTCACACACTGTTGAATTTCCTTTCAGCTGAAGCCAAGATGGCTGTTTGGATGTCCCGGAAAAACCGAATCCAGGGGACCGGGTCCGATGATGCTCTGTTTCTCTTTAAGAGACGTTTGGTAGCTCGGTTGGGAATAGAGTTCTGTTTTTACAGTCTTACTAATTCACTTGATGATTTTGTTAAAATTTGGACCATTGCAAATGTTTTATGTTCTGTCAGCAGAGACTCTTTGGTGCCGAATTTTTGATTTCATTTGTTTATCTTTTGTGCTTCTTGAACTCATTCCCTGTCCGTGTAATTTTTAATTTGTGAAGTGCTGACCAATTATTGAAGGTTTTTTTACAACTCAACTCTTTCTTTCTTTCTTTCTTTCTTTCTTTCTTTCTTTCATTTGTTCAACGTTCTGCTTTCAGGTATTTAGTTTTAGCCTCTTTTATTCAACATTTTTGTTTAAATGCCCAATTCTATTTAGGTGCAGCTATAAAGTTAGTCTAGAAAAAACAAACAACTGGAAAACTCATACATAGGTTCATATTTACTTTCTGTAGGTTCTTTCAAATTATTGTTTACATTTCTAAAACATATGTCAAATAAAGTGCAGAAAATTTGTAAGAAAACTATTTTCAAAGAGTGTTCATATTTAGAACAAAAGTCATGGTTTAAATCCAGTTGCCCTCAGTTTTTCAATAGTTCAGAGGCAGAGGGAGGGCATTGTTTACTCGAGTTGTTCTGGAGAGCACATAATCCAAACGAAATCTGTGTTGATATCTGTTATATTTTTGATTCATTTAATATTTATGGTCATGGCATGAATGAATGAGCAGATGTGAAATGATTCCATGGAGAGCGTGTTCTGAGCAACCGCTTGTCTGTACTTATTTAGCTTTCACAAAGAAAGCAGCCTTCATCTGAGCATCAAGCCGCTTGCTCCTCCAGCAAGGAGGAAAGAGGAGGAGGAGGAGAGCTTGCAGGAGGAGTGTCACATTTTAGTTAAAGTCATACGAAATAATCCAAAAAAGCAGAAAAAAATAATTTGTGATTAAGATTCTTTTTTTTTTAGAAAAATGTTAACAAATATGAGATTATTCACAGGTACTTTACAAAAAATGCATACTCCCACCACAAAGTAAATTATAATAATCAGGGGCAGAGCAACGGGGGTCCAGGGGGGGCAACTGCCCCACACACACAAAGCTTTGCCCCACATTTGCTCCTCCCAAATTTTTGAGTCAAGATTAGTATCATTATTAACAAAGATTAAGAAATAATTAATACTAAATTCCTTAAGCATCACAAAAATAAAAAAAAGACTTTTTTATGATATGAAACAATAATAAAAGTGTTAGAAATATGTATTTTTGATCCTTTCATTTGTCATGGCCATCCACCCAGCTGCCCTTCCAAAGTCTTCTGCCCCATCCTGCCAGTTCTATCTCTGCCCCCGATAACAATAAAACCCAGCAGATAAATAACCTAAATTTCACCTTGTGTTGACCTTTAGTGTAAAATAGTCTAACAGATTTGTTTTATAATTTCTTATTTACTGTAATACAAACATATTTTCTTGTTTAAAAAAGTTTGTCTATTTTCTCTCCATAATTATCGCACAATCTTTCCACAAGAGTTTTAAACCACAAAGAATTAAAAAAAAAAAAAAACCTTTGTTTCCTTTAAAACTGTCAATGTCAAGTCAGAGCTGATAGGACAGAAAACCACTAAAGGTAGAAAAAGGCACTTTTGTTTTTTACAGACACTCATTTTCTATTGTGAACTTTTTGAAATAAATTTTCTTAACGTTTAAACTGTTTGGGATGCTGCCATGTACCACGAAACTCATCGATGTTCAGGATTTCTGAACATAGCTTTTACCTGACTTTAGACACCAATGAACAGTATGAAAAACCAGCATAACAAGCACTAAACTCTTTAAAGTGTCAATATAATTAGTAAAATAGCATTTAAAATTAAACCTTACGGAGTCTAAGTCATTACGGACATTGTCAGAGATTAAATAGAGCTTCAAAAGAGTCTAAAAAAGTCCACCATCACTTGTGTCTGAGTTGCTGAGCAAAGTCGTCTGACTCGCCTGTCAATCAAGCAAGAACATCACCTGTTTCTGTAGAAAAATAACTTGTGAGGAAAAGAGCAACCAACTGAAAACACCTCTATTCATCTAATCTGGACCTTCTCCGTTTTGGAGTGACAAGGTTGGTGGAGTCTGTCCTAGGACGGGGTCTACCTCCTGGACGCCCGTCGGTTGCCGGACCACGGGATCATTTGTCAATCAACCTATAAAGCATATTTTTGTACTGTGGGAAGAAATCTGAGAAAACCCTTGCATGGACAAGGAGAACATGCAAACTCCACACAGAAAGACCTATCCAGGACTCGATTGGGAGGACAGACAGACCTCGAGGGTTTGAAGCTGCTCAGGGGCCTCCGTTGACCCTCCACCCGCCCTCCATGTTTACACGGAGTGCTTTGGTTATGCCAGATATTCACTGAAGTCCTAGTCCCGTCAGCTCAGGTATGCATGTAAAAGACGTGCTCTTTCATAAAACTACCTGTAGAAACAATACTGCTGGTGAGGAAGTGCACACATCTACATCTGCTCTTACCATCCAAATCTGCCCCCCACCCCCCAGTCCAGGTCCAGATGCTGGTTGCCATTAAGCAACACAAGAAGCATTCACATTGTGGCACAAGCCGACTTCTGCAGTCTTAACAAGGAAATGAGAAACGATTTCCCTTTTTTATTGTTTTTATAACCAAATATCATCACATCTGTGTGTAACATACTGCTCTCCATACATCCCCACAAAGCCTGGCTTCAATAACCCGTGCATTAAAAGACTGACTGTTGACAAGGAGAAGGCAGTAGGTTTAAAGTCAACTCAGAATGCAGGCGTCCAACAAAAATATGGGATAATTGTTTGTAGTAGATCCCTCAGCAATCCCAGACCTGAGTCAAGTATGTGTAATCAGCCTAAGTCCACTGACCAGGGAGCTAAAAAGGAACTAATGACTCATGCTTTACTGACGGATCTATGCTGGAGAACGCTTTTCAGTTACAGATGACAGGAGGGGCTTTGAGACTTAAACCCCTTACTCCTGAAGAGTCTTGAGCAAGATGGAGGATGGCAGGGAGTACGTCCTGACAGGTTAATGCACAGAGGAAACTGATGTGTTTACCTGCACCGTGAACTGTACAGCAGCATCTGCTACTTGCTTGAGAAGATTCTCTCAGCAGATCACGTGACTCTAAACCTAAATTGGGCAACATGCCTCTTTTTACTTTAACACAATAAATATTTTTACTCAAAATTCAAACAAATAGCTGGTTTAAAAAGGAGCTCAGCGTTTTTTCTGTTGAAAGAACAGAAAGCAACATCTTCTGAGGTTACCAGGCATAAAAACATGTCATATAGTCTGCATGTGTGACACATTACTGCAGAGATGGGATCCTTTCAAATGTCAAATGATGAAAGAATAAATAACCTCAGACAGGTAACTCTAACTTACTGTCTTTAAATCTGCTCGACAGACATTCATCCAAAAGATACACAAACACATAAAAAAGATTTATTATTGTAAAATGTTTCATTATTTTCTAACCTGCTATGTGAGTAGAAATGTAAAGCACAAATGCCTGACTCTCTGCGCTCCACCTGAGCTACAGAAGATCCGTCAGGGAGAACATCACTTCTTTAAATAAATATTTAAATTCATTCAGAAAATGAAGGCTGTTTGTGAAAAAGATTTGACAGAAGTGTCACTACTTTTAGCTCAAACATGTTTTACCTGATGTTGTGAAATATTACTGCATCTGAAACCAGATTAATAATGACTTAAAAAAAAAAGAAAAAAAATATTAAAAAAAAAAAAAATCAACCAAAATCTCACACTCAGTTAAAAAGACAAGAATAACAGTTGGTCTTTCAATAAGTTTACTTTTTTTTTTAAAGAGTGACACAACCTGGGTAAAAGAAGTTGTAGGAGATAGTTTTCCAAAAACATTCAGCTTTAATAATGATGGTTTCTGAATTTGTTAATATTCTGAAGTTTCATTTACTTTAAGCTCTAAAAACAAATCTGTGAATTGTGATTTTAAAGCCGACTGGAGCTTGCTTCAAAGAAAAGGCTGAGAAATGAGCTGTAATCATACGGTCAGGTTGTATTTTGACTAAAACATTTCCGACACATTCCATTAAGTCCTCAACTTGTGCAAAAAGAGTGCAATGAAGTGCAGCAACTGGATTTAACTAGCATATAGGTAAGAGCGTCCCATTGGAGCAGCTCTGCAGTGATTAATCTGTTTCAGCTGGCAGCAGGTTATTTAAACATAATTGATGCAGAGACGTGCTCCTCCTGTGGTTCTGCCAAAAGTGGTCTGTTTCAGAGGGTTTTCTGATGTGAAAGTACACAGCTGAAGATGCGACTAAAACTACAGCAAAATGACAAGGAGTGACGTTAAAACTAGTGATCAGCAGATGAAGCATTGAAGCCTTTCATCCCATTGCTTCACTCCAGTGCAATGCTTCATGAAGCTTCATTTGCTCTAGGAGGATATCTAGCGGACATAAGTATCAGTTGAATTAGAAGCGGCATTTTGAAAGAAAGCCCACAAATAAACAAGTCAACAAAATGAAGAAGTTTACAAAACGTGCACATTACCGTATGCTTTCTTTGTGTGTGTTTACTTTTGTATTGATACAAATAAATCAACATTTTAATTCTTTATTTTCTCAACCTCAAAGGTAAATTAGGAAATGATGAAAATGACAATTTAAAGTGAGGTGAGAGTATGGTTGGATTTAGATTCTATGGGTGCTGGTGCTGAACCGGAACTTTAAAGGTGGGGTTTGTGTGGGTCAGGGGCATGACTCTATCTATAAAATAATTTGTGTGTTATATAATATTTTTCTTGGTGTAGTAAACATTTTTATTTGAAACCAAGTATAAAAAGTGCCATATAAATGAAGACTGATGATTGACTGAAACTCTTCTGGTTTCTAAAGGGTGAAACAAGTGTTTCAAAGATGAAAAATCAAATAAAAAGCCAGTTTTTCCAAAAGCATATAAATGTGACAAAGCAGTGTCACAGAGTGAAGGAGAGCACATGAATGTGCTGAAGATGTTTTATTTCATTCTTCCTGACAGTCACTGCAGCTCTGCATCTCTGCCTTTACACAGGCTGAAGTAAAGACGTTTTTCACCCTTTTGGACTGAAGCTCCGCCCACCCTCATGACCACAGACATTCTTATATGCCCCCCCACAACCACTTGAAAGGTAAAAGGATTGGCTAGAATTGTACAGCAAAACAGAAGACAAAATAAGTGACTGGCATGTCTGAAACAAAGCACAAGTACCGACTTGGCACAGAGTTTCAGCTCTCATCCCCATGTGAGGCTGGTTCTGGTCTGGACAATGACCCTGCTTTTATATCATTGAGATCAGGCCTGTGTGTTTAAGGGAAACATTATTTGTTTTCATTCAATAATAATAATAATTCCTCTAAATCTCCACACTCTCTCCAAACTGTCTCTTCCTCTGTCCAAACTTTCACTGACCGTAACTCTCCATCAAACACCCACATCATTCACTTCATGAATCAGTCACGCGGTACAGCCAGGCAGTGAAACTTTAGACGTCATCATGTTCGGCTCCTCCCCTAGATGAAGCAAGCCTCGAAACGCACTTCGTGGAAGCTCCTCCTCCACCACTCGTCAAACGCTTCAAAGCCTCGATTCAGAGCGTCACATCACTAGTTAAATCCTTAAAGATATAGAAAAGAAATTCCACTTCAAATGTGAAGCTAACTGAATGTGTAAAAGCTAAACAATTGAAGTACCTCCACTTTTTAAAGATATGGCTTATGGCGCAATAAAAAAGCCTGAAGTGTTTTGAGTTTAGAGTGGGCACATTAGAGTATGAGTGATTTGATGCACCGATCACGTCTAGAGTTTGGTGTAGCTTTTGAGGGCTGAGTCATGATCTTGAGTTACTGAGTCATAATGAAAGCTGAAGGTTTGTCTGCGCAGAGTGGCGTGTTCTTCTGCGCCGTAAATTCAGAAAACAATTGAAATGCATGAATACCTCCACTGACGGCTCGGAGGCTAATCAACTCTGTCACTGCAGTCGGCTCCTGCTTATTGACTGTGATGAGAAAGAACGAGAAAATAGTCCCAATTTGGATCCCAATACAGAGCAAGTGTATTCTAATTGTAAAGTGTGCACAAAATATGACACAAACCAAAGATTTAACAAGTATCTTTGGTGAACAAACCTTGCAACAACCTTTAATTGACTTTGTAGAAATATAAAAAATAAAATAATTTTGTCCCGCAGAAGATCTGGACTACAAGGACCAGATTGTTTTCTTCTTTCATACTTTGAGAGAAAATGTGCGCACACTCACACAGACTAAGAAAATCAAAATGTTTTACACACCTGGTACCCGGTGAAAATGAATTTTAGCCATAGTGAATGACGCCCCCCTCCCCAAAAAAAGGATGACATCACAGCGGGAGAAACCATCAAAAAGTGAATGGGGCCAAAATCTCAAATGGGGGCTCAAAAAAAAAGATCTCAGAATCGACTAACAAAACCAAAACTCGTGTTGGGGATAACCAAAGGAGGTTATCAGACTATTATGGGATGGCCACACGATCTACAACTTGGCAGCTATTTTGTGGAAGAGTGTCAAATTTGGCGATTTCTCACATTTTTGTGCAATATGGTTAAAAAAACTTGTTTAGCGAATGTCACAACATTTTACACACACCCTACCAGGTAAAGTCTCCAATCACCACAATGATTTCAATCTATCACTTCCAAACTCATCGAGTATCATTAGGAAGATAGTTGGGAGAAATTGCTGGACTTAGAAGTTGGAGATTTTGAACGGCGTCAGCGTGGCAAGCTCGCAAAAGTGGCGTTCCTCTATTGTTTGCAGATTCTTTATATAGAGAAAGACATGAGTCCCTGGCTCAAGCTGAACAAAAAAAATTCACATACATACGGTACGATGGAATGTGGGCATAGTTAATAAAAAACTTCTGTAGCCATGAAATCCAAAAGTTTTCTGTTTTCGATTCTTCTCAAACTTGCATAGACTTGTTCGTCACCCCCAGGCGACCAAAAAATAAAATTGTTGCTGCGGAGATAAAACCAATGCAAAATCTGGCGTTTAAAAGAAAAAAATGTTTTTCTTTTTTTTTTCCTGAATTTGTAAGACTACAGCTCTGACCAGCGTGGCAGAAGGAAAGATTGAAGGTCCTGAATCACCATTTATTTAACCCAGTAAGGGCAGAAAAAATGGGGTTATGGAGGGCCAGTGAGGGCGGGGCCAGGCAGCGCCTGCAGGTCATTCTCCGCTCACAGCTTTTATTTCCTTAGTATCCGTTTTGTTGTGGAGAGAAGAATCAGAACGTAATTGGTCATTAGAACAAGTCCATGCATACATGTTTGACGTTCTCTAGCTTATCTCGCTATGATTCACACTAAACAAATTCCTCTGTATATCTCTGAGACATAACTAGCTGTGACTACTGAGGAATATGCAATCCAGCTGCACAGCCTTGGTATAATGGATGCCTGTTCACTAATCCCAACCAAACTGAGTCTCTGACACAACCTTGCACCTTTTACCCCGTAAATCTCCAAAGAGCATTTCACAGTGTCAGAGATGTTTAATATAACCAAAAACCCCAGTCATCCGTTTTACGTCTCCCTCAGGCCCTCCTACACTGAAACAAGCCGGCAGAAGCCACACGGTTGGAAGAATCGGCTGGGTTGAATGAACAGGATTTGCTGCCTGCCTTGTTTTCTATGAAATGCCTTTGAGCTAAACAGAAAATGTTCTGCTTCAGCATAAATCCATAAACACGGGTAAACAATGCAGGTGTAAACGTAGAAACAGTACTTAAAGATGAACTTCTGGGTCTGATTATCAATGACAACATTTACAGAAAACCCCACATCCATTATTATTACTATCCATGACATCTGCTCTGTAATATACCGAGGAGTGTTAATCCTGAATAAAGATTTGTTTTATATGGTTCTCTTGTCTCAGCGTATCTAAGAATAATGCTCTGATGTTTGGGGAGACCAAACTACAGCTGTTCTTCTGTTCAAACTGCAAAAAAGCACAGTTTTCATAAACAGAAACATCCATTTTCTGATCAATCTAAAATTATTGCATTTTCAAATGTTCAAAGATTTCAGACAAAACTATTTCTGCGTAAAAATACAATCACATAACCACCAGATTACCTTCAAAATGTAATTCGAGGGAGACAGAGAACCCCAAGAAAAATAAAAACTGCATTTGTTTTACATTAACTGGAGTAAAAATGTTAAATAAAATTAACAAAAAAAACCATCCAAACACATTAGCCAGTTTAAACAGAAATAGAAAAAAAGTTATCCATTATTACATCTTAGCAGATTATTGGTTGATTATTTTTTCTAGTTTTCAGTTTTCCCATTAGAATATTTAATGTTGGTGATTGCAATAATAGTTATAAAACTATAGCAATGATGACATTAACCTGTTTATGATGCTAATTGTAATAAAATAATACAGTTATTTTTGATCTAATTGTTTATTTCTTTGCATCTATATATTTCCATTTCTACCTCTCGTAATGTCTTATATTTGCTTCAATTGGGTCAAATGAACATGGATAAAAGAGTAAAGTGAGTTTTGATTTCCAATCATGTAACAGCTTTGGAAAGAGATGTTCTAAAATGTTCTTCAGCGAGTTGAAAACTTTGCTCTCAGCAAGACGGTCGGAACGAGGAGCTGAGCAGGAATGTGGGCTGTGGCTGCAGAGGGAGGAACGGCGATGGGAAGAAAGATGTTGCTGGGACGACGGCCAGCCAAAGCAGACTGAGGCTGGGGAGGGATGTGGTTGGGACGGGGCTGAAGCCAGCTGGGAACGCTGGGAAAGAACTGTAGAGCACCAACCAGGGCATGTAGTTGTTTTAAGCCACACAACTTAAGAAGTGCTTTGTCAACTTATTTTTAATGACTAAATGAGAGAACTGCCACAAAATGTGAAAAGAAACATTAATCTCTCCTAAAATATGTTTTTGGTAAATTGCCAGCTTGGCAGGATGAAATTTGAGTTTCAAATCTTCACAATTATGTGTCAATAAAAAAAATATTTGAGGAGACTCCATAACTCAAAGTCTGAAGGTCCTGTGTGAAACACCTAAGTGTGAAAATATCCATCTTGTTTACATATTCATCATTTCCTGTCATCTTTTTTTATGCGAGCTGTAAAATCAGGGTCCTCTCCGTGCTGATGCGCGTGTGATGCTGGGTGGAGTGACGGGTCCAGACAGACCCATTAAGAGCTTCAATTAGACCTGCTGGTTCTCGCCTCCTCCTCGCTCCCCGTGAAGCGGGCTTAACTTGTCCTCCACGCAGCTGTACCGTGTCGGAGGAGCTGATGTGAAGGGGGAGGAAAAACGCTATTCAACGCTCACATCTGGTGCTGATTGCTTGACACATATGTTTGTCCTGACAGCCTGGCAAAAGCCTCTCAGAGAGGTCCCGATCCACAGGAAGGGTGGCAGGTAATGCGTTTCGGCTAAGTGCTGTGACTCTTTTCAGGTTTCCGTTCATGTTACACATTAGCATCGGGATGACAGGTGGTGACTGGTTGCAAAAAAGGGTAGCTGGAGCATTTTTTGAGGGAAACGAGCCTGAATCGGGACAAAGCAGATATAGGTGGTTGCAAATGAGGCGTTTTTAAATGAGGTATTGGAGTGATTTTTGGAGAAGTGCTCTCCAGCTACCCAACACAAATGCAAGCATGCATGGAGTGGAAGCAGTTTAGCACGCTCTTCTCTTTTTGTTGACGAAGAGATACAGCGTTGTTCTTAGAGCCATTACGTGTCCACAAGTGAGAGGAAAACCCTTGAGAAGAACTGTTTTCTTTAGCTGGAATGATGTGGTTGAAGCGTTGCTGGAGGACCGTTTGTTAAAGTCTGAATACTAAAACTCTTCTTCCAAAGTGGGGTCACCGTATCATCGCTGGTAGTTGGTCTGGATTCATTAAGTGAATGAGTTTATGCTCAAGTGCTCTCATGCAGCAACAGAAGACAATACCTGTCCACCTGGAACATTGCCACCTCATAGAGTGAGCGGTGTTGGCGTTCATGGCCACAGCTGGACGGTCGTATTAAAAGTCTGGACGAGAGAAGTAGGGATACAAGACCAAGACCAAGAACAAAGTTACGACAGTTAGAAAACCAAGCTTATGTTTCCTGTTACATCCATGTGACAACATAAGAGTCTCAACTATGGATGTCCAATCAGGGTTTTTTTAACCCTAATCCCTTTGCGGGTCATTTGATTTTTGAGTATCTTCCAATATCGAGTCCCAATCCGATACTTTTGTAATACTTTAAAAAAATGAACCTGTTTAATAAACAGATCCATGTTGTCCATGATTGTGCTTTAAAACACCTTATTTTATCGTTTAACACTTACACGGAGAATTTATGTGAAGCAGCTTTAACTGTAAAGTAAGAAATTGTTAACTATTAATGTCAGAACTACTGAACATTTGTGATCAGATGGGATTTAAATCTCCATAAAAATTCTTAAAAATAAAAATGACTTTCTTCCAAAAATGTAGTTGTAGCGTGAATATGATGATTTTTCGTGACTAACTCATTTCAATGTAAAAACTTCATAGTTTTGGTTGTTTTGACATATTATGGATTTTTCTAACCCTAACTGCAGCATCTTTCAGGTGGTTTGATTCGCTTCAATCTGGTTTTACCAAAAGAACCCCTGGAGAACGCAAACCACAAAGATCTATAATTTACAGTCATTTCCAATCAATATCCACTGATTGAAAGAAACCCACATCAATTTTTATTTAAGGACAAAGAGTACTGCAACAATTTCTCTTAACTTCAAAATGAATTTTTGAATTAGGATTGCTACAGAAAAATCTCAAGAACTATGTTTTTAATCTCCACATATTTGCTTCTTCCTGTGTAAAAAACACTCACTTGATGCCAAATTGTTAACAAAACACAGCAAAGCAGGAAAATGGGGGAAACGTAGAGGTTTTTTACATTATGAAGACTTCAGACTTCTGTGCAAAACTTGATTAAGTATTGAAGGGTTTCTAATGATTATCATGTTTATGGGGAAAATCAATATTTACGTACAGAATATGCTATATTTCAGAGGATGGAAGTGAAAGTTTTCCATCAGTCAGAACCCTTTGAGTCCCAGCATGCATTGCAGCTCCACTGTTGCCACAGTTGAGGAACGACCACTAATCCCAAACATGGCTTTTCAATCTCTCAAAAAGGCTTCCGCAGTTCTCCCTTTTAACCACTACATGCTTGCAGTATGCCTACCTGACCACGACAAACGTTCAGACTGAGGGAGGCAGGTTCAAAGCGCTCACAGGAGGCGCCGTCAGGACTGGTAACTGTACCCTTCTCTGAGGTTTCTTCCTTGCCGGGCTCACACGTGTTAAGAGTGCTTTGGTCTCTTTACAGCACTTTAACATGGATTAAATGCACAAATATACACAAAAAAAATGTGTATTTAGAAGCATTAAAGTCCCAATCTGTATTATCTGTTTTTCAAAGCATTTTCAGTGGTCTTTCAATAAGCCAAAATAACAAGAAATGTGTTGTTTTCTATGACGTAGTTACAGAGTTCATCAGAAATTCATCTCTGAGTTGTGGGCGGGACTGCTGGTGCGGATCAACCCTGCACCCCTTACCCCCGGTGCGGAGCAGGGAGCTTGTGGCACACCCAGCATATTTTTTATGTCACGAAATACACTTTTTCAAACTGTATTTTTTCATCTGCTCTTGATTAACAACGGTTTGAATATAGAAATACTTGCGAATGTAATTTTAAGATTAATTTTCTTTCTATATGTGGTCCATCAAAAGAAAATGCCACAAGAACATATTAAAAACACCAAAATACAATTTTCATCACAGTGTGTCTGTAGAGGTTTATTGTATTTAGACATAAAGTGTTGCTTCATTCCAAATAAGATATTTTTGAATAAATCATAAACATGGCTGAATTAGTATGTGATGCAGGTAAAACAACAAATACAGTATATGAAGTTAAAACACTGCATAAAAGTAATGTGAAAATAATTAAGATAAAATGTGTTTTTATTTATCACCACTGATGTTTTGTTTTTCTTTTTTTGTTGTTTCTTTTATAAAACAGGAAACCACAATGACAAAACTGTGAACACTTGTGTTCTGGCATCAAGAAAAAAATGGCAGATATTCTTACCTGAAAATAGGAACAGAAGAAATGTAACATCTTGTTTAATTTAATTTACTGAGTTGACTTGAGATGCACTTGTTCACTCACTGCACACAAACACCCCTCAAATGAAATACAAGTCATATTGAGTCTGCCTGTAACATTTGCAGAAGAAAAACCTATTTAGATGCAATGTTAATAACACTGTGTATGTTTAACCTTATCCTATAACATTCATTGAATTTAATGAGCTCCGCTGCATCCCTGTATTGATTTCATATGCACAGCTTTCCTCTGGAGAATCTCTATAGATTTTCCAGCTGCTCTCCTGAACCATTCGTTGTGGTTTCTCCAATAAAAAGGAATGGCGCTCGTCATCTGTCCGTTTCCTGACTCCTGACTCTGGTTCAGTCATGACATCAATATTGTAGTGACAGATAATATTGCTTTATGGATCCCCAAAAAGCACAAACTGGTCCGTTTGTCGCAGCTGAAAAAAACTCCTGGTTTGATTTTCAAAAGGGGCTTTTCTTGCTAAATTTCTCTCAGAAGTGAAATTGTGTGTGGACATAAATTGGACTTTTACAACAATGCAATCTTTTTCCCTACATGGCATCCAAAACCGTTTTAAGACTATTTTCTATTTATAGCCAAGTAAAGTCTATAATTAAACATGTTTTTTTTATCTTTTCAGATGTCATATTCAGCTTTGCTGAATATGAAACAACTTGAGTGTCAGTTCAAGGAGCTCCATCGGTGTTGAGTGTTTGGTATTGATTATAGAGTTTATATCTGCAGATGATTAATGAGTGTGGTACCACTATAATCCAGCTAAATTATGTCTGTATTATAGGAACATGACTAAAGTGAAAACCATCCCAGAGTTTATCATTTCTACAATCTAATTCAGAACCCTGAAATTTTCATCATTTATGTGGGAGTTTGTTAGATTTGATGCACGTTTTCTTTGGTTCATGTTATGTTCTTTGGTGATTTCTCCTGTCAGTCTCCCCTTAATGATCATCTGCAGCTGTCTTCAGTTTGGTAATAATCTCCAGGGTCATCTCAAGAGTCCCTCAGTTCAGCTTGGTCGGGTCATGTGTTGTCATCCCCTTTTTGTCTCCCTTCATTTCATCGGTTTTTGCATCTTTGCGTTCAGTAGCTTTTGTCGTGTTTTCAGATTACAGCATTTGGTGCTCTGAGATGAATCGGAGATTAATTTCTAAAGAACTACTGCCGCTCTGCAGAGACTATGTGCTAGAAAAGGTTTTATGATTTTGGCTAAAAGTCACAAGCTCTATGATAAATAAACCTAACATAAACTTAGTTGTATAATTTTAGGTAAAAAACTCTCAACTTCTTTCAACAAACTGCAAAATCTTTCATCAGAACTTTACATGCCCCTTTTAAATATACAAGAGCATAAATATTAAAGTTTTTTTTTTTAATATTGGCACAAATTACTAGTTTTATGTGAAGAGTTTGCGTTAGCAACTTAGCATTCCTTTATAATTGGATTACAGGAAGTCCATCACTAAAAAGTGTGATTACTCTGCTCTAATCTTGACTCTTCTTCCCGTTGTCCACTTTACATTCAGAAGTTATGTTTGCTTTATTTAACCCATTTATTTTCCCATTGAGATTGAAAACCCCCAATTTGCTTTATTTGCAACCATTTTTATCACAGTTTACCAATTGTTTTTGATCATTCACTTCATGCATTAGCATTGTTGGGATTCCTCATTTAATTGATGTAATGACATGACATCGCAAGGTCTTGTGCTTAAATTGTCCATGATTCTATGATTAGGAGCCCATTCTGTCCTGTTAATTTAGGGGAAAACGGAGCAGCTGCAGAAAAGCAGACACGTTGCTGCTCAAAGCCAAAGGAGTTCAGGGTGTTATTTCCCATTTCTCTGAGCGAAGGCCATGACCAGTGAATAGAAACAATCACACTTTGGGAAGAAAGACGACATGTCAGGCCTGAATGATGGGAGTTTTTTGTTCAAACATATTTTGTATCTGCAGCTATAATCAGCTACTGTAAAGCATCTTAGAAAAAATCTGAGGCACTGCGCAGGAAAACCAAACACGGAGGTGCTGAGTTTGTTGGGCCGGGTCAGTGACGGAGGAACAGGTCTCCTCAGGTCTCTAATCAGATGCTGGCAGCAGCTCAGCTGGACTGATGGACCTGCTTAGGTCAGAGTGAGAAGACTGACTCAGGCTTTGTCTGAAGCGTGCTGACAGATCAAAGATGTTTGATCAGCAACAGATGTTGGCTTTGGAGGAACAGAATGAGCTCCTCTGCATCAAAACGCTGCAGTGCTGGTGCAGTCCAAGATTGTAGTTTCCACTGAGAACGAATGGGGGAGGGGTTCTGCTGGTGGACAGACGGTGTGGGCCTGAGAGGAAGAATGGGGCGGGAGGGGCAGTGATGGACCAAAAACAAAAGGTGGATGTCACGTGCGCCCGCTGTCTCTGATAGATGTGATGTGGAGGCCGGCGCACAGGCGATGATTCAGGTAGAAAAGCCCTCCCTTTGTGATGCAGATGACAACGCAATCAGCCGGGCTTTGTCTCGGATGATGGGCTGTGCTCCCGGGGACACTGGGAGACAGACACTAATCCGGAGGGTTTGTGTTCTCCAGGCCCACTCATAAAGGCAGTGTCACAGTACCTGGGTTGTGTGTGCATGTGGGTCCCTGAAACGAGGTCTGACCTCTCTCAGGGTACACTCTCCCTCCTCCTCCTCCTCCTCCTCCTCCCTGAATCTCCACTCGGAAGAACTCGCTTTGGTGCAACAAATATTAAAGCGCCACATTGCTAATGTGCACAAATCAACACGGAATACGTGACGAGAATAAGAACTGTTGGGTTTTCTGCTTCCATCCATATGGATCCAAATATCGCTGGTTCCAGACAACACAGTAGGAGATGTACGTCACACTGTGGATTAGATCTACAGCCTTCTCAAAATGTGCCTCATGAGCTATTCTAGAAACCCACTTCACTGTCTCCTAATGACTGTGATTCCCAGTGGGGTGAGGATGAATCAGGCTCCTGCTAACAAATATGACTTACCCACAGACTCTGCTAGACCAATTAACATGTGCTAATTAAGATAACATGATATGAGGACATCCTTGATCTAGATTCCTGTGTGAGATGCTAGGAAGGTTACAGGGAGGTAAAAGCAAGTTTCTCGCATTAATACCAAAGCTCTTTTCTCAGCATGTAACTTGAATCCATGGTGGCCCAGATCTTTCACTAAGATTCAAATTTTTTGTTCTCAAGAAACTTTAGTTTTCTCCGACAATCCAAAACCAAACGTAGAAATTAAACAAGAGTGTGAGTTTGGTGAACACTTGGCTTTTCAGTGGAACACAGCAGACCCGTCTGCCCTGCCCGGGAAGGTTCGAGTCCCTCTGCAGCGTTCCTCATAGCGGAGCAGACCTGGCATGAGCAGATTACATCAGGGCCCACAAAAAAGCTTAAAAAGAACTTCAATAAATATCATTTTATCAAACTATTATGGTACAAAAGAAATAAAAAATGTATTAAGATAAAATGGATAAGTTGATGAAACAGAACTTTTACAAAAACAGAAATTTTTTTACAAATGTGGACTCAGAAAGTCATGCTGCAATTTACGAGTATGAGGTATAGCACTGCACAATTTACTTCAATAATCAAAAGGGGGGGGTTCCTGCAGTGATTGGACGCAGCGTGTGGTGGACCCTGAAGAGGTCATCATATTCAAGGTCACAACCACTCTCACAGATGAGACTGAGCTTTTGGATTTTGTGGGGAAACCCAGAAAGAAAATACGTGTGGATTATGCATGAAGATACCTGTACACATCCGAGAAATATGAAAAATCAAAAACCAGGACTTAAACAACTACTGCCCTTCTGTTAGAAGAGAGGGAGAAACCACCAGAACGTCACACCACTTTGTGCACAGCCAGAAGGTTTATGAACACAAATCATCCAGACACTCAGCTTAGCTGGGTCTGTTTTCATGTTTCTGCTTAGCGAGTCTAGAAATGTGTCAGTATTTTGAAATTGTGTTGTTTGCTGCCTCTGTCCAGACTGGCCGAATGCCTTACAGCTTTTCAAGCACATTCTGCAACCCAGCGAGCTTTCTAATGACAATTACTGAAATCTTGTCAGAAGAAAAGCACCAGGTGAGAGCAGGCCTGAAGTGTCTTTGTTTGACAGCACCCTGAAGAAAATGAACCACCTGTTTCCTCTGAAGATATTTTGATTCCAGATCACATCGAGAAGCAGCCAGCCTGACCATCTGCTCCCCGATCTAATCAGCCTGATAGCTGACCAAAGTGACACCTGTTCTTTTTTGAAGGAGATGAAAAACAACGAAAAATATTAAAAAAAACTCACTCCTACAGGAATAGATCTGAGGATATAAACCATTTTGTCAGGAAGCAACAGAAAGATTTCCTTTTTTGGACTTCAAAGTATCAAACTTTAAGTTCTGAAATTCTTTTAATATACTAATATTATTCTGCACTGAATCCATATGGCTGGAGAGGATGCACACTGAGAAACAGTTGGCTCCTCAATGCCCTCAGCAATTAGGTTTAATTGTGTGGTAAATGTCTCATGATGTCAGGTACTCAGGTAAAATCATCTTAAGAGATTCCTTTCATTAATTCTATAGCACATTCTACATATAAACAAATATATAGGAGCGACGCCACAATTCACGGAGTAGTTTATAACACCATTAAAACCAAATGATGGAGAAAGTTAGTTGTTGCATCCCTACTGCATTTGTTTCCATATGTTTAAGTTGAGGGTGTCAAACGCACAAGTTTTTCTACATTTAATGTATTTTACACTGTTTTATTACATTACTCCAGGCTTAATATTTAGGCCAACTGAAAGGGTTTTCTTTATTGTCACTTGCTTATCAACAAATAAAAAAAATACTTTTCCTGTTTTTTTTTGTTATTGTTTTGTAATACACAAATAATACTGTATATCAAACAGAGAAACAAACAGCGATCCAGAAATGTAGGTTTAAAGACCCACTCTAATGAAAATTATGTTTCTGGTGTTTTTAACATGTCCTTTTAGCATTTTTCTCAAGATGGAGGACATATATATATATATTTGTATATGTATAAGAATTAAGATTGAAACTGTGTTTCTGAGTAATTCCTTATTGAAATCGTTCTGATCAGGAGCAGACAAAAACATGTGGTTTGAAAAAGCTCAGGTTTGTGACGCAGCAACTGGCAGGGCCGGAAAAAAATCTCCCTTCTCTGCTCCAATTCTAAATCCTCCACTTGCAGACAAATTGATTCATTAGCGTCTTTGTTTTCCTCGTCTGAGCTGGCATCTGGTTCAAAACTGTACGGCTGATTGCTACCATATTGCTCGCTGTTTTTTTTTTTCCTACAGTAATGTTAGCTTGGGGTTGCGAGAAGCTGTAAGCTAACTGGAGAGAGTGTAAACAAAGGCTTGTTAGGAGGAGATATATATATATATATATATATATATATATATATTTATCTCCAACAACAAACAAACAACAAAGCTTTACTGTGCCTCCTGCTCCATATTCTTCTGCTCTTTATGACAATAAAAAGTCGTGATCCAGTATGAAGGTCAGAGACTTCTATAGGTTTATATCAGTAACAGCTTGAATATATTGTGCTGATAAGAATGATGAGAATGAACATAATACGATCTCTGATCAGGATGCAACAACTGATTTTGATTTGATCTGAAACTATCTGGTCTGGACATCCCTAATACATATGAACAATAAGTGAGTTAGTTTTGCTGCAAAGCATCAGTTACACTCAGTGAAAATGCGTGTACCTTAATTAAAATTGGGCTTCCATGTTTTTTGGCAAATATTCAGTTAATTAAGGAGTAATGCTGTGAAGGCTGACATCTGACACACCTAAAAATGACCCGAACCCAGACACTGATTGGGTTCAGAAATTATTCCAAGCCCCCAACCTCAAAGATATGACAACCTGAAGCTGCATCAACACCACGTCAACCGTGTTTGACTTTACCATCAACTTTCTGAGACTCCTGTTTATTCATCAAACGTGTTCCACAAATGAAAAAGGATTTTAGAATCACATCCAGAGGGCAAAAGTCTAGGACTGTTAACAGCAGAAGAGAAGGGAGTTGGCCTGTGAAAGATAGCTGAAGCTTTCAGAGGTGAACAGCTGAACGCCACGGAAACAGCGTTAAACAGACGATCACTGAAAGTGGAGTTCAATTGCATGAACAGGCCGACGCCAGGAGCAACGCACACACACCACTGCTGCAGAGCCGACCAGGACAAAAGAAACGTACAGGACTAACTTGATTTTACACTAAAACAGTAAAAATGTCAAATATATTGTGTGAACGATTTGACATTAGAACATCTACCAAACATGGATTGCACACAGCAGCTTTCAATTGCAGTGCTGCTCAGTCCTGAGCCTTACGGTCTGATTCAGTGAGAGAAAAATCATTTCTATGAAAAAATCCTCCTTGTGCCTTGATCTGTCCCTAAAGGTAGCCTTACATGTCTCAGAAATGAGACACCCCCTTCAAGTAAAACAACTGGTACCAGCACTAATTGAAATTTTGCATGCAAAGTGACAATGCCTGGGCCCTCGGCAGCATGGATTAAGCCTTGAATAGAGACAGATTCTTTGTGAAAGCCTACTGTGGCGGTTGGCGTTCTGGCCAGCTCCCTGCATCTGCTCATTGGGTGGACTGAGAAAACACTGGAATTGTATACGGTGGCTCATTTTACCTTCATCTAATCCCGTTTTAGAATCTGCCTTCATGTCTTTATTTTAGGCTTCCATATACATGTTGCACATCCTTTATTCAAAAGCACATTTCCATGTGAAAGCATGTTCGCTGAAGCTGGCAGAACTTAAAAAACATAACAGCACGTTGAGCTGTAGGACAAAAGAACAACAGAACTCAAACACATCGTACTGAAAGCTATGGGAATTCATAAAAACTATAAGCCTGTATCGATTCATTTCAACAACTATTCGATTTGTATCATAATTTGTGGTTGACAATACGATTCGTAGTCGGTTTTGGTTCATTTTGAATGATCCGATTTGCTGATCTAAAATGGATCCAGGACATCTTCTTCCAAAACTTCAACAGTGTGGCTCAGATATAAATACCTGGTACTGAACAGTGTAGGTGAAGTTTTCCAGATTCCTTTTATTTCTTCAAGATAATCAAGTGTAAATTAAATATGTGACAAGTAAGCAAGAATGAATGTCAAATCCATTCCCATTTGAGTTTGATAAAGTTCAGCCCACTGTTGTTTTTCCACATCAGAATAATCCAAAGGAACATTATTAGAACATTCTAGTATACTGTATGGTCACATGACTTTAATATAGTAAAACAAACCTGGCATGTTTCAATCCAAATTGCATTTTCCAATATCAATTATTTTCATTATCATTTTGAAACAATTTTAGAATGATTTAGTTCAGTTAACAACTTGCCTCAGACAGATCGATCTGGTTGGATTGACTCATCCATCGATTCATCGATTAAGTCGCTTACACCTCAAATTAAAAACCAAAAAGTCCACTGTGTTGCCTCGGCTGTGACAGGAAGTTGCGCCGCCGCTTTTAAGACTCAGTGCTGTGATCTGTTTCGGCCTCACTTTAGCTCCCCCTTCTGTGGATTCTGCCCCATTTCCTTCCGAGAGGAGGGCAGGAGAAAGAAAAAGTTCTCTGAGAGTCATCCAACCGACCCCACAGATGACTTGCATTCTCGTCTGGAGGAAGGTTGTTGATGCGCATGGCAACAACAACAACCCCCCCAGACATTGTTTGGACAATCAAACATCACAACACACAAGAAGGGGAGGAAAGCCAATGATGGGTCTTGTTAATCTCATCTCCTTCTTCATCAATTTTATAGCTGCAGGATGAATATGTGAGCTTCCTCTAAACAGAATTAGACCAGCACCACTGTTATTAGTGGGGCTGTCAACTAAGCACTGATGACAATGAATGGGTCGGCTAATGAAGGGATAAATCCAATGTGTGTTTCAGGGACGTGTTTGACAGAGCTGGGCTACTTTTCGTAGCAGCGTGCATCCATTACTTTTCCAGAGTCAGTTCCCGTTAAGTAAAGCAATAAGATGTTCCATCGATTCCTATTAACAACAAATCGAAGCCGCAGAATAACGGCTAAACGCAACTTATGAATGAACAAAAGCAGTGGAGCACCGAAGCGACGATGGGACGCTGAGGACAAGCGACAGCGATTTTAATTCAGATCTCACTGCTTCGAGGCCAGTTTCAGGCTGCAGCTCAGTCCACCATGTTGAATACTATTTGTAAAACAGACACTTGGGACACGGCTGTGATTTTGTTAAGTTCAACCAGAGTTTTAATCCTCTAATCCTCCCCAGCATGGTCGCTTATTCACGGATCATCTGTAGAGCAAATAGACCTTTAGTGTTTGCTACTTTCAGGCGGGTTAAGAAGGAACTTCAAAATCTCAATTTTATAGAAACAGTTACAGTAATTTCATCGAAACTTTGTCACGCTACACAATGATTCTTCAGTTAATAAATAATAACTCGATGGTACAATGTATAGCTGAAAGCAGAGTGTGACCTATACGTGTTTAAAGAAGGCTTTCACTTTAGAAACGATAATAACGGAGAAATGTCCTGTTCCTGTGTCAGACTGAACCACTGGAGGGCTCTTTTCTGTTGCATGCTGGGAGTTTTTTTTTTATTTGGATTAGAGCTGCAGTGACCTCTTTTTCAACTTCTAATTTTTCCAACGTAAGCAAGCCTCTCCACTCCATTGGACAGTCTGGTAGGGTGAGTCACAGGGTAGACTTTGGGAAGGGAGGGGTCCGCCTGGCTGTGTTCGGCATTTTAAACCGAAGGCCCCCACCACCCGAAACAAGCTCGCCGAACCCCTGTCCTGTTCATACTTCAGCTTCAATACAAACAGAATCAGTGCTGAAATGGGGAATATTTCAGAGAACTCAAAAGGCTGTCGGAGGAAACAGAAACTTTTGTTTGGATATAAAAAAAAAACTAAACAGAATAAAAGGATGGAGCAGCACCAACAATACCAGTGGCCTTGTCTGCATTCTGAAGGAAAAACAAAGGGACGGTGGTGTGTTAAAGTCATGTTTGTCTTGGTTCGCTTTAATTTCCTGTTCTTTCCTTTGACTTGAACAAAGTTACAAAGATCACGTAAGGAAAAAAACATAACACTTGATATCACCAAATTAATCAGGAAATCATAATAATACAAAAACTAAATAAAAACAAACTATTTTAATATTTTTCCCACATATTCATGGATGATGTTACCCAGTATTTCAGCTGTTTCTACTTTTAACAAAATTCATTTTACAAGGAAGTTGTTTCTATTCAGTTTACATTAACATTTATAATCATGTAAAATAACATTCTGGGAAAAATAACAACTTAATGTAAACGATTTCAATAGTTTACAAAAATAAGCTATATATTTTTATTTTTTTATATTTTTAACATGAGGCAAACAAATTAATTTTACTTTGCCAAAAGTAAAATACCGGATTTTTAAAATATAAAATGTATATTGAATTGTATTTAGGGGTTTATTTAACTGATTTAGTTTTTGTATAAGTTAAGATCCTAAAACTAATATATTTGGAAAAAATTTAGAAAATATTTAATTTATTGTGCCAATAATGTTGCTACCCTGATGTAAGACTCCTGATGTAATGCATGCTGCTCCCCTTAGTTTTAAATATGCAATTTATTCTGAATCATAAACTAAAGCAGTCAATCTGAGTTTTAAGGGCTTTTACTAAATGTTGACATTAATTGCCTTTCACCTTTCATATCCAAGCCCAGATTTGATGATAATAATTCAAGTTCAAAGATGAAGATAATTTCCCTTTTTGGCTTTATTCAGATGTTTCCTCTGGTTTCAAACTGCTTCCTGATCCACCGGTAACCATGAGGTTGTGTGAGCTGACCAGAGAAGTCCACATTTGTTGTTGTGAACACATCCTCAGAATAGACGGGATAAATGACTAGGTTGACACTTCCACAGAGGATTGTGGTGTCCTGACCTGTCAAAGGGTGACCCTGTCCTGGTCCGGAAATATCCATGTTTTATTATAATTATGTTTATACATTTAGAATAAAAATATTGAAACTTTAATTATGATTATTACTACTACTATTATTCCCGTTAGACATAAATAAATACATAAATAATTCAATCAAATTCTACTCTGTGCGTTAGGTTAGTTGGGTTGGACTTGATAGTTAAAATGTAAATTCTAGTAGTAAATGCATGTGAGCAGTCTTTGTGTTTGTGTAAACACACACAGACGGGCTGCTCTCCCATTCAACCTGCCTCATTGAGCGTTGAGCCCCGCTGACTGCTGCCTTTTCTGGCTTTGCACAGCCCTGCATGCGCACCGATCTCTGCGCTGGAGCCAAATGTGGAATCACCTGCAGCTTCTTCGCGGGGAATCTCACAAATGCTCAGAGATGCCGTTGGACTGTTTTCGTGTTTGTAACACCAAACTGTTTGACAACTCAAAGCGACACACCTCCACGGACAGATGCGCGGCGGCTCCGCATCCTCCTCATCCGACCGTGGCCTCGCGCGCAGCTCAGACGCTCGCGGGAAATAATTTTTTTTTTTTAATCCTAATTTACGCTATTAGGAATGAAACGCCGACACGCGCTTTGTCTCAAACTCATGCCGGCACGAGGATGCCCGCGAGGATGGAAACACCGGCTTACCTTCAACAGCTAAAGCGGCAGGTATAGTCCATAATATCCAGAGAATATCCATTATTAGTCACTTCAGGAGCGCAGACATTCAAATGAAATAAGTCCCGAGAGCCATTGACAGAGGAGGCAGAGCGGGGACTGGCGGTCCTTCTCCTCCAATCGCGCGATTCCAGAAAGCAGCAGAGCAACTCAAATCTGAACCAAGTTTGGACGAAACCAAAACAAGCGCAGACGGAGGGGAGCACGGAGCGGCGCAGAGGCGACGGCGCGGCGCTTCGCAGCCACGCGACAAAAGTTCAATTCATCCGCGACACGTTCGATGAGTGCAGGTCAATAACGGACAGAAACAAGCTTCCATGAGCGTCCGCCCTCCGCGTGGACGCTCGCCGGGAGAACCCGTCGCCCCTCCACGTCCGCTTGAATTGACCCCGCTGTCAATCACGGACGGTGGCCTTACCTAGCGATAATTAAGTGTTTAGGTTCCGCGTATAAAAGATGGATGAACTTGTTGGCGCGTCACACCGCTCACTACAGTCTGAACTTTCATCAGGCGAACCTGAAATCAATCATGAAGCTCCAGACGCCCTTTAAATGTAGGTGAATGTAACAGGTGACGGCGCCAGGGCAAATTCAAGTAAGTCTGGCTTTGTTTTCCCGCCTGTCCGTCATTAAACTTTAATTAGCTGCTTTAAACAAAACACAAAGAATATTGTGTGTTTATGTGATAATAACGCGTATCAACGGCCTGAATGAGGACTTTAGTGCATAAAACATTTGTTTAACTTTTTTTTTTTACTTTACTAACAATAATTAACCATTGAATACATTTTATAAACTGTCTTGATGCTACAGCTTTTTTCAAAACTGTTTTGTCTTCATGTAAATTTCTTGAAAGTATCTTGATAGAACGGTTTCATTAATGAAAAGTCCATTAAAGTCTCCACAACAATGTTCAAACTCTAGTAATATTTGTTCTTTTTGTGTGAAAATAGAATTCTAACATCTGTTAACTTTATTATCTCTACAAGGGTAAAAACAAGTGTTTAAAACTTTTCCTTTTTGCAGAAGTTAACCTTTAAGATGACAAGTTTAATGTATAGAGCACTCATTTTGATTTCTTTCTCTAAGACTGACATTCTATTCTGAGACATATGAAAGATAAAGCCAAATTTGAAATTCCACGTAAAGGCAAAAATTGTGCTGCTATTTAGGAAGGAAATATGGCAAAAAAGAGCACATATCCTGCAGAATGATATTGGGCTGACACTAATGTGACTGACAGTACAATGATAACACTAAAATAATTATTCCATTTCAACAAACAATCAAATAAGAATCTTAAGTTATAACATCTGCACACAGCTTTTGAATTTCCTCAGTTTTTTATTGTTTTATCAAACTGTTAGTCAAACTTGGCACTAAATCTGTCTTTAATAAGCAGATCTTAAATGTTGGCAAACTGGTTTTAGAAGTTTAGCTTTGTTTAAAACAAAACTGTGCAGCTGCATATATGATAAAGTTTAAAGAAATCTTGGTTTATTTTATATGCAATTCCTGGTATGTTTATAACAGAGAGAAAGCCTGCAGAAAAATAGAAATAATACACACAAACTGTCAGATTGGCCTTCTACTGAGAATGTGAAGACCACAAAATGAGGGTCCACATATGCTCGTGATAAATCCACCGTGCACGGAGGGAGAAGACTCCTGGATATGAAGTTACTAAACCGTGCTGATAAAAAAAAAAAAGAATTCTGTCGTCAAACATGCCGTTCTTGTTAGAGGCCATGGAGCTGGAGCTGTGCTGGAGGACTCTCGTGAGTTAAATGAGCCAGGCTGATTTATTTGCCTCCACTGGACTGGACTGTATTGATTCCAGGTCACTTGACTAGCTGGCTTCATATCATGTTCAGGTGACTTCAAAACAGATGGAACTAAACAGAAAGAAAGCAGCTTTTCCGCACCGTAATGACTTCCATACACGAGCTCAGAGCTGAACTACAAGTGTAGTGAAAGATGAAGAAATTATATTAATGCTCCTCCTGCCACGCTATACAGTATAATGGATACAAGGCCTACCACGGCTGTAATGAAATATATACCTAATCCAAAGCAGAGACGCCTGAATGTGGCAGAAATCCTCTCCTGTTCGTCTGCAGGTCTGTAATGCAACAGCAAAACATTCAGCGACAAGCGCCGTCCTGTACAGCAGCGCCATGCAGCCACAGCAGTGAAACGCAGCACACAAGGCATGCAACAAAGCAGCAGCAAATGATCGTCTAATAATCCATTCAAGATGCACCAAGAATTGATTTTCTTCAAGCGGTTGAACAAGCGTATAAATGTAATCACTGTGCAGAAGATGTGAGGAAATTAGTGACCGTCTGCATTCAGTAACAACAATGTTGTGTTTCATCTCCAGTGTAATTGTACAAAATCATAAAAAAAAGTTTAAAATCAAATGTATGTCTAAAGACTGACATGACAATGAAGCTTAGTGTACACATTTTTTAAAGCAATTCTATGAAAATAACAAAATAGATGCATTATAATGCCATGGGTTATTATATAATGCCAAAATGAGTGTCTGCTTGTGTTAGTGAAAGAAAAACAATTTCAAACACAAAAAATACACTATAATATTTAAACTACAACTAAAGGGTGAATACACAAATACTTAAGTTTATTTAAAATCACATCTTTTGTTTAAAGACCATAAAAATCTGTGACAGTTTGTAAAAGTTTTTTTTTTTATTGTTTTTGTTTTTAAATTCAAAATAAAAGTCCAAGTGTGTCAAAAGATAAATCTGTTTTCATAAAGACCAGAAGGAACACTTTTAAAACAGATTGATCTCCCGGAGAGCTTTGTGCTGTCATTGCATCAACACTGCCACCCAGAGTTTAAATCCTGAACACTGTGGAGGCTCCAAACAGCACAGAACTCAGAGAAACCTCAGATTATTGATATATTATAAGCATATTTTATACAGGCCAGAAGCAGAAATTAAAGTGGACATTTCCGTTTTCAAATATTGAATAGTTTTTAAAACATGATCTATGAAGGGTTTAAAATACCTTTGACAATTTGTTGGAATTTCAGAAATTGCAATTTTTAATTTGCGGGAAGTAAAGGGAGCTGACTGTTGTTTCCGAATGTCATTTATTTATTCATTTTGATAGTTGAACAATTAGAAAAATCCCTTAAGGATCTAAATAGAACTGAATGTCAGGTGTTATGCAGAATCTTTTCTTATTTTAGTTTTATTTAACTGTTGTGTAATTAGTCTTTTTTTAATATATTTTTCCCAAATTAATTACAAAATACCCAAATATCAGGACTGATGGCTGTGTGTCAGGTATGCTTGAGTTTCCGTTGGTCTCTCTTGTTTCCTCGTGCGTGTGTGTTGTTTTTTTTTCCCAGCGTCCTCCTGCAGCTCAGATTCATGCGTGTTAGTTTGGCTGATGACTCTGGTTCTAACAGTTGCCGTTCCCCCTGAGACGTGCTGGCAGCGCGTCCAGGGCCATTCCTTTTTTCCCTCTGCTGAAAGCTGCCGGGGGCTCCAGCTTTGTCTCAACAGGATGAAATTATCATAAAATGGGTTTGTTGAAAACGTTTGACCACAGCCTGTCTGAGAACACCTGCGTATTTTTACATAAGCCAATAAAAGCTGATGATCAGCATTTTCTCCCTTTCCTTATGATGTTCTGAAGTGGAGCTCAAATATCCGTTTAGATTTCACTCCTGAAGGTGTTTGGGTGCTGTTTTGCTTTCTTTCAGCAGCTGCACACAGTCAGGAAATAAAACAAGTTTTTCTCTGAAAAAATGATGGTCTGTCTGATCCCCGACCTTGTGCTGGGAAAACGCCGCAGACTCCCCTAATCCAGAGACCTTTTGCATGTGGATTAACCTCCGATGAGTCCAAGTTTTCCCTGGTGTGCAGACTAGGATCTGTGGGACTGAACTTTGTCAGGGATGGGATTTAAACCAAACTTGGATCCTCCAGGTTTTTTATCAGGAAGTAAACCTGAGCTGCCGGCTTGATGATAATTGTCAAAAGAAAAACGACTGTCAAGAAAGACACAAACAAACGTTGTCATTTTTAAAGGTTAAGTTTGATAAAGATGAGCTCGGTGCTTGTGCTTCCTCTGAATAGTCTTCCTCACCCCACTGCACTGCCCCCACCCACCAGCACCTTCCCAGCATATTGGTTTACTCCTGCCAGAAATTAAATTCAATCCCTCTAAGTTGCTTGAGCTTTAATTAAAAAGGCCGAGAGCCTTTTGCAAGATTTCATTTCTTTTATGTTAAGTAACTTTGCAAGACTTTAAATGGCAAACAACTGCAGCCAGGAGGGCAGTCTTCTGTCCCTGTGGTTTCTAAAGCTCAAACTGATGAAGACTGTGGTCATACTGCTCTTTGGTTTGAGGCAGGTCATGCAGTTAAATCCACACGTCATTGCATTGTGTATGCCTGTCAGCAAACAGAAAACACTTTATCGTCACCGTAAATCTAAAGGTCGTTGCTGTAAAGAGTGTCTCGGCTGACAGTCACGATGAAATAAATGCACAGATTTAATGGCAGTCATCAGTCATGGCCTTGGTTTTGGATGCAGTCATCTCCTCCAGCGCTTCTGTCACTGATATGAATCAATCCTGTAAATCTGATGAAATTATGGTTTCTGTCTCCAAACCAAATAAATCTTCATCTGTAATACAAAGTCCTTTGTAGCCTGTAGGTCTGACAGACATCTCCAAGTCAAGATATGGATTCCTGATGCAAGAAAAGGGGGAAGAAATCAATTGATGATCGGATTACCTTTTATCTTTACCTCCACGGCGGTTTGTTTCTTCATGAGCAGTTGAGCTTTAGTTCATCCGACTTCAGCTTCAGTTTTTAATTTCAAAAAAGTTCTTTAACGCAAAAAAACTGCGCTTTATCTCCAGTGTTTACATTCTTTCGACTACCGTAACTCTTTGACCGGAAAACGGATTCTCATGTAGAAAAAAGAAGCGTTGTAGCATTATGCAACACCTTGTAATTGTGACTTGTTTACACAGTTATCATTATGATGAGGAGAAAAGGAGCCATGCAGCACTTTACAGCAGTTATTGCAGTCAATTTAAATTGTTGATTCTGGCGCAGAGAAAAACGGCTTTTTATATCGGCTGTGCAGTGATGTGCAACACTAGAATCAGAATCATTTGCAAAGTTTATTGAAATGGTTGTGAAACAGGAGCAGACAATAAAATGCTGTTTGAAAAAGATTGCATTTGTGACATAGAAAATACGCTGGGTGGACCACAAGCTTTGCTTTCCTCGTCTGAGCTGGAACCTGCATGGATCAAAACAGTACAGCTGGATAGCTCTGATATTGCTCACCATTTTTGTTGCACCATTATTGTTATGATGGGGTTGTAAGGGGGCTGTAAGCTAGGGAAATGTGGGCGGAGTTGCTTTCAATGATCCCGCCCACAACTTAGAGATGAATTTTTAATGAACTCCTGCCGCTCTGCAGAAACTAGAAAATGACCGTTTTTGGCTGAAAAGGGCATAATCATTATTAAAAGACCGCTATGAACACTTTGAAAACAGATCAGAAGATGATCGAAGAAGGTCTTGAAGCAGTGATAAAAACAGGATGAATGAGTGGAAGCACAATGCTCGATCCTGCTGCCATTGTTCCCATCAGAAGTCCTATTTGCCTGCTCTGCTGTCTGTCAACATGAGAGCGCCAAAAACAGCAAATCCGATTGAGAGTCGTGGTAAACAGGTGGAGCTCAGCCAAACAGAGAAGCTGTGGAATTTCACTGATTGCACAATAAAGGTGCAGAACAAACGCTGGTCTTGGCAGAGGTTGGGTCTCCTGTTACTCCCTTAAGGGTTTTTATTTTCTTTCCCATGAAGCTCCATCTTTTTTCCATTTGGTTTTTTTGCTTGTTGCTCAGACCTGTAAGCTGTTAAATTCTTCAAATCAAAAAAGAACTTTATATAAAAACTATTTATTCAGAGATTATTAAATCAAATCAAAATGTCGGCTATAAAGACATTTTAAGTAAGTTAGTATTTTGTTGTAAGTGATACTTGTCTAAAGCTGCATTCAAGTTTCTCTTTACAGTCGGAAAGGCAGACAGCAGAATGTGGCACGCCTCCTTATCTTCTCCTCTTCTTTCTCCATCTAGACTGTCAGTCATCACACTGCAACAGATGGAGGTGCACAACAGGATATTACCACTAAGAGGATTCCTCTTTCTTTGCCTATCACTCTGGACTTTTTTTGTGCCGGGACAAAGTCTGAAACTGTGACCGGGCTCGCCTGGCTAATTGGAACGTCTGTAGGGTTGTCGGTTAAGCTCTGTGAAACGCACCGACGCTAACCTCTGCGGATAACCCGCCTACCTGATGGATGGGACTTAAAAAAAGCTGAGTTTAAGTCCCAGGGTCGGATTAGAAAGTCTGGATGATATTGTCTGAAGTCTAAACTTTCACCCTGAACTTAAAGGAGCATTCCAGCTCTGTGAAGGACATGACATGAATCTGTTTTTGCTGCCATTGAAGTATCATGAATACATGGCTTATCACAGTTGTCCCCAAACCCCTTGGCTCCGGGCCGGTACCGGTCATTGGGGCAGATAGTACCAGGCTGCAGAGAAAAAAAAAACAGGACCTACATTTTTCTGTTGTATTTCTAATATGATTCTGAAGGAAGTTTTATTTTTAGAAAAACTCCCACTCATCTGACTCATTCTGATGCATGTCAAGTCGCTCGGTTTTGTATTGAAAATCCATCCGCTACTTTCCTGAAGAGGCTGCACCAGCCGGTACATTGAAACCCCCAAGCTAGCAAAGTTAACAAAAACACTAACATATTTGGAACATTTCTTTTGGCAGAAAAGATCCTGAGAGGAAACAGAAGAAGAATCTTTGGCTTCAAAATAAAAGTCTGCATTTAGCAGACAAAAGTCAGGAGTCTTTACTCCTAATGTGGATTTATTGTGACAGTTTTTCTCACACATCATAATAAAAATGCAGAATATTCAGCAACCGGCTGTCTAATGTTATGAGGATGCTGCTAATAAAGTTGTTCTAACAGTGGAATCACATTTATTATTTATTCATAAAAGACCAGTTCTAGTGCCAGTTTTTCTTTCTTTTTTGTTTGTTTGTTTTTTGTATTCATCCATGGCACCTTAAAAGTTTGATGAAACTGAAGTTGGTGTCTGATTTTTTTAGCTTCCACTTTGACAGGAATGGGTTCAGGGAAAATCTGGATCACATTTTAATTGGCCCTACATGAACTATAATGGGCTGCACGGTGGCGCAGTGGTTAGCGCTCCTGCCTCACAGCAAGAAGGTTCCCGGTTCAAGTCCTGGCTGGGGGACCTTTCTGTGTGGAGTTTGCATGTTCTCCCCGTGCATGCGTGGGTTTTCTCCGGGTACTCCGGCTTCCTCCCACCGTCCAAAAACATGCTTCATAGGTTAATTGGTCACTGTAAATTGTCCGTAGGTGTGAATGTGAGTGTGCGTGGGTGTGTGTTTGTGGCCCCTGCGACAGACTGGCGACCACTCCAGGGGTGTCCCCTGCCTTCGCGCATGAGTAGCCGGGTGAGGCTCCGGCAACCCCGTGACCCCGAAAGGGATAAAGCGGCTTGGAAAATGAATGAATGAATGATGAACTATAATGTCTAAAGCAGCTGCAGATATTTTACAGAGTATGAAGACAGTCTGACATGAAACCGGTGCCTTGATAAAGCGCCACGGGTTTAGCGTTTACTCACTGGGACTAGTTTATTCTTTACATCAGAAGAGCTAAAAGAAAAAAAAAATTCTGGTGACTTTGAAAATGTTTGATGTGGAAATGCATCCAAAATAAAATAAATGTGACTGCAGGAGTTTGCAGCCATTATGAATAAAAGAAACCCAAGTTTAGACTGTAACAAGAAGTGTGATGTTTTAAATTATTGTTTTGTTTTGTTTTTTTTGTACTTTTCCAATGCCTCTTATTTTGTAGTTTGAAGTAAAAACCAAAGAAACCAAATTGTAAAAGTACTTTTTCTCCATAAAACATTCATGCATGAGAGTATTTCAAAACACTGACCCACATTTAGTGGAACACAAAGCAAGCCAACTGCTATACGATAAAAGTAGCGACGTCTTTCTAAATGCACGCATACAACAGTGTTCATGATGGAGGACGGTGAGTACAGAGGATTCCTGTGAGGGCGGAAAAGTGGACTTACCGGTAGGTTTGTGTCTGTCATGTAGCTTTGGCTTAATAGAAACAGAATTTGATTCAAGTCAAAAACAGCTGCTTTTCTTTAAAGACCCACTCATGAAAATGGTTCTGTCTTTTTTTACATGCTCAGTGGCCTTTTTCTGATCATGGAGGACATATTTAAAGAAAATAAGATTAAAATTGCATTTGTGAGTATTTCTTTATTTAAATCCTTCTGAATCAGGAGCAGATGGATAAAAATCAGTTTGAAATATCTTGTAGGTGTGCCAAACGCTCCCTGCTTCGCTCCATTCTGATGCTTCTGCATCTTCGTTTTCCTGGTCTGAGCAGGCATCTGGCTCCAAACTGTATGGCTCAAATATTTCTCATCATTTTTTTTGCACCGTTAATGTCAGCTTGGGAATGTGACAGGCTGTAAGCTAGCAGGAGTGGACGTAAACAGAGAGCTCAAGGTAATTTGGAAGAAAACATTTTCTGTGTTGTAAACCAGAAAACATCTTTTTCTAAAGTTTGTTTTCCTGTGTGGTTAGTAAATGTGAAAAAAACCTTTGCAACTAAACAAAAAGAAGACTCTACCTTGGTAAAGACTGTGAAAAATCTTGTGAACACTTTGTGTGCAAACTGGTGAAAATCCTAAACTTCTTTGATGATTTTCATGTTTTATTTACTCTGAGAGGAAAGAAGCTCCAAGTTTTGAGTTTATTTTTTCTTCTGCCATTCATCTTTTCATAATTTCCTCGGTACATTTTCATTTTAATGACCTCCCCGCTGGGGTCTGCTCAATAACATGTCAGAATGGGCGATCCCGTGTGCGCTGTGGCTGTGGTAAATCACACAATTTTACAAGCTCTTCAGTTTGTCACAGGCTGACGATCTCATAAAATGCCAGTGGAATGATGACTCAGGAAGTTGTGGTTTAATTACTTTCATGAATTCCGTGATGAAGCTTTGTGTAGTCCATCATAAACCATACTGGCCTTCCAAACCAAAGAGCTGAAGGCAGAGACATTTCTTGTCGGGTGGCCGCGTACTTGTTTCCACTGATTAGAATTTGTCTGAAGACTTCCTGATCCTCGGGCGTTCAGCAGAGCCCATTTGACAAATAAAATACGATGTTTTCAAAGTTTTGAAAATGGTGTGCAGAGATGAAAGCAACACACACGACAGACAATTGAGTGTTGTTTGCGTGGCATTGCGTGTTGGTGTCCGTGCATGCGTCAGCTTGCATGTAAATGCCATTGTGCATAATTGTCTGTGTGAGGAGAGGAAACACAGGAGGCTGAAAGTGTAGAGCAGCGTGGGGAAATAGAGCAGAAGATTACGCGTCTAACATAAAGAAATCTTGAATAATTCTGCCTTAAGATGTGTGATGGCAGCAAAGAGCAGAGGGGAGCATCCAGAGGTCGTTCCCATAGCAACCTTTGCCCAGGGTGACCACTGACCCTCCTGCCATGTAGTACAAGCAGGGCACAGATTGTAGGTCACATATGGCACCAGCGATCCAATCAAGCCTAATCTGGCTTGACTTGTGGGTTATAAATTATACTGGAAAGCTGGTTTACACTCTGGCTTAACTCATCAGCAGGCTCAACTGTACAGTAACATCTCTGTTAATGGAAACCTGATGAGGTGACCCATTAAATGTGCATGTCAACTAAAGTATGTTTTGTCCTCAACGGACGAAAACAAACAGCTCAGCAGTTCGGCTGCTAAGCATGAAAGCGCCATTAAAAAGCGTGAGTTGGTTCAGGATGGATGTCCCACATCCGCCTGCCGTGTGGCCTCACACGCTGTTTGCCGCGGGGCTTCAGTTGCAGTGTGTGGTGGAAATGTTCTCATCTCAGTTTCCGTCTGCAGATCAAACACTTGCGAGAGTCCTGGTTCTGTTGTTTTATTCTTCTGTGTCACACTTTTTGGTAGAAAAAATAAAAAAAAATAATTTACTTTTAAGGTTCTAAAAATCTGACTTTTCAAATGAATAACGTAAACATTTTAAAAACTTTTTCTTTCTTTAACCCTTTTGCGATCTTCTTTACTCTCTTTTTTTTTTAATCTAAAGTCTATTGTGCATGATGAAACATCATGTTACCTGTGCATTTGAATCAAAATGTTTCATTTTTTAACATATTTTTTGTTACTCAACACAAAAATATGATTAGTGAACATTATTGCACTCTTTTAAAACACAAACTGTCATGACAGTTTTCTTTTACTGAGAAATGTTTTATTATTGCTATTATATAAATGTGAAGTCGTTTCTTCTGAATTATTCGTGTTGATATGGAAAAAAAACTGTCAACAATCTGGAATTTATTTGTCACCATTTGAATCTTTTCTTTGTTTAAGGAAGTGAATTATAACAGTACTTTTCTTTTAACACAACAAAACAAATAATTGTTGCTTTGACTTTGAGAAAAAGTTTTCAAAAATAGTTATTTATCACACGTGGTACAGTATTGGTCAAATGTGAGAATGAGTTTTGCAGATGTCATGTCACATGTGCAGCAAACAGCTTTTGCCTTGTGGTTCTTCTTCCAGGAGGAACTGGAACCGGTTACTTTAGCCGACCCCGATGTAGCCGGCGCTGGTTGTGGTGTGTGTGCTGTGTGCAGGTGTGTGTGTAGGTGAATGTAGGTGTGCAGGTGTGCATGAGATGTGCGTGGTAGTGCATGTAGATGTATACACTCTAAGTGTGTGTGTAGGCGTATTAGTGTGTGTATTTGTGTAGAATCGTATTCATATAAAAAGATTCAGACAATGTAAGAAATATCATAAAACTAAAACTAAACAGAACTTTTAACAGACTCTGACGGTCCATCAGATTCCATCTTCTTTGCAGCAGCGAGGTCAGAGACCCCAACACAATCCCTTCATGACAAATAGTCCTCAAACTAAATATTATAGGAGCGCTAAAGTTTATTCCAACTTTTGATCTGTCCTGTCAGATACCTGTCACATACCTGTATGACTGGAGCAGAGGAACAAAGGCCACACTCCATCCAGGAAGAGCAACCGCCCACCTTCTCTGTTTTCACACCTGTTCTTTTCAGATGTGAGAAAGTTAGAGGAAGCACTCCACAAAGGTGTGACATTTCCTCACCTTTTCACACACAATGATTCATGCTGCACATAGTTTATTGTTCTTTGATAACTTTTATGTATGTTACATGAAACCTTTCTAGGGGCAGAGCAGTCTCTCAGCAGAGAATGAATCTTAATAATTTAACAAAGCTCTCATTTCAAGAAAAATGTGTTAATTTCCGTCTAGCCAAAAAAAAAATCTTATTAAGACAGTTTTCAGTAGCAAATTAATCTGAGTTTGAGAGCACATCCTAGTGACTGGATTTTTGTTCCTTAATATAAGAACTCCTGGTGTGACCATTGTTCTTATCCATTGGCAGATTTTTTTATTTTTCTTGAAAAAAAGAAATGTTTTAAATTGTAAGAAATTTGGACTTATTTCTCGGAGGCCAGCTTGTGCATTGCAAACTCATTGAGCTTGATACCAAGAGTGATAGTGACGCAGAGAAGATTTGTCTGCCTCCCCGACACACTTGTGGTTCGGTTTGCTGAAGACGTCGGCGCGGATGGGCACTTGGGGGAACCTAAAAAATTCAGAGCTGGAGGAAATTGAAATCTTTGGGAAAAAGCTTCTTGGTTATCATGAATATTTTATGGGTGTGAGTTTAAAGCACTGGAGTTGTTTTGGAAATTAAAAAGCACTTGTGAAAAAGTCATTGGTCAATTTCTATGTTTGATAGACACAGCCGTATTTATGCATACATCTATATTTGTATAGAAAGATGTTTTTGGAGGGAGATAGCATTCGGTGAATGAACGGAGTCGGATGGACCTGATCTCCACCTCTATCACTGCCCCGTGGTTCCTGATTTCATGAGTGAGTTGGTAATAATCACGGGTGACTGGATCTTCACCTTTTTGTAGAAATCCATAAGTGAGAGGGCACACAAGGGAAAACTTGGAGTCAGAGTAGTGGTTGCATTTCCTCTTCATTCTGTTATGAGCTTCCAGGCTGAGGATGAAACAGAAGAGCAGAGCATCTCTGAAAGGATGGAGGTGACACGTTCACACTTCATATCTTACAGCCAGTTTTCATGTTACATAAATGTGTTTGGATCTCCTTCAGCCTTTCTGGGAAACGATGGGGAAACCACAGATGTAAATATGAATTTGGACATTTTGACAGTCTCTATAAAAAAGAATCATTACTGCACATGCTTGTTTACTTTTTCTCTCGTCACACTGCAGTTCAGTAACAAAGGTTTGATCATCCAAAAGGATCAGAAATTGCTGCTGAGTTTGAAGGTTCAGACGCCATCAGGCTCAACTCTGGATGTTTATCGACTCAAAACTGCTTCACAGTTCCCCGAGACGAGACGAGCTGTTGTGTTTCCTACAGATCTGATGTGTGTCCTCACTGCTTCAGTTTCATTTGTTCCTCTTAAAAAATTCCTTTATTCCTCAGCTTTCCGGAGCTGAAGAGGATTTCTCAGCAGAATGAGGGAATTATTTACTGATTTTTGAAAAAGTTCAAGGAATCTGAGAAGAATGCAGCCATTTTCAAAAAGTTCAAACAGTTAAATATATCTTTATAAACAAAGAATTCATATCTATCTATCTATCTATCTATCTATCTATCTCAAAATGTTGCTGGCTAGACGGTAAATAAATAATCTACTTTAATCCTTTCTTAAATCAAAGCTAAACAGATTACAAAGGCGACTAATGTGGACCTTCGGACCAGAAGCCATCAGGTTCAGCTGCATCACATCACCCCGGACAGCCTCGTTTTCCCTCTGAACTCTGCAGCTGTATCTTTAAAACGTCCACCAGGGTCACTGAGCTTGATGGAACTTCCTGAACCAGAAAAGTGCGCCCATGCAGCGTGAGAGATCACGCCTTTTCCTGTTACTGATTCACGCGGCGTCCCACCTCAGATGGCTTGTTTTATCCAAAGTAACCTGTTCTGAACGCAGTGAAGAGAGGTACCACAGGTGAGAGGAGGGAAAGGTGACAAGAGCGGAACTGTGACACTAATACAATCTGAAATCATCTGTAAAGTCCCCTTCCTAAATTGGAAAAATTGACCTTCCTGGCAGAGGTGACATAAGCCTACACCCCAGGATGCTTCACAGGCTAAGTGAAGGTTTGGGAGCACACTGCATCTGAGCTGAAGGCTGGCAAATATTTCATGAGTAATTTAATATCTGGAACAGAGCGCCGTGCACTCAAGATGCTGGCCCAGATATAGACAGTGATCTGGGAGTGAGGAGGGGGGAGAAGAGAATCAAAAGGGCAAAGCAGAGAGTAGTTAACATCAACTTTCATCCAAGACTGCTGAAGAGATAAAGACCTCCAATCCTATTTAGGAGATACCGGTACGCTGCAGAACCCTCACTTCTTTTGTGTGCATGTGTTAGCATGCTGCTCATGTGCTGCTGTCATCTTGTAGCTAAAAGATATTGTCTTGTTTTTAGAAAAAGCTTAGAGGTAAGTAGAGTCTTCAAAAATTGTAATTTAGTATAAATAGCTTTATAATAAAATAATGCAATTAGAAGAGACATTTGTAAGTGACTAATCTAACCGACAGTAAAACACACGCTGCTGCTTTCTGATGAGATTCCAGCATGAAGGAGGACGTCCTTAGATCTGCCAAACAACCTTTGTCTTTATTTTGAAACTCCACGTCTCTGTTCTTTTCATGTAAATAAGATTGTTTTTTTGTGTGTGTGAAACTCTCACACATCACTGATGCTCAAATAAAAAACAGACCAAAACATTTCTCGGATTTTAAAGAGATTGATGCAGGTTTTTGTAAAGTCAAAGCTGAAAGGCGGAAATGTGATCAATGTTTCCTTTTTTTATGCAATTCTCTTCTGATGGCAACATTTTGTAGATATTATTCTATACTCTTGAAAAAAATGGTACAAATATTGCAACGAAGAAAAGGCAAGTGCACTGATCATAGATGTTTAAAAGTAAAACTGCTGTGAAAATGTTTACAAAAAGTTCCTTCACTAGATCTGAGTAAATGTAACTGATTACTTGGCCTCTAGGCTCTCAACAGCTGTGTATTTCACCTCTAACATCCTGATTGAGGTTTGAATTGTCCATGAGCCTTTCTGTGCAAAAACAGCGACCTGCTTCACTGCAATCCCACAAAAACCAGAGTCTGGAAGCAGCTGGAAAACGTGCCAGCATCTGGCAGAAAAATACCTGATTCAGCTTAAATCCGAATAATTCAAGACCCCCCGAGAATTCAGCAAATGGAGCACAAACTTCAGCAAGTATTTTCATTACAGCTTTGCCGTCTGCAGAACGAGGCTTTGACTGTTTGGGGAATGCAGCATCGCTCCCGGACGCTGTGGGAAAACTGGGAAGAAAGGAAAGACGGATCATGGATTCACTCTGGCATTGTCTCGCACCATATTCATAACCAAACAGAGTCAGAACATGTTAGCGTCCCGTCTTTTTAATAATCATTTGGCGTCTCCTGTGGAGCTGACATCAGCGGGTGATGTCAGCTTTAGAACAGGTCCGGCCGATCAGAAAGACGGCTGAGATGCAGCTGCAGGACAGGCTCAGAAATGGTCAGTCATGGGGAGGAGGAAGCAGACATCAAATGTTTCTATGTGTTTCTGCTCCTTTTCATTCATTAGATTTAAATCAAATGTCAAACTGCTGTAATAAATACTTAACAGAAAAAATAAATGAGAAAAAAGATTTAGAAAATGAAATGTCCCAAAAATAAAAATATTTCATGTAAATGAATTGTTTTTAAATATTCTTGATGCTTGCATTACCACTAGTACTATTACTACTATTACCACTAATACTACTCCTGTGTCATTTTATTATTTATTTCATTATCAGTAAAATTATTAATAATGTTCATAACAACAGAATACTGAATGGTTATGACTAAATCACATGGGGCGGGTTTTGCCTTTTTTACTTTTTATTTTTTTTTTTTGTATTTTATCAAATTTTTTGCAATGATTAAATTTTTGTTAAATTTAGTACAAAACAAGCAGGACACTTCTCTTTATTGGTGGAAATATTTGTTGAATGGATATGGAAGAACCTTAAAATAAATCTTGTCGTCGGACAAATAATTCTTGAGGTTCATTTAATTTTTTTGTTATCTTTTGATTTGTCAATTTTAAAATAGTAAAAGATTTCAAAATAAAATCCTCTTTTTTTGTCAGTGTCCTTTCTCTTCCCCAAACAATTTCAATAAATCAAATGTTATACTTTATTGCTATAAAACGCAAAATGAGAACGAACATACGTTTTTGTCTCATAACATAACCTTGGAGGAAATCCTATTCTAATATCCAAACTCTGGATCAGAATTACATGTAAAGATTGATCAGCTTCTTCTTGTTTAGCACTCATTAAACTTAACACGATGTTTCCTTTTGTGTTTCAACTCTTTAAGCTTCACAGTCTTTTTTCTGATGACAAAGAAATGATCCTGAAAGCTTGGAAAATCTCTGGTTTTGTCTCAAAACATGAAAAGTTTGATCTCACTGGGATTTCGTTGTCCACTATAATATAAACGGCTATCATCAGCTATCATCCCAACCTAAACTATCCCTCCTGCCTCATCTTTATGCTAAATTTACATCAGTAAAATATTTACATGTTGTTGGAAGATTTGACTCCAGAACAGTTTTAATAGATATTTTAAACATGACTAAAAACTGTTAAAAATGTAAATCTGAACCTGCTGGAGCTGGTTTTGCTGTATTGTGAATGTGTTTGCTTTTAGGTATATTTATACAAATGATCACTATTTTAGCACTCTTGATAATTGTATGTCTTTTTTTCAAATAACTGATGCTCTTTATGTTTAGCTGCAAATTAATACAGAATTATAATTTATTATAATTGATAATAATTTCTTGTTATTAATGGCCAAATGATTCACTTTTTCCTTTCTTTTTTATTCATAAATGATATCACTGTAAATTCATGTTATAATGTATGAATGAACGATGCATTGACCAAAGAGAAGTTTTTAAAATGTCATCGTACATGAGACAAAATCAAATAACGCAAATCCATCAAGCTGTAAGTCTGTCAAGTTTTAAAAAATTCTCAAACAGATTATTGTCTGTTTTGTCAGTTAAACTCTGCTCCTTTTCATGAATGAAATGTGTTTTACTTCCAAACCTCATCTGTCTTTTCTGGAACCTTTTTCAAACGAATCTCTGAAAAGCATGAGGTCATTTAAAGACGTTTCTGCATGTTTGTATTTTTCAGCGTTGGAGCTGCTTTCACAGATGTGCAGTCACGCTTCCAGCCTCCATTCACATTTCATCCCATCATGGTTGCTGGCTCTCCAAACCAGATGTTCCACGTTCTTTACAGGCTGCCAGAGGAGGCAGACCGAAGGGCGTTTTCAAAAGACAATTAGAAATTTTTAAGAGATAGAAATGTTTCCATCGGCAGATGAACGAAGGCAGACACTCAGGGCACCAAGGCTTCTGGATCTTCTCATTTTTTAATTAAAATGTAGAGTTCACTTTTATTTGTCAAAGCAAGAAGAGAAACTGGTTGATAAAGATGTTCCTGAGTTTGCAGCCTGATGATTTCCAAAACTGACCTTCTCTGTTGTTTCAATGCTGGGAACAAAAGAACGAAGATCCGATAATCACCTCTCAGTGGCAGTGTATTCATTTGAAGCATCCTCTTACGGAATCTTTTTTCCCCTTTTTTTTTACTTAAAAACAAAAAATGTTCCTTAAATTTCCTTATAATACCTTTTTTATTGGTAGTTCAGACAAGAATGATGAATGGATGGATAGATGGATAGCCTGAGGGAAATTGCATGACTTTCCACTTACTTATCACACAGGAATCAATAAAAAAAGCATAGGGAAAAAAACACAATTAGAACATAATAAACTGGTCAATAAAACACAAAAACCAACAAGAATTGTTCAAGTGTATTTAAAAATGACCAAAAGACATCTCTAAGAAAACAGAATTAAAGAAAGTGGGTGAAAAAGGGAGTTGTAGAGAGGAGTTAGGATTATTTCATGCTCATGAAAAACTGTTGGAACGCTGTTAATCTATTTTCTCCCCACATATCAAAAACACAACATCTGTCTTATTTTTTAAATAATCCATAAATGTCAATAATGTGCTTTTTTAAGTTATAATATTTAAAGGTTAAAGGTGAAACTACATTTTATAGGAGGTAATATGTAAGCCCAACAGACACAAAATGATTTTATTCTATGATGTTTTCATTGATGTGTTTTTCCGTCAGTTTTTAACAAGACCAGGAGTTTCTTTCCATGAATGTTGTGTTTGAGTTGCTGTGAATGTTTTGGACAGATGCAGACCTTCATGTGTGAACACATTCATGTGTTTTTGTGCTGGGTTTCAGCTGCTAAATCATATTAAGACATCTGGTGGGGATAAAAACACTGACCTCCATCTCACCATCCGGCGGCGGAGACCAGAGCTGTTCCCTCTGACCCTCCTGTGGCTCTTAATGGTGTGAAACTGCTGACATTAGAATTGATTGATGCCGACACACTGTCATTTTCAAAACCATCAGGGACGACTGTGGCTGCTGGGAAGACCTGCAGTGAAGGACGTGTCTGCTGAGGAGCATGGAGAAGGTTTGCTGGCTCCGCCACATTTAGGTGATCGTGTCCTTCTGCAGTCCCGCGTTGATGAGATTCAAGGACTCCGCTGTGAGAGTAGAAAAACAAACTTAACTTCCTCTGTCTTCCCGCCTTTCCCTCTGGAAATGACTGAGTTAATGGAAAAATGTTGCATATTTTATTGGATCCTCAACACAGGGAGTAGCATACATATAAATGTCATTCCTAACTGAATCTAAAGCTCTATTCTCAGGTTGTCTTCTTGATGAAGTCCCTGCAGAACTCTGAGTTCCTGAGCTGTGGTTGCAGACTGGAAGGGGTCGTTTGGTGCTTCTACTTCAGCAGATCTGAGTCGTTCCATAAGCTCCGGATGGAGAATTTTTGAGTGTCACCCAGGGGTCACCAAGTGTTTGGCCCTCTGAACTCTGATGTCAGCTGAAGCATGAAGGCATCAATGCTCACACCCCCCTGAGGCAGTGCTGCCCACAAAACCAGCGTCAGGCTGCATGAAGCCAACGTGTCTCCACTGCTGAGCAGAATTACGGGAGACATCATTTGTGTGGCTGCATCGGCTGATCAATGGGCCGCCCACAGTCATTGGCAGAGTCTGGTTATGTGTGAGTGTCGGATCGAGCTGTGATGGTAAAGAGACAAACAAACATCGAATGGCCTCATTCTGGTTTTTGATCTGACCCTGAAACTCCACTTGATTCACAGTTTCATTCCTGTAATAAATCAGTTACACCAGAAATTCAGCTTTATTTATAAATAACTTTTCCTTTTGCAGAACACCTCCCATTAAAAATATAACAATAAAAAAGTGATACTAATATTAACCATAATCAAATCTGCGAGTTGCGTTGAATGGGCCGCAGGCGCAATCCGCTCCCACCTTTGTTACCCTCTTTTGACCCGCCCCCATTGGCTGAGCGCCTGTTTTCCAAGTCAGGGACACACCCCTCAGTCCTCCCTCACTGCCCCCTCTGCCTGGTCAGTGCCACATGTAACAAATTAATTTTAAAAAATCCCAATTATTTCAAAATGTCGACTTTTCTTTTGGTTGTATCTCCATGGCAACCATTTTGTTTTTTGATGGCCTGGAGGTGATGAACAGGTCTGTGTCATTTTTAGAAGAATTGGCAAAAGTAACTTTTGGGTTTCCTTGGCAACAGAGATTATTGTTGGTAACCACGCCCACATTCCTAATATTGTCATATTGTGTATGATATAATGCTGTTTAGCTTGAGCCAACTATTCATGTTTTACATTTTTACAATATTCCGGTAAAAATATGCAAGCAACAGAGAAACACCACTTTTGTGAGCTCGCCACGGTAACGCTAGCGCTAAATCTACAACATTTAAAACCAACCTTTTTTTTTTTTCCAAAGTAGCTTCCCAATCATCTTCAGGGTGTTGGGAGGGGATAGATGGAAATTCCTGGGAGGAGTTTAAATTTGTAGGTAATTTTTAAAATTCCAGACGGCAGTCTCTTCCTGAGGTCAAAGGGCAGCTAAGGTTTGAGCAGGTTGTAGACTTGACCTGCTGCTGTGTGTGAAATTTCATGAAGTTCGCTCCAACATGACGGCGTATAAACTGTGAAAAAATGGCGACTGAATTTACTTCCTTTGGTTGAAGCCAGAAGTAAATCATTTGTTATGAGTAAGGGATGAGTACCGAAACCCAGTAATTTTTTGGTACCAGTGCCACATCATCATTTTTACGGGACTGATAAGTTTCAGCCTTTATAGTTTTGTTAATAGAACAGTGTAGCGCCATGGCAATGGCGCGGACACGGCGTGCACTCCTTTGTTTCGATGTGCCTCTTTCCTCTTTCCTGCTCCAGTGCGAAGAGGAGGCGCTCCTCACACTCTCATTCAGACACAGGTATTTCTCTGGCCACTGCCAGTTTGGTGTTTGCTGCATCAACTTTTTACCACAGTCGTCATCCAGTCAGTGACGTCCAATCCCGTTTCTTATTTTGTTTCAGTTTTCAGCTTTTCACTTTGATTTCTGGAGACCACTTTTGTCTTCTGATGTGTGTTTTTATCTTTACGTTTTAGTTTTCTAGATTTTTGTTTTGATTTCTAAAATACAATTCTGTTTTTTTGTTTTTTTTTTCGCATTTTTAATCATCGTTGTTGGTGTGATTTGCACTTCAGGGCCACCGTACCTAACCACTCCACAGGTGAGCGTTATCTGCAGACATGAAGAATAAAGTCCTCCCTGCATTAACTGTGAATCTGTGATATACATGAGGATCCTGCAATGCAAAGCAGAACTAAATATGAAACACAATAATTGCATGAATAAGAACTGGCAACAAATTCAGTTTTCCTCCTCTGCTGTCGCACTCATGAATCATCAACCCTGCAATTAAACATACTCTTTTCACCGCACACGTGCACGTTAAAATGCAAACATGCGAGCAACGGCATTCTGGATCTGTTCGTGTGTTGCAGCTGACACGGAGGGCCGTTTGCTGACCTACATCTGAGGAGGTTCCTCCTCTGCTGTGAACGGGAAAGCTGCATTCCCTCTGTGCTCCTCATCGGGAAGCTGCGTGGAAAGGTCAGGAGAATGGCAAGGGTTCACACAATCCACCAGGATCATTATGGAAAAGAACAAAAGGTCTTAACTGCTTATTTATGGCGGGGTTGCTGCAGGCACACACAGATGATCCCACAGTCACGAAACTCCACATCCACCCAAAACCGCTCCACTGGGAGGAATCCGGCCTACTCAATCACAGATCCTGTGGGTCCACTTTAACTCAAATCAGAAATAATTAAAGGTGTGAAACTGCCTCATTTCCACAAACAGGACAAACAGATTACGTTGTTGTGCTGGTGGTTGGACACATTCAGGTGCACACAGCTTTACCGTTAATGCAATTTGTGCACATGAACAGAGCGCCATCGCCACTGTCCCTGATGCTGTCACTGATGATAAATAAGGGTCAGGATTGGGCTTCAAACACAAATTTACAGCTCATTACAGAGTAAATATCCCACAGACTGAGTCAGCAAGCCATGTCTGAATCCTGCAAGATCCAGAAGAACATCAACTAAATGAAAGCTCTGTGGGGATTCAGCACGGGGCTTTTTGGAGGTGGAGGGCGGAGTCACACACAGCAGTTGGCATGGGTTTCAGAAATCTGAAGAAAAAACAAACCAAGAAAAATGTAGGACTAAGAATATCAGATGGAATGTTTGTCTGATTGTTTTTTTTGTTTTTTTTTTGCAGAAAGAACAAATCTGCTTAATTTTGTCCACAAAATGGAAAAAAAAGATTTTAAAACTCACAATGCATGTGATTTTCTGTACTAAAAAAGATTTATTTAAGGTACTGTTAATACCAGGTTGCGCTTAAATAACTAATGGGACTGTCTTTTTAGATTATTTCAGTGACCTCTTATTATATAACGAATTGTCCCGGCATATCTGTGTTAACTATTGGTGCGGAGCAACCCCACTGCCCTTCCCGTCTCCATTCCTCAGAGCTCAGAGGGGTCTCTTGTGTCCCGCGCGGCATATTTTCTATGACACAAATATGATCTTTTTCAAACTGCATTTTTTTGTCTGCTCCTTATTTGAATAAAGAAATACTCAGAAATGTCGTTTTCTTCATAAACATCCTGCATCATCAAAAAAATGCTACAAAAACACGTAAAGAAAAGAACAAAAACACAATTTTCATCGGAGTGGGTCTTAAATGAATCCATTTAATGGGTCAGGTATTATCTAGGTATTATTGCTTTTTAAAAAATTTGTAATCAGTTTTTTACTAAATGTCCAAACTAGTTTTGATATTTTTATGCACACAAAGAAATATTTATTTGTTTGTATGTTTGTCTTTTTTTGCTTGAAATAAACCATTTCTGGAAAAAAAGCAAAAATCTTTCAGCAGATTTTCTTCTTGTAAAGTCTATTAATTTTAACCAAGGAATTTTCAGACGACAGAACATCTCCAAGAAGCTTGTTTTCCCATTTTTTTCAGAATTCAATTGAAGATGTGCTTTTCAACAATGTTGACAAAGCTGTGAAAAGTCCCTATTCTTCCTGACAGAACACACTTAAAAGCTGCATTACAGGCATGCCTGGCATGTTGCTCTGATGCCACTGTCAGGAAAAGTTGGACATTGCCAGCTCCTTCTGTGGTAAATTCCTCTGTGTCTGATTGATGATTGTTTGTCCAGGAAGCGTTCCCCTTCAGAGAGCGTTCCTTCAAAAGGCCTACTCGTGGCAAAACCCAAACTCAGTTTAGAACAGCTCTGAAGCCATAACGAGGAACTGCTCGTTAAAAAGAATGAACCCAAATCACAGCAGAGGGAAAGAAAAGCTGCATCCAGAACGCACTTGTAATGCTTTCATTTTCCAATGTAGGCTATGTGGAAGTGATCATAAAATATGGTCATAAGTCAGGAAACACTGAAGTTAATAAGCATCACATGTCAGTAAATTTATGGTGGTTTAAATCTTATACTCTTTAAAAATCAGATGTTTCTGATTTGACTTTTACGTGTAAAGCTTTTTTTTAAACCCACATAATGTGTTAATGCATTCTGACTTTTAGCCGGGGAGCTAACTGTCCTGATTGCAGCTTCCTTTTAAAGGACGGAAATCTTGGGGTTTTGGTTTTGATGGCTTTGTTGACTGCAAAGCTTTGGCGCAGGAAAGTTAGAGGAGAAAAAAAAAGAATGCAGCACACGCCAACAGTGTTGTTTACTTCAGTTCAGCTTCCCTCTGAGCTGGAAAAACTGCAATTAATTGCACACAGACCAGGATTAGCACAACTTTTTTACACGACCTGAAGAGCTTTGATTAGGCCAAGTTTCCTTTCTTATTAATAATATTTATCATTTTTATTAACGCTTTTCCCCCTCAGAAAAGTGAATTGATCGTGCAAAACTCAAACCAGTCTCAGTGCTAAAAAAAACTTTCCTTTGGTGACTCTTCAAGAGGCCACTTGATTTTGCAGTGATGCACTCCTGCCATCTGGTGGAAAGTACGTGTTAATACTCCAGTCCAACATTTTTTAAGAGGGAAGTCTGATTTCACTTAACAACTGTCAATTTCATATTTCTACAAATATATTTTTTTACACTTTGTATAAAATACTTTAAATGTTTTTTTTATTTGCCTCCTGAGCAAACATAATGAATTCTCATCACTTTGACATTTTCTGTCCAGAACACAGTAGGTGGTAATTCAATAACATGTGAAAATGTGAACTATTGACTTGTCAAATGTCACAATAGATTTGACAAGAAGAAAAATCAGAACAAATGTATTGTTGAGTTTGTAACAACGACGTTTAGCCACTAAAAACAACACAGCAATTTACTAAATCATAGAAAATGACTTCCGGAAGTGGCGTCCAAACCAGCGTCCAGCTCTGGAAACGTTCTAACCTTCTAAAGCTCAAGCATGCAACCTAAATGCAGATCATTACAGTCACAAATCTGGTGATCACAGTTCATACTTATAATGTCAAAAGGCTCCACACACATCCAGCTCAGGTACTTGTTTGCTCTCAGGTTTCACTAAACTGGAATTTTTCATTTGGATTTTTGCATTGTAGCTTTGTTCTAGATTTATGCTTTACTTCAAAGTAAGTTTTTCTCCCATTCTTCTGTGGTTTTTGGAGTAATCTCTGGAAAGAAGTCAGATGTTCTTTGTGCACCAAAGACTCTCCTTTGGGTGTAAAATACAAACAAGGAAATTTCAATTTTTTTTACATTATATTGCCTTTTGCTTGTATAGAAAAGAGTAACAAGACATTCAGTTCTTGAAATTTTAATTTAGGAACAAATATTATAATGTGGATTTATTTTAAAGTGCAAACAGATTTTTGTTGCAGATATTTCAGCAGATCAATCCAGCATTGTGTTACTAAATGAAAACAGTTCCGTTTGTTTGAAACTTAAATATTTCATAAAAAGCAAACTGGAGTCCTGAAGGTCTGCAGTTTTCTATGGCTCATCACATTTTTTGCGTTTAATTTTTTTGGTCTCTTTAGTCATATTTTTGGTTTCCTTCTTTTTTTTTGTTGTTTCTGTTGCTGTTTTTTTTCCTGGGGTTGGAGCACCCCTGATATCACTTCATCATCATCATCATCATCATCACAGCTGTTTTCTCTCAACTCCTCAGTATTTCAGTTCCTGGTTTTCTCTGCTTTATTTCCTCTCTGGGTTTACAAGTACAGTTTTTTTTCTTAACTTTCTGATAGAGTTTGTTCAGTAAATGAAGTTCTTGTTAGCACTTATGTCCTCAACCGTGGATTTTGCTCCTTTGTATAATTTGGTAAAGTGAAAGCAGGAGAAATGTCTGAAAAGGTTTTCCTGGTTCTGACCTTTGCTTTGAACACTGAGACTAAAGAACATGAAATAATGAAATGTGACCAAAAAACAAATAGGGAAACTAAAGATAAACTGGAGTTTAGAGAACATGTTAAGTAATGCAATTTATATATGATTGTTTAATGCAATTCCTAAAAACAAGCTTGTTGGGAAGGATTTAGGGATGCTAAACACCTGCATCTTTCTAAACTCCTCGTTTTTCATAAGGTGGATCATCTGCATCCAAAAAGAGACTAAAACATTAACTTTCAAAAACTCACCATCAAACCTAAAGAGACAAATGTGAGACAAGTTAGGACTAAACTTAAGTAGCTGGTATATTGCATCATAAACACCTGAGTTTATAGGTAAAAATACCCAACCATGCTGTTCACAATTTGACCACAGGGTGTCAGGGTGTTTTTATTTGTAAATTACTAAAACAATTCAATTGAATGGGTTTGGAAGCAATAACCAGCAGTTGCAGCGTTTCTGTTCACTTTAGGCCTGGCTTCACAGAAATGTCACCAAAGTCAGAATGGTTTCCAGAAAAGGCAACTTTTGTACAAAACACAACAAAAAGCTGCCAAAGTGCTTCATATAATAGCAGGAATAGAACAAGACGGGAAGAAAAGTAGCATCAGAAATCAGCTTCAGGAAGCTGCATCAGGACCAATAAAAACCTTCCAAGTGTGAATTATATAACAAGAGTCTACACTCTTACAGGTTCAATCAAAATTCAAACAAATCAAATCAAATTCAGTCAAAAGTCCAGATCCTCAAGATTTTAAGGAAATGACCGAAACGTTGGCTAAAAGTCACAGAATTATTTAGGGAAAAGATCTGAATCCTCCATCCAGCGAAGGACCAGCTGTAACCTGTGGGTGGCAGACTGCAAGAGCAGTCTAAAGTGGGAGAGCTCACTTTACAGATTCAAGCTGCTGGGAAGACCTTCACACCTGAACAGTTCTGGACCTGAAGGTGTTTCTAAGAGAACAGTCTCAATATAGTCTGGAACCATCTGTGATGTGGAGGCAGACGTTCACAGAAAGAGGGGCATGTGAGAATGAAAACATGACTCCTGCAAGCTGGAGCCAGCAGAACCACACAAGCAGACTTCAGAACCTCACAGAACTTCACTTCTTTATTCCTCTCAAAATAACAACAATTATTCTAACAATTGATCAATTGATCCTCCTTAGCAAACTATTAACAGAAGAGTAAATGTTCCAGACTCTGAAGACTATTGGTTTGTGCAAAATGAATGCTAATCCCTGCGTACAAAAAACAAACATATAAATAAAATAAACTGAAACACTTCCATTAAAGGAAGAATGTCATCATTAGCTGCTAAAGAAAACATGCATTAAGATCACATTAATCTAGCATGAATGGTGAACATCCCATCCAAAAAGAATATAGGCTTTAGTCTAAAGCACCTGTGCGGATCAACCCCCGTTTTGGGTTGTTCTGCCCGTGGAGGGTTCTAGAGAGGAGCTCACGTGTGTCGGCCAGTCACATCATGGGACGTCATTAACAATGGAACGTAGCCTTTTTGTGCGCGGTACGTTCATCTCAAAGAATTCTTAAGACAATTGAAAGATGCATGCAGTTACCGTCCTTTTTTCTCAGTGCAAAATGTTTTCACCTATTGTTGGTCAGTTAGAAAGGATTTTTAAAAACTTAGGATAAACAATAATGAATGTTTTCTGATTTATTCACCATCATCAAAGACGCACAGATCCATTAGCCATCTCCAATCACTGTGGGATTCATTGGCAGCCAGCTTCACCCATGATCAAACATCATCCCACAGACATGATGGCTGATGGCTGTGTCCAGCCCCAGGTCTTGACTTGGACATTTGTGTCCTAATCTATTAAAAGTGGTTGTGCTGCCGTCACCTTAAACGTTTGAAACGGTCAGCAGCTGCTTAGTTATTATGGAGTGGACAAGTAAAGTAAATAAATGAATTTAAGAGTTTGAACAATGGAAAGAAAATGGAGGAATCAGATCAAACAGATTTGCACAAATGAAAGGATTTGGTGGAGAGGAAATTCATGAGGCCTTGTCAGCGCTTCGAAAGCTTTATCCCTGTGGGAAATTACATGAGCTGATGAGGAGAATGATGCACAGTCCAATTCAATACTTGAGTCAGACAGTTTCTGTGCATCCCAGGTAAAAGGCTACAAATAAAACTGTGAATGAGAAAAAGTGGTGACGGCCACAACCCTGTCAATCTGTGCAGGTGGAAGATCTGCCACAGCGTACAAAGATTTGAGACAATGAGACATTTTTATCTGCAAAACCCATCCATTTTCTGAACTTGTTGGATCTCTATAGGTTCATTGGGCTGCTTGAGCCTGCTACTGTTGGGTGAAGGTGGTGTTTACCCTGGACAGGTCGACGATGTGCTGGAGCACCACACACTTACATCAACACATAAATGACAGAGTTTCAGCCATCAAAACTCATACGTTTCTACGACTGTGTTCAGGCTCTACGTACAAACCGCACGGCCATTAATTAGCGTTGCAAATTAAATCGGGCCAAACTCTGACCAATCAGGGACTCAGACTTGACACTGACATATGGATGGTGTCCCCTTTAATTCATGGAAGTAACAACTGTTAGAAAATTGATCATGCAGGATGAATTAATAATTGTGGTTTGTGTCCTGCCAGAATTCTATGATTCTATTCATGTTTAGCACGTTCTTCAACCAGCATTTTTTGTGTTTTTTAAGTGTGTTAGTTGTGCTACTGTCCAACAGGAAGTCATCAAAATTCACACAAATGATCAAAGCTGATAAAATACCTGAAGCACTGAGGGTGCACTTACTTTCACATACTGTTACAGGTAATGTAAAAAATCCTTCAAAGGAATAAATAGCAAACTGCTGATTCATAATAATACTGAATATATTGATTTAAAAAATGTATGGTAGAACGCATCTTAAATAATGGTGACATTAGTGTTAGAAATGAATAGATATCATCAAAATTCAACATTAAAAGAGGTAATTTTGTTTTCAAATTATACATGTAATTAACAGTATTATCTTCTGTACCAATGCAGTTTTGTTGTGAATGTTTTAAATAATCCCTGAAACTCATCTGAAAATCTTAGTTTGAGATTTCCATTGAGCCAAATCATTCTATTTTGCTGACTAAATAATAATATATTGTAATTTATGATGGAAAATGTGACGTGTTAGTGGACATTTATAGATGTTTTCTCAGACTCAAAATAGAATTTCCTTTTTATAAAAACTCTCAGCCTCATCAACAGACTCTAATCCTTCCCTGCCAGTAAAAACGATATTTTCAGATTAGCAGACGGCTCCGGTTGGATTTTTACTTTGTTAATTTTTGCTCCATAACACCACGTATAAAAACAAACGAAGTGAAAACTCAGAGCCACACACACTGACACAGCACCTATTTTTGAAACACAGCAGATGTGGCCATTGGCTGAGATGCTTAATCCTGAAATCATGGGTTTGATACAAGCAAGGATTTATCCTTAACCATGATACTAACATCTGTCCACATCCCCTTTCAAGCTCCCGGGCTCAGACCAGGCAGGAACAGAGGACTTTCTGTGTCATCTTTTCAATAAAGAGAAGAAAGACAGTCAAGAGAAGCGGTAAGTGTCCAATGAAGGAATGATTGTGTGAGGCAGCCTGAAAAAGAAGCGCTGGCGTCCTGCAGCTTATGTAACACGCTTTCACACAGACGTGTGCAGATGGTACGTCGCTTTCAGTACCAGCGATGCCATCATTTACTTGGAAAAATGAAGATCCTGGATCTTTTTTGATGCTCACATCAGACCAACGGAGTCACGACTGTGTCCTTTGAGGTACTCTGTGGTTAACCTTTTCATTTGACCGGCTGCCACTTGTGTTTTTGTGCATCTGATTGTGTGATAGTAAAGAGTAAACTCAAGTAAGAAAACACTCAGATTTATGCAGAGAATTGGAGTTTTACTGGTTTTACTCATAATTGTTTGTTTTCTAAATACTGTTGTTTCTGCTGAGCGGAGGACAATAAAGTCTCTAAATGAAGGATCATCTCTGTGAGCTGACCTCAGTACAGGTCATCGTTCTCACACCAGATAAAGTCCCACTCCAATCATCTTTAGATTTATTTTCAAAGTGCTGCCAGTGGTCTTTTAATTATAATCATGCAATTTTAGCCAAAATCATGCAATCTGTGTTGTTTTCTAGGACATTGTTTATGCACAGTGGCAGGAGTTCATTAGAAATTCACCTCACAGTTTTTGGCACAGACCATTGGAACGAAGCAAACCCCGTCCCCCCTTCCCTTCCCCATTGCTGAAGCTCAGAGCAGGGAAGCGTGTGGCCCGTCCAGCGTATTTTCTACGTCACAAATATGATCTTTTTAAAACATTTTTTGTCTGCTCCCAATTCTCCATTATTTGATTAAAGAAATACTCCGACATGTAATTTAAATCTAAATTTTCTTTATATATGTTCTACATCAACAGAAAAATGCAGCAAGAGCCTTTTAAAAACACCAAAATCCCCATTTTTAATGGAGTAGCTCTTAAAAAGTCTTTTTTTTTTCATTGAAAATGTACTTTTTCTGCAGGAAGGTGATTCTGACAAAAACTAATTCTCACTGTAAGTCTGCCATGTCAATACTAATATTTGCTTGACCCATCTCAACCTTTTGGTTGATTTTTTTTAAGAGTCAAATTAACCAAATTTCCAGCAACAGCTCTTTCTTTTGTAAAAACATACATGTCAGACATTACTGTTTACTCTGCTCACCTAAATAATTATACGACAATTAATTTACAAATTAAAGTTCAAGTGCAAAAACAATGAAGTAAACAATGTAATTAATCTTACATTAATTAATTAATTGATTATTTTGTAATAAATAGGAACAATCAAAATGTCAAGAAAATAGCATCTTCTTTTATGTTTTTTTCTAATTACTCTGTGAATTAGTAACTCAAAGTAGAGTATTAAACAAACAGTTTTTTTATTTATTTTTTTTTATTATTGGTTTTTATTGACAATTTCCTCCTGTGACGTCATTTCCAGGTGAGCGTTAACCAGCGCTCGGTCATTGCGTTTGTTGCTCCTGTTATTGCCTGATTTGCTAATATCTAACTTACTGTTATCTGGTTTAGTATTCAAAAATTCTAAATAGCATCTTTATCATTCTAGTGAGTAAACTACTGTGTTAACCGTCTGATGTCTAAGCAACCTGCAGCGCAGTTGCTCCTCCTTAGCTAAACACCGCTAGACTTAGCTTAGCTTAACAGGGTTTCTTCCTATAGTTAATTCTAATGTGTACCAGGTGTTCTTGGTAATTGATTGAATAAATAAAGTTTTTCATGTTCCATTTTTACTGCATTGAACCTAAAACAAGTTGTTTGACCAATCTAAACATAGCAAACATTTTAAGTATTTGTCATAACAATTAAAAAATAATATTATCTGAAAACTGCATTTCCTGTGACACATTCATCAGAGATCAAGTAGATGGTGGATCTTAATTCTTCTCATTTCCAGCTCATAACAGATCCTTCACATCTCCCAGCATGCACAGGGAAAAACAAGATGCTGGGTCAGGCGTCTGCATGGAGATCCTGTTGAGTTTTGGTTGCTTTGGAGAGCAGCACATGTAGGACAAGATGCAATCATTTTTCTTGTGTGTTCTGAAGTGGGATTAGATAAACATGCATAATCCAGGCTGGTGTGATGAGGTGACATTTCAAAACCGTTTCATGAAAGCTTGGCTCTCTCCAGTCAGCTTTATCAAAGTGCTGCTTCAGTGGATTTTTGTTTAACTCACACTGTCCACAGTCAAACAACACATGTCACATTAACTTTCATTTGATGAATGTAGAGTTTCATCACAGGATTATAAATTTTTAACCATTAATTCTCCTTCCTATTAATTTGTTTGCACTTTAACTGTTTGTGTCTCACTGCAGTAACAGAGATCAAGCACACATGTTTTTTTTTAATCCAGAGGTTGGAGAAGTGAATAGAAGTGATGATCTTGTCTGATCTTTTGTATTTGACTGTGATGCTGTCAGAGAATCCTCCTTTTATGTCATTAACTGTTACTCCTGCAGAAAATAACTTTGGTCTTTTTTCTAGTTTAAGTTTAGCTTTTTATTTACTTATTTTTTTAAGTTTTTCAATTTTTCTGCCTCAATCAGGAACAGAGAAGAGGTTCTTTTAATCCTCCAAATTGGCAGCGCTCCCCATTCAGTAGCTTAAAATAGATTAAACATTACTCATTTAAAGAAAACGTTTCTGTTCTTTTTCATCGTTGCATTTAAACCACTAATTGGATGAATAAAAAATGTATTATTTTTTTCACAGAAATAAGGACAAAATCTTGAAAGAAATTGCTTTCTGTCAACATATCACCATGGCAACATGTTCAGTACATCAGCTCCAGAGGAGACCTTGAACAACCAGAATAAATCCACTGTGAAAACTTTCTGCTCCTTCATTCCCGGCAGGAAACCCGTTTTACCCAAAGTAAAACAGTTTATGTAAGAAAACAACTTGATTTTCAGTTTCAAACAAAGCAGGACAAATGCACCCAAAGAAACACGTCTATTTCAGGAAAATACACATGAATGATGTTAAATGGCAGAATGTAAATTATATTTAACAGATTCTTTTCTGCTAAAAACTTGGTTTACTGTCCCTAACAATCTTTGATTTTAGAGCAAAATAAGCTTTTATTCCTTCCTCAGAGGAGAAACGTTCACATTGCTGCGTTAAAGTTTATAGTAACAGCAGAAGAACTCAATGTCTAAGAGATTATGCAATGCATCACATATGTATACAATCAGACAGGGAGAAAGTATTTGTACCACAGATCAGAAACACTGCAAAGGCTGGAGACAATTCTAGGTGAATGGTGGTAATGATGACAATTATCAATGGATTCAATGATTCAGTCTTACAACAGGAGATGTAGCTCCTTCAGACACTTACCAGTCTGTCACCGAAGGAGGCTCTTAGTGATGACACCAGTGCATAATTTCTCCCACCTCCTGCACTGAGTCAAAGGCATCCCAATACAGAGCTAGCTTTCCTGACCAGATCCTCCAGTCACCTCTTGTCTGCTGACCGAGTGTTTGACAGTTAGCTGTACCTCCTTTATAACAGATTTTTTTAAAGATGTCAATCAGAGTTCAGTGGGATTAATGCCCAGCGAGGTGTCCATTATCAGAAAGGAATGAACCACGTGGAGGAATGAACCACGAGGAGGTGTGAAGCAGAGGACAGTTGCTTCTGCGGAGTCCATAAACTTCTGAGACAGACATTTCAAAGCAGTATCCCGCTAATACCAAGGTCACTAAAGAGAGAAATATTAAATCAATTTTTAAAACTTTAATCTTGTAGCTTTTTAAAAAAAAATTGCTTTTCAAAAGAAGCAGACTATTACGTGGTGCAACGAGTTGTCGTGGTACCAGCTACTGAGCCTGCACTGACCTCACTCTGCTGCAGCTGATGTATGAGGACTAACCAGCAGAGAAAAGTGCTATATGTGCTAAACATCATGCTGAGTGATCCAGTGCATCATTTCCGAGGGAGCATTCACCTCTCTCCACAATACCATACAAAATTCCGACTTTCATAGATGTCCATTATCACTTTTTTCACTAGGACCATTGTATAAAGTTGTTTAATGTCAGAGAAATTATTACAAAAGAAGGCCCAGAAATGCCATTAAAAAAATTCAAAAGTGTCATATTCTGCAGCTGTGCAAACAAAATTTAGAATGTCGTTTACCTGCATGAACTGAAGTAGTCCAGTTAACCACGCCACCTGTTGGGAGTAAATTTGCACACAGTTCCTGGAGTTAGCTTCATTTGACAGCAAAAACAGAACCTAAAGATGACTGCAGGAATATCTGTGGATAAAATCCATTTAAAATAATGATCTGGGATTGATGTATCCATCCAAACAGTGCAGAGTATGATAGTAATTACAGCAGTCTGGGTTTGTGGATAAATATCTGCACATCAGGTTTTTTGTGCAAATGCATCACTAAAGTCTGGTTTAGCTTTAGACACGCTTTAGCTTTTGAGAAGTACACAACTGCACAGCTGTATAAAGAAAATAATGTTTAATCAGTTTAAACATTAAGCTGCAACAATAAAAGTAAGAAGATGTGTCTCTTATGAATCTGAGTGGCAGTAATAAAGGAATTCCTGGCGTTTGGGTGCAGACTCTGGTGAAGAAACTGTGTTTTTAGTGGCCTCAGGAAGCTAATCAAAATGCTGGAGTGCATTGGAGAGAAAAGGAGATTTGTAATCAGTGTTTTCCCCACAAATGTTTTATTTTGGTAAATCAACATCAGGCTCCTCTTTCAGAACTGGGAAATCTGTCTGAACCGCATCTGCCTGCTAAAATTTCACATTTTCCCAGAACAAAACCTCTGTTAAAGCCAACATCTTGATGGATTTGATCACAGGCGGTGATAGATTGCACCCAAACTGACAGTTTCATTCATTAATTTTCCAATCCGCTTTATCCCTTTCGGGGTCACGGGGTTGCCGGAGCCTAACCCGGCTACTCATGCGCGAAGGCAGGGTACACCCCTGGACTGGTCGCCAGTCTGTCGCAGGGGCCACAATCACACACCCATGCACACTCACATTCACACCTACGGACAATTTAGAGTAACCAATTAACCTTTTTTGGACGGTGGGAAGCCGGAGTACCCGGAGAAAACCCACGCATGCACGGGGAGAACATGCAAACTCCACACAGAAAGGTCCCCCAGCCAGGACTTGAACCGGGAACCTTCTTGCTGTGAGGCAGGAGCGCTAACCACTGCGCCACCGTGCAGCCCGCAACTGACAGTTTTAAATCTTAAAATAAACTTTATTCTTATAAGAGTTTATCTAATAAGAACATTACAGATTCACTGACACAAAAGAGGACTCTAACAATGTTACCTGCATCTCTCCATGTGAATTTGAACCTGATGTGTCTTTAGGGTTTTTCTAATCTGAACCTCTCTTGGATGTTAATCTGAATTCCCTCTGGGATTAATTGATCCAAGGGAGCTCACTGTTTGTTCTGATGCAGCGTCTTGGTTTCTTTTTTAATTGTCAACACTGCTTTGCAACCAGCAGAACTCTGGGATCTAAGTTTCTCTGATTTAAGTGACCATTTAAAGGCAATTTTCCGCCACATTTGGAAGTACCTTGCCTTTTCAATATCAGCAGACAATCGACTGCCGCTATTGCAGTAACTGCAGCCCAGTTCACGTTTATCATCCTCACGTGTTTTAGCCTTTTAGGAGAACAGAAAAAGCTGCTTCCTTACTGTAAAGAGAGTGAAAACACAGATGCTTTATTTTTTTTTCAGACAATGCGTTGTTTTTTTCGTAGTAATGACATAAAACATGGAGGCACTAAAGGTTTCTTTGTGTTTGTATGCCTTAGCTGCTGCAGAAACACCATGGGGAAGGCGGGGAGTAAAGTTCTTCTGGAAATGCCAGTGCCAGTGGATGGGGTTCAAACACAGGTAAGAACCACCGAACACGCAGCATTCATGTTTGCTCACTGGAGCCCATGCAGGAGCTGAATGGTGAAAGTACAGAATGTGCATGGTGGTGAAAACACATTAAACCTGGGATGATTAGAGCTCTGATGATAAGAAATGCGTGTGAGTGAGCCTGCTGGTGAAATGGGCCAGCTGCTGTGCACTCCCATCACAGATTACACAACCAAGATCAGCACAGCTTGCTTTCACACTTAATTTTTCTACATTCATTTTCCAAACCCACTTCATCCTGTGCTGGGTGGAGATGGGGTGGGGGTGGGGGCGGAGCCTCTCCCAGCTGTCACAAAGCGAGTGGATGGGTGCAGCCTAGATAAGTTTGTTGCATGGCACCAAAATTGCCACACTTCTTGTGCCACATTTGTTACACTCTAGTCACTAGTAAGACACAAATACTAGCTCCTACTGACTGTGCCATACGGATCACATGCACACGCCGTGCGGGCAGTGTAAATGCCCGCAGGAAACTACACTGTCTAAATTCCTAATTTCTAACAGTCAAGGTGCTCACAAGGAGCGTGCATCACGTGAACAGCACTTTAAAAAAAGAGCTGTGTGTCCCCTTTTAAACATCCTGTCAACTGCAGGAAAAAGATGTGCATGAACATCTTCTCTACAGGTTCACTGAGTGACCTTCATATCTTGTGTGGGTCACTTGTATGTCTCATACAGGTCTGGCCATCTTTCTCCTGCAGACAGCCCGTATCCACCCATAGGGCCTGTTGGAAGAAGGCTTCACCTTTTCAGTATTGTGTTTTTGAAGAAATATATGGCAATAAATTAAGGATATTTAACCATCCAACAGTGGGCGCACTCTTTAGTGGGTCATATTTCCTCCCACCTGTATTAAAACACCTCACAACACTGGACACTGTTTAAATGCTGCCTTAAGATTTGTGGCAAACCTAAAATCTCAAACTCACTGTGGAGTTTTTAACAAATGAGTTGGATGGATTCTTCTTTTGTCAATTGAGTCATCGGCAGAGTTCTCATCTTAGGTCTGCTCCCTCTGTACCTCATGGCATATATTAACAAGGACATTCCAGAACTCATAAACTTAACAAAACCTTCTCCGGTTGACTGCTACCAGAGCCAGAACAAAAATAGGCTTTTAGTTACTCTGGACCTCCAACACGGAACCAGCTGCAATCCAAAAAGATCTTTGAAAGTCTACTGCGTTCAAGTTTCACACTAAGTCTTTTGGCTGTGATGTTAGCATGTCTAAAATGATTTAAACGGACTAAAAGGAAGGCTTCAATACTGAAACATATTTATTCCAAAAGTGGTAGGCCTAAAGATGTTAAACCATGAGGTTAACCCTAACCCTAAAACAGACTAAAATCACTAAAACCTGAAACTCAAAACTGAAGCAAAACAACAACACTAACTCCCATGATGCACCTCTTCCACTGCTTCTCTAACAACAAGTGGCGTCATTTGCGTTCACCAACACCATACCAATCTCTCCCGCCGCGCCTTCTTCCTGTTTGTTTTCGAAGGGGGGGTCAAAATGGTTCATCTGCTGAAATCAATGGACGCTGATGCTGACTGCCATCATTTTCATGCTAAAAAGGAGCAGAAGTGTTGGCCACAGGCCTGACCAGAACATAATGCTGAAGAAAACAGATCCAGTAGGGGAGGTCCACCTCCACTGCGTTCTCATGAGCTCAAATCCAAACGCTGGACGCAAGCGTATGCTTCCTATGTATAAAGCTGCCCTTGGAGGAAGCTTGTCATTAGATTATAGACACAGCTGCATACTTCCTGCATCATAAAAGGGATTAAGAGCCTTTAATGGTGGTTTCACAGATTTGTTTCAAAGCCTGTCTAAGAGCACGACACAATATCAGACCGCTTTGACTCAGCCTTCAAAGAAAACTGTCTGAGAGTTAAAGTCATTTTCTAGGACATAATTCTGCGGAACGACAAGAGTTCAATTAGAAATTCACGTCTGAGTTGTGGACGGGACTGTTGGTGCAGAGCAACCCCGCCCCCTTTCCCTTCCCTGTTGCTATGAGCTCTATGTTTACACTTACTCCCACCAGCTTACAGCCCTCCACACCATCAACCCAACATGAGGGGTCCAACAAAATGTTTAACCACATCAGTCATCCAGCCATACAGTTCTGATCCAGATTCCAGCTCAAACGAGGAAACCAAAGACGTTCATGGATCTGTTTGTCTGCAAGTGGATGCATCAGAATGGGGCGGAGCAGAGAACTTGTGGCCCCGCCCAGTGTGTTTTCCATGTCACAAAAGCGATCTTTTTGAAATTGCATTTTTTTTCATCCTCTCCTGATTCACAACAATTTGAAAAAGGAAAAACTCAGAAATGCAGTTTAAGCTTAATTTTCTGGTAACACTACCCATAATAACTAATAAGTACCCATTATAGCTAGTTGACAAATCTTTATGAAACTGTTTTTGTTATTAAGCTATACATGACTTGTTAAATAACAGTTAACAGTTTGTTAAGGATTTACAAATGTATGGTCAGGATTAGGACTAATTGGAAATGTTCTTTATTTAGTAAGAGTGAATTAGTAAGGAATAGTTACATGTATATAATATTAACTGATTTTTAACAAGTCATTAGTAAGTAATTTAGTAACAGCTTCTATGTGATCTTTTACTAATTAATAAGGTGCAGTTAGAAGTCATTAATACACAGGTCACTCATAACTCGCTAACTCAAAGCTTGTTAGTTATCTATTGTCTATCTATAAGGTACATTTATAAATCCTAACAAACTGTAAACTGCTATTTAACAAGTCGTTTATAACTGAATAACTAGCAGTTTAATAATGATTTGTTAACTAGCTGTAACGGGTAAAAAGTGTTACCAATTTTCTTTACATTTGTTCTCCATCATCAGGAAAATCCTCCAACATGTTAAAAATACCATTTTCATTGGAGTGGATCTTTAAAATGTTCTCTCAAGCACTCTGGTAAGAAAAGTTTGTCAACAAGTGTTGTTTTAATTCAGTTGGGAAATCAAACAAAAGAATTCCGGTTAGACCGATTTTAGACCGATTTTTCATATTTCTACAAGTACTGAATGTAAAGTAAGCTTTGCAATCCTTTAGTGAAGCAAACTGTGCAGTTGTGTTGACCAGAAACAAAACACCCAAATGACTGCACTTTTCAGATTATGCTCCAGCCAGCAGACCCACGCTGACACTTCCTGTCAACTTGTCTTGGCCTCTGCGGATGCCATCTTACCGAGCGGCTGAGACTTGTTGCTGGGTGGAGGTTGACTAGAGTGAATTGATTCACAGGGATTAGAGATTAAGATTTCCCCTGCCGCTTTGGTGGAGTTAATCTGGGGATTATGATGTCAACAGCCTGTGGCTGCCAGAGAGGAAATTGAATTGTGAGGAATGCAAGTGCGGATGGCCACGGATTACAGCATAGACGCTGAGAAACCAGAGCTGCAAGTTCATGTCGGTGCCTTTCTCCTGCTCATTAAAGCCTCCACAGGAAACCCCTCTCTGCCTTTGGGAAGTTGGAATTGTTTACCTCGCAAAGGCGACTGAATATTTTTGATTTGGACGGCAGCGTAAGAAGATTTCTGTTTACGGTAATCCTGCTCTGGTCTGGACTTTGAAGCATCAGGTGATGAAATCTGTGTAGCGCCACAGGGACCACGGTGACACGGAAACATGTTGACAGGCGTCTCCCACTGCTTTTAGACAGAATGGAGAACATCTAGATCAAGGTTGGAGAAAGGGCTGAAAAAGATCTGCTTGATAAAGAATGTAACTGAGTGATGCTGCTTTAGCATAAGCCATGTCCTGTGTTTGTGTTGAAGCCCAGTCCAGCCGCCGTTGCTCCGGTCCCCCCGGCTGCTGCCCTCACATTTGAAGAACTCTCCAAAAGCAACAACATGAAGGTGAAATGGAGCCAGATTGGTCTGGTGTTCTTCCTTGTGGTGTCCCTGGTAATGACCGGCTGCTTCCTTTGGCAATATCAGCTGCCAAAGGTTTTGCCCGGTAAGGCTGACCCTGATGGTCTCAGGTAATGTCGCCCGCTGTGGGCAGCTTTGGTCCCTGTGACATCATTTCACTGAGTCCTCAAACTTAACATTTTTAAACATCAAAAATATATTTAAAAAAACGAAGAACACATTTTTGACTGATAATTCTAATTGTAGCCCCTCATCATTTGTGTTGACTTGATTAAAATATTCTCCATTTAGTAACAGGAGATCAGCAAAAGAAAGTAAAGCCTCTCTGTCTGCTAACTCCAACGCAGTTGGACTGGACTCTGAAGATCCATTAGATCTTCAGAATTCTGATATTTTGTGCACCTAATTGGAAAAATAATCACGTTATAAATAAATAAGTCAAATAGCTAATTACATCAGCAGGTACATAAATATCTGAGAGTTTGACAGAGATTCTGCCTTGAGTTTATCTCTTTTATTGTGTTTAATCACTGCCAGCAGTCAGCCATTAGCTGCTACTTGTTGTTTTATGCAGTGTGCTATTCATTTGGTTTTAATTGTCTGGCATTGTTTAAATATGCATTCCATAAGTTAAAGCAAAAATGTCTGTTTTCATCATACAGCAACCAATATATTGGTAAAATCCGCACATAAAAACACATTTTAAAAGAATATAATTGTTTTTTTTTTCTCAATGTTAGTAAATTGTAGGGGAAATGGTTTTTGACTGTGGGAGGAAGCTGTGTTACCTAAAGAAAGCACAGGAAGAACATGCCTAAACCAGTGTTGGGCTTAAACTACCTTTTTGTAATTTTTTTCCACAGCTACGCAGTGACCTCCCCCAGAAATGATCCCACCAGAAAATGCATCATACTCTTCCAAATGTCAGGCAAGACTTAGAAAGGTCTTTCATTCAACCCTTTGAATTTCTTTCTCATTTCAATTCACGATTCAGACGAGGAAAGTGGGAGAAATTCCAAATCAGAAACCATGTGTCCCCGCTTCCCGGAGCCGCTCCCTCTGGAGCATCCGATTCCGAGCCTCAAAGAAGCTCTGGAAAAGGTGAGAGCAGTTTATTCTCCACACAGAAATGATAGAAAATCCTTCTAAATAAATGTCATTTAGTTTACAGAGGATTAACAGCATGTCAGGTTAAAAGGGAGAAAAAGAACGACTGGAACTATAATTTATGCTTTTAAAAAGAAGCACTTTAGCACAGTGTGGGTATATGGAGATGAGAGCGTGCAGATTAATGATAAGAGCACTACTTTTACAAATGGAATAGACTTGGATTAGACTAAAATTCTCTTCATTTAAGAATAATTAAAAACAGAGTCCAAAAATGTCTGTTAAGTAAATGGTTAGCTGTAGGATAAAACTTAAAATACATAAAAATGTTGAAAGAACGTCAACCAAACCCAATATCTTTATTTTATGGCGCACACTTTCACTTCCAGGTTGACATGTTGCTTCGACAAATGATGAACCCCATCAGCCTCCCTGCTCTGTCTGCCATTGTGATCCTGAACGACACAGTGCTGTGGACTGGAAACTTTGGAAAAAGGAATGCCAGTGACCCTTTATCAGGACCTCCAAATGAGTACACAATCTACAGGTAAGTGAAAGCAATTACAGCAACTGACTGTGCATGAATACACACCCCGAGCGTGCATGTCAATGGGGTCCATACGACGCTCGTAGGATGCTTACACAAGCACTCATCACATGAACAGCACTAACGAGTTCTTCAGTAGTTTGCAGGATTTGGGGAGTTTGAAAAAAACGGAAAAATCTGTCCGAGATGACTGTGAGCTGTCGCCCGTAGCAGGCCTGTCTTATTCTCGTTGTAAGACAACAGACTGGCTAGTTTATTCTATTGGGGGTTTTATTTTGGACGATAACAGAAGTAGGACTAATCTATTCTCACTGTCAGTAAACATGACACATCCTGCGATTGTTGCAATCTAAAGATGTACTTTCAAAAAGCATGCAGATTCATATACACTGAACTGTGAATGGCAGTTTATTCCATTGTTTTATTCTTCTTTAACTGGCGGTGATCATTTCCATGACTCAGCAGGTCAGATAATAGACTTGGATTAAAAGAGTCTGAATTGTTGGTGTTTAATTCTCTGCAGTAAAAGGTCATTCTATAGAAGCAGACAATCTTTAAGATGCTTGAAATGTAGACGAACTGATGGTTTACAGGTCAAGTCAAGTCCAGAGAGCGTTGAAAGAAGATGATTTCTGATTCGTTTGATAGATTGTCTATTCTACGACTTCACGCCGTGGAAAAGAAGAATCTTTTCTTTCTGAGCATATGTGTGAACCCTCCACGCTCTCCTGAGCGTCTCAGAGGAATGTTTCTGAATCCCAACCGCTGCAATCAATACACATTCAGTTAATGGTGACCTCATCACATCTGGCTCCTCCACAGTGCAGCGAGCGAGCGAACGCATTAAAAGCTTCTGTCCTGCAACAGTTTGGCTCATGCCACCAAACTAGAACTTCTGTGAGCTTTACCTTTGTTACAGGGATATGCATTCATGTTGATCAAGACACAATGTCCTCTAACAGGTTTCACTAAAATCATGAAACACATTTTTTTAGAATAATCATTAAGCACTCAATGTTGTTGAAAATATCTGCACTTGCTCTAATCAGAACCAGCTTATGAAAATTCAAAACTATAAAATAAAGTAACTAAGTAGGGGTGGGATTACTTAAATTCACTTCTTCCCACTCCTTTTCAAGCCATCAATCAAAAATCTCCTTGACTTTAGTCATTAATCACTATATTTAATAAATCAAATGTGACTTAAGTTAGTCCTTGTTTTTGTTTGTATGTTTTTTTTTTTAACTTTCAGGGTTTTTTTGTCTTGTATTGTCCACTGTTTATGCTTGAAACAAACCAGATCAATCAAACAAGTACAATTATTATACCTTATAAGTTTCTATCCATACCCTTATTCTTGTGATTTTTTTCCCAAACGAACGTGTAATTTTTTCCATATTTGGAAAATTTGCAAAATAACTGATATAAAGAATCAAACCTTCTTATTCCATAACAACTAGAACCTGAAAGAAAACTCAATTTTCTCTTCAGGAAAGGCCTTACATCAGTACAAAACTTCATCAAAGTTTGGGGTTTTTTTTTGGCTGAAAGACCTGAAGGAGTTGGTTTGGGGGAAGTATTGTTTAAAATCGATGGAGCCAAACCTGAGATTGACAGACCTTGAACCTTAAAGGTGTTATTTTCCTTTTTACTGAGGTGACCTTTCATCAGGCTTTCTCTCCTGAATCAATCTCTTTCTCCGTAGACTTCACTGCTCAGATTTGTCAGAACGATTAAAAAGTTTATGACCAAGCAGACATGAAACGGCTCCACTGGGCTTTAAAACTGGACCCCCCTCCCACATTTGTTTTGTGAAAATATGTGAAAGAATGTGCTTTTAAAGTAGGCCCTCAAAGATTTCTTGGAAAACTTTCAAGCCAGCTTCAGTTGGGTTAGAATGGCTTTCCACAGTTGTCTTCATCTTCTGCTGCAACTCGGGTTCATGCAGGGACTCAGATTCTCTTCAATCAAAGAAATATTCACTTGGTTATTCCAAGACAAAAGGCATGCATATATGAATATTAAAAACAGACCAGCTCAGAGCAGAAAAACTGTAAATTTTTAAGCAAATGTTAAAAAAATGTGGATCACTTTTCCCATCGTTTGGCATGCCAGAAAAAAGCTGAATTGAAAGAGAACGATTTAAGAATAAATGGATCAATCAGTTGATTTCTGGATTTATTTTCCATCCATATATTCACATTTTCACAAGAGCTTCACCTGAAATGCATTTACCTTTAATTTTTGATCAGTGAACTCAATGTTCAAACATCCATCAGTTTAGGAAAAGAAAGAAAGAAAAATGTTTGTTTCACAATATGGAGATGATTGGTGTCCAAACATGAGGATGTGTGAACTTTGTTAATAAGTGTTTAATCGCAATGTTTACTGAAAATAACGTTAAAGTGTTTCCTGAGGATGATCAATAAGCTGTCCATCACTGTAACTTGATCAGCCATGTGTACCAGTGATTACTGAATTAATGTATTCTGACAATAATTAATGAGTGTTATAAAGGTTTGCTACATGAAGCGTAATTCATGTTCATGTTTACTGAAGTGATGTCATGTGTTTTCTGAGGATCATCAATACGAACTCCATTTATTACTTGATAAACAATCTATACCTGATCTGATAAGAACCAGATTATATCTATTTATGATTTTGATTACCCTGTCAAGAAGATAATAGAAGATTGGAATGTCTTCTATTTTCATTTGGTTTCTAATGTCTGAAATAGGTGTAATTTATCAGTGTTTTGTCTTTTTTTTTTTTCTTACATTCATTTTAATGCTTGAAACAAACCAATAAATCAAATCAATTTATGTTTTCCTTGTGGTCCTTTAGGATCGCCAGCTTGTCCAAGATTTTCCCGACACTGATGTTATACAGACTGTGGGAGGATGGGAAAATCGGCTCCTTAGACGACCCTTTGGAAAAATATATGGAGAACTTTACTATCAAAAACCCGCTGGGGAAGACACGAGACTCTGAGTTGAAGTACGTTACGGATGGTCTGATCTTCCTGGACAGCGGGGAGGTTCCCATCCGTTCATCTTCAGTCACGCTGCGTAGGATGGCCAGCCAGCTGTCAGGTACAGAGAGGCAGCAGAGAAAATGACCTTCAAATACTTCTGAAAGTTAGTTTGTTTAAGTTTGGTTTATTAAATACTGAAGGCTCTAATCCACCAGCACTGAACAGTCTTTCACCCAACTCTGCGTGATCTGCATACAAAAAGGAAAAAATACAATGTTGGAGCATCGCTTACTTTTACAGGAAGCTGATGTCGGAGGTTTATTCTGTCCCGCGGCATCCTGGACTGAAGGGCCAGATCGTTTTCACAGTCCTTCTTTATTATAGCACGATTCAGCAAAAATGTCATCCCCACCACAAAGGCTGTTCCAAAACTCACAAAAATGGGTGCACACGGTGAAATTCAATTTGAGGCATAGTCAGCAACCCCCTCAAAAATATAAAGAAATAAAAATGATGACATCACAGCAGGAGAAACCATCAAAACACAAATGGGATCAAAATCCCTTATGAGGTCCAAAATCCCTTAAAAAAAACAAAACACACATGTACAGATGTCCAAAGGACATTTTGAAATTATTCTGGGATGGCTACAGGACCTACGGCTTAGTGGCCAAGTTGTGGTAAAGTTTGAAATTTGTCAATTTTCACATTTTTGCATAATATGGAAAAGAAAACAAAAGGGGCGTTTCCCCGTTAATGTAACTCATAAACCCCGGCTCAAAGTCAACAGACGGAACGGCATACAATATGAGCATACTATGCATGTGAGCGTGAAGCAGTCGCCCAGCCAGCAAAAGGAAGGTCAAAAGAGGGCGGCGAGGGGGGGGGTAGCCCCTCCAGGGCATACAATGCCACTCGTGGCTTCAATCTTTGTTTTGTTTTTGCCCAGACAATGAATGCATGAGTCACGCATGAACACCTTCTTACCTGTGGTTCTGCTGAGTGACAGGACAGAGTGTGACACGACGCTCACAAAAATCTGATTGTGTCACATATAGTGACAGGCTGTGAAGGACGAAAAAGGAAGACCTGGGAATTGAAAAGAACCGGGAAACATATCAGATCCACACAAAGACGTCACATTTTTACATATCTAATTCACTGATCGAATTTTGTGATTTAATGTGGTGTATTCCAGGTTTACCCAGAAGGCTCAGGGGCACCAATCTGCTGTGGAAAGGAAAAACACAATCTGCAATAAGCCTGCTGCAGGATGATGTCCTGGTTGCAGATCCAGGAACAAAGTAAGATGTAATTTGTTTAATTTTTGCAAATAAATGTGTCTACATGAAGAATTTCCTTTTGTTTCACACATTTCTGGCATTCTGGGAATGCACTCTGCTGTATGAAGCTCACTACTTTGTTTTAAAATCCACTACTTGCTGTCCTGCTCTTTGATTTTCAAAATGTCTTCCTTCTCTTCCAGGTGTCACTACAGTAACCTTGCTTTCTCTCTGATGGCACACGTTCTGGCGGAGCGGGTGGCTGGAGTTGACTACCAGCGATGGGTCACAGAGAACATCTTGGACCGGCTCGGTATGGAGGACACTGGCTTTGACCTGACCCCTGGGTTACAGGCCCAGGTAGCTGTTGGGGTGTATTCTAATGGAAAACCTGCTCCGATATATGATCTAGGCTGGTACCGGCCGTCCGGTCAGATGTTCTCCACGGCTGCCGACATGGCCAAGCTTGCCATGGTGCTTCTGGGAGCTTCCCACCGAAAGCTGTTGGAGCCAGACTCGCTGAAGATAATGTTAACCCCACTCTTCAGATGCGATAAGGACTACTTTGCAAATCGCACTGGGACACCGTGGGAGGTGAATGAACTGATGGGCTACGAACTGGTGCGAAAAGATGGAGATCTAGATGGCTATTCTGCCACATTTTCTCTGATCCCCAGACTGAAGCTTGGCCTGGTGGTCCTCATGGCCGGCACCAGGTCACAGAAGAAGGATTTGGTCACAAAGGCATACGGCTACATCGTTCCAGCCTTGGAGAAGGCCTTCAGGGAAGCCAAGAAGATTCTGTCTGGCCCTCCGAGCCCAGATCCATATATTGGCTTTTACACATACAGCAACATCACATTCTATGAAATCAAAGCAGGAGCAGACGGAGTTTTGATTATGCAGCAGTTTGGCCCACAAATCGAAGAGCTGATCCCAGAAAGGTACAGGACCATAAAGCTCAACTATCTGGTGGAGCGAGTGTTTAGAGTTGTATTCGAGAAGGAATACCCATGTGTTCTGCTAGTGGGAACGGCCTCCGTGTCTCTGGAAGCACAAGACGGTCAATTATTCAACTTCTACCTGTTTAATAAGCAAGGTTTGTCTCCTGGCTTTGATGCACCTGGACTGAACACTTACAACGTGGTCAGAATAGCCCGCAGGCCATCCTTCTCCAGCTGAACCGCCTAAAGACAAGCGGTGTATGCCTGGAATCCAGAAAAGGCCATAGAGAGAAAAATGTCAATGCCGGAGGTGGAGTGTTCAGGCAGTCAGTCACAGGCAGGAAGATGAACTTCTCTGAGTACAGCAGCTCCACAAAGTTCAAGAAGACAGAAGATGAGTTTGTTTCTGTGTACATAGATCTTCTCCTCACGATTGTCCAGGATGGACTTTTGGTCCGTGGCGATCTGACTGACTGTGCTCCTCCTGCCTGTGTCTGAACTGATCTCACTCTGTGTGGATCCAGTTGTTAAATCTTCTGCATACAGAACAGCTGTTGTTGTTGTGGTCATAATCTGTCAGTAACTCTCAGCCTTCAGGAGCAGAGAATGCTAAATAAACTCAATATTATTTAGCCGTGTCACTGACAAAAAGGTTGCAGAAGTTGGGAGAATGTCCTGTAAAGCAGCAGCCCCCAACCCCCGGGTCACGGACCAGTACCAGTCCGTGGGACAGTTGGTTCCGAGCCACAAAGAAAAAAAACACCATAGCCTACACTTTTCTGTTTTATTCATAATCTGACTCTAAAGGAAGATTTATTCAGGAAAACTCTTTTCACCACATCCAGCTCATTCTTGACATGTCAATTCTCTCGTCACATGTTGAAAATGCATCTGTTTGTAACGGCTGTAGGCCTACTGACCGCTAATCCCCCAAGCCATCAACATTGGAAAAAAAATTGATTTTGAAAGTTTCTTTTGGCAGAAAAGATCCAAAGAGGAAAGAAGAGCCTTTGACTTCAAGAATGGAAAATTCTGTTGGTCCAGACCCAATCCGCTTAATTGTCCGGACCGAGTCCTGAACCTTGCATTTGGTCTGTTTTCTTTACCTTGACTGTCGTCAATCAGATCAAAGCTTGTAAATGTTGAAAGATTTCTTCACTCATTGGCCAGCAATGAGAGGCTGAAACTAGAAAAGTCCTGCGCTTTGCAATCCTTGTTGGGATAGACGGAATAGTTCCCTTATTCAAACTCCATATTTCATTGACCAATTTTGAATCAACATCAGGTACAACCCTTTTTACTGGTATTTTGGTTCGGGGGAGGCAGGCTTCAAGGTGGTTACTGAGAAGACTGAGGCTATGAAGGTACGCTGATAAGTGTTTATGACTTATAGATTGTCGGGAAAACTGTGAGAAGCAAGTTAATTCATCCAAGCATTCATCCAAGCACATTTCAGTGAGTTGCTGTGTCTCATCGTTGCCCCATGTTTGTCCGCAGCTCATCGGTTGCTTCCTTCCTACAGTGTTTACCTGCCGTAAAGCCCAGATTCAGTGGCTGTTTTTGTCCAGTTGTTCCACTCTAAACACAGAGCATATTCAGCCTGAGGAGAGTCAGAGCGTACCTGAGCTCAGTCGGATTGGAAACAAACCAAAAACACCACAAAAGATGGGTCTGAGAGCGGTTCCTGGTCCTGCACCAGGGTCCGCTTGGATGTATTCATTCTGAAAATTTGGGGGAACCAAACTCTGGTTCACTTTAAGTAACCATATGCACAATCTGAATACACCCTAAAACAACAGAAAGCTGCATCTAAAAGACATAAACCAGGAGTCTTTACTCCAAATATGGATTCATTGTGACAGTTGTTCCCACAGACCATAATAAGAATGCAAAATATTCTGTCTAAAATTACAAGGATGCTGCTAATAAAGTTGTTCAAAAGCTGGGTTTATGTTTATTATTATATTTAGAAAATACTGGTTTTAAAGATGATGGTTGTTTTTTTGTATTTATCTATCGTAGTTGAAAGTCGAACGAGGGGGAATGTGGCCTCGGATTTTTTAACCTTTGCTTTGACAGTTATGGGTCAAAAGGAAAATCTAGGCCACATTTGATCAGTGAAAGGATTGTCTGACATGAAATTATTACTGATCTGTGGTCTGACAAAAGTTGAGGACCTCTGGTGTGAAGTATTGATTATAGAACTAAACTGATATTTTTCATGTTTGATGCTTGATTTTAGCAAAAAGAGAGATTCTGACATTTGAATTATCTTCTGCATTTGCTGGTGTCACTCACACAACTGTCTCTGTTCCTGCTAAGCACATATTTGTGGACTTGTGCAGAGTCGAACCACATTTTCAAACCCAAAGGCAGATTTGAAGCTGTTTTTCTATTCAGAGACCTAAAGTTTATCAAATAAAATAAAAGCCAAGGGTCAGCTATTAAAACTAATGTCATTGATGATTAAAGTGAGGCCTGTTTATCTAGTCCATTTCCTAATACAAGTCAGGATGATAAATATATTGGTAGATGAATATGGTTGAACAGTACACTTTGTGTCTTTTTTTCCACTTTGTGTGTGTAGTAAAAAAAAAAAAAAAAAACAGCCAGGAGCATCGGCAGACACTAATAAGCACAGCCGCACTCAGAAGCAGCTGCTTGGATGCAACTATCCATCATAAACATCTCTGAAAAGCCGACGCTTTGCCAGTTTCTTGGAATCACATTCACTGGTGTGTTTTATAATAAAATTACCACCGGAAAGACACACCAGTAATGATCTGGCTGCTCAACAATCTGAGGAAGGAGGTCTTTTCTAAGCAATAACAGCTCCATCATTGTACAGTGACACAGATGAATGAAGTTCATGGCACTAGAAGATGGACTACTAAGACAGCTGCAGAACGTGCTGCTGACACCTGAACGGCGCTAAAAGAGCTGAGATGTTCCTGTACAACATCAGCTTTTTTAAAAGATGTTTGGAAGTTTTTGTTGGGATTCAGGTTTGTTCCTTTTGAGTGGGAAATGTATCTAAAACTAGAGCTCAGGTAAGCCACTAAGAACAGTTTCATGTCCTGTTTCAGTCCCAGGCTCAGAGTTGAAACAAAATGACCCATACAGAAGACGCAGGTAGCAGTTGAACTTCACGATACACTAACCACGCGCACCACAATGGCACATTCCGTTTTCATGGCACATTTTGAGGTGGAATTGCAAGAAACACTTGTGCTCCCATTAGGATGCAGTCGCTCCTCTTTACAACCTTCCACAGACCCAAAAACCCACAGCGCCGCGCAGGTCTCGCAGTGATTCCTGACTTCCTGATTGAGTTGAACTGGTTGAACTTTCATCCTGTTCAATGGTCCAATTTTGTACTTAGAGCTCAAACGGTCGTAGAAACGTGTGTAGTCATTAGCGAACTCAAGTTTTGAATGCAGAAGCTTGAAAAACGCATTTACATAGACTTTTATTGGAAAGGGCCGCTTAAACGCACATGGCTGAGGCCGGTGTGAACGTAGCTTGAGGCCTAATTAAAACTGATCCTGAAGATCAAGTCTATGACAGAAAGCTGGAAAAGGGGGAGCTGTTTTAACCAAATAAAGTTGTGTTGGATCACTGTTGTGAGAATTGTGTTACAGATAATAAAATCATTTTCTGTAAAAAATAAAGGGACTTTATTTACCTTTTTTAAACTCCAGGCTGTGTTGTTGATTATCTGGAGCTGCATGCTTACTAGAAACTCTGGAGCAGTCAGTGTGACAAATGCAAATTGATTGGGCTCAATAACAAGAGACGACCTCTTAATTCAGTTGGAGCAACACGCTCATCTGACTGTGAAATGACTCCTTCAGGTAAAGAACGCATCTGCTGATGACAGGGAAATGGCCTCTCGATTGTTCGTTGGGGGGGCTTTGTGAAAAGAAAATAAGCGTTTAAAAAGGCTGTGATCATAATATTTGGCTGCATTCATTTAACAAAAACGATAAAGCTGGAAAAAATAAACTATTAGCTGCATCGACCAAGAGTGAGTCAAATCCATACCGACATGCCAGTTCTACTCTGCTTTCTCATTAGTAGGGACTAACAATGGAATAACAGTCCAACCTTTAGAAAAAAGAACATGATCCACTGATGATGGAACTTAAACGCAAACTCTAATCACAAGTTGCTCTGCACCAACTGCCATATTTAATAGTTCCCAATGGATCACAGATTTATTTCTGTAGTTTTTTAAACTGAGCTGTTGTACAATAGTGTCAATCAGAATTTGTGACTGCAATCACAGACAATAGAAACAGCAGTCATTAAATCACATTCATAATTGCTGGCCATGCCTTAACAGACACCATGTTAGGGAAAGCTCACAATACAGCGCTTTGTTCATCAAAACACAAAACTGATGCTTTTTCCTCATCTTTTCCAAAGCAGAAAAAACCAGCATTGACACCCCCCAGCCCTTGGGCCGTGAGGTCTTAAGATAGCAGGTGGAGGATGAAGCTAAACTGAGCAAAAGGGAAACATGTTTCTTACTGTCTTGAAAATGATTGTGTGAGGATGTTGGAATCTACGTCACTGTGAGACTGGAGCCAGGAGACGGCTCTTTATGAGAAACACTAAAGAGATTCTTTTTATGTCTTTCTTTGGCTCAATTTTTGGGTTTTTAATTTCACAAAAGGAATTTAAGAATGCAATTCATTTCATTATAACTCTGGAGAACCCATAACAATTTTCTTCTGGGATTTCAAATTTACCCAGACAATGTTAGGCTTCTTTGTTCTTTTTGGGTAAGAGAAAATAATAGAAGCCAAAAAAAAAAAAATCAAAAACAAAAATTTATTAGTATACGAGTACTGGACTGAGTGACCCCTCCGCCCTGGCATTCCAAACAGGAAATACCTGCTGGTTCCAAGAAGCTATAATCCCATGGATCTCTAGAGAAATAAACCGTGTTTGCTCAGTCATTCTACTGATCAGAATAGTCATTCTTGCTCTGATACCTTTTTAACATCTTCTTGAAAATCATCATTTTCTGTAGTTCACATTATTCAAGTTATAAACTGACCAATCAGATGCCTCAATAAAAGTAGGTGGAGCCTGCTGGCCCCCAAGTGCGACGTTCTAAACGTTTGAAGTTGCGTAGCCATATAAGTCATATGGGTGTGGCCTTCCAACAAACTCAATTCTGATTGGTGAGAGTGGTTGCCATAGCAACGTTGATTCAGACCAACTCGGACCAATCACTGCTTACTGGCGTTATCTGGCTCAATGTTGGGACGTTTGTATCGTGAAAAAATGGTGACTGAATTGTCTTCCTTTAACATATTTTCCCCTACTTAAGGCGTGCTTAGAAGCCTTAATTTTCTTTAGAAAAAACTACAGCGCATCTTATAATCCAGAGGGCGTCATCTATGGATTAATTCTTGTTTTGCTGTGGAAGTCAAAGTGTCACCGTTTTTTTACGAGTTGAAAACAAGGTTGGTAGTTCTTGTAAATTTGCTGAAACAGCTAACATGTAGCCGTGTCTGATTGTGTTTATTTTTTTAACCTGACCTAACAAGGCTGGAAGTTACAGGTATTGTTAACATGCCACTGTGGCTAATGATTGGTGTTTGAAACAAGTTCTAGAGTTACTGTGAACGCAGGTAATAAAGTCTTACTGTGCTTTACATCTGACTCTTCTGTCTCGCTGAATGTGCCTTCCAGTTCGGTGCGCCTTATAGGTATATGACATCATTTCAAAAATAGACCATTCATTGATGAGGGACTTAACATCCAATCCACTCTCTACTGCGGAACATTCCGTAAGCCATTTTCTCTGAGTGATGTCATTCTCACTTGGTCCGATTTTCCTGTAAAGTCAATAGTTCTCCAAGGTTAAGATTTAATGTTGAATCAATGTGGGTGAGCCACTTTGTTAAACACATTTTAACTTTTTATGTCTGGCAGCCCTTATAAACTCATTTATAGCTTTAGTGATACTCACCTTTACAAGTTTGTGCCTCACATTGTTTTTTTCCTCTAAAGCTCCAACTACGGTTAAAGGGATTTAGTTAAAAAGTGTGATATAACATTCACAGATGGTGGGACTTCAAGTAAATAAGGAGGAAATTTGTTTCCAGTTTTCTTGAGAACATTTTCTCCTCTCGAGGCTCCAAAACCGCCATGCTGGAGCATCATTTCAAGTCTGCTCATGGCTGGAGGAAGATGATTGTTCAGATGAAAACACATGCTTTCTGTTGCATTCCTTTACCAGCGCTTTCAGGATATTAGTCTTACAGGAATAATTTTCTTCAGATGGAGCTCAAACTTTTCAGAAAAGAATTAAAAACTGAGCTGAATCTCTGTACCGCCTGATCAAAAACGGTGATGATCGTGGAAAAATTCCTCTTTTATTGTACCACTTTTCCCACCAATAACTTGTCAGCATTGCTGATTCTTCACTATTCTAGATGAAGAGGGACACAGAAGGCGAAATTAATTTAAAAGTGTCCTATATTCTGTCATCATATTTTAGCGAGTCTCATTTTCTGCCTCCGTTTTTCATCTGTTTCTTTTTCTGCATCACAGAGTAAGAAATGCTGATGAAACAGAAACCTGTGAATTCAGTTTAAACCTGTCATGGGGAGTGAAATGTCCTGAAGCAATAGCTTTGAATTAAAAATCACAAATTCATTCAGATTCCATTTTCTGTTTCCATGTTTCTCCAAAACAAACAGCAGCAGCTTAACTGTGAGTAGATAACATGCAGGTCTTTGAAAGATGCAGTTGTCTCCTGGCAGAGATTCCCCATGCTGCTGTGATGACTGAGTTGGACTACAAATTGAAGCTACAGTGTCAGCAGCTTCAGAGGGATACGAGTGAGCTGCTGCAGAGGAGAGACTTTTGTATCATGCACATAATAAGGAGCAGAGTGTTGCGTTTACAATCAGTCTTACAGCAAATGCTTTAAACTAGAAGGACTCACAGGATTCTCACAATGGAGGGAAACGTGGGGATAAGAGTCCTCCCATAAGACACGACAGCCGAGCCTCAGAAAAGTCCAACTTTTTCAAAACATCATTTTAAAGCGGTTCTGCACTGGTGTTTTTGTATTTAAAGCAAATGTCAGAACACTGAGGTGTTGTAGGGCGCCTCTTTGCACATGCATGTGAGGATTGCAGAGTCCATGCTCAAAGTCCCCTTTGGAGACAGCAACGGGGCGATGGAGCCGGAGTCCATCAGGGCCGGAGTTCTGGGGCCCGCCATGGAGGGAGTCTTGGGGAAAGATGACGAGTCTCTGACGGAGTTGCTGTCGTCTATGTGGGAGCAGACGAGCTCCCGGAAGCACTCCCTAAAGCGCGTGGACAAAAGGTTGTAGATGATTGGGTTGACTGCGGAGCTGAGGTAGAAGAGGATGCCTGACAGGATGTGGACGTACTGGTAAACGTTGTGCATCAAGTCGGTCCACTGACTGACTGAACTCCACAGGACCCGCTCGATGTGGAACGGCGCCCAGCAGAGTCCAAACATCGCCACGACGATCGCTGGAGGATAAAAGCAAAACAAGCAAGGTTATTGACATCCTTCAGGAATAAGATCCTCACTTCAGATCTGACAGTTTTTTTCTGAAACAGCAGCTCTCTTTTAAATGTGAGGGTAAAATGTTTTAATGTATGCACACATTGTAGTGCAAAGTAAGGCTGTGCATTTCAAGCTGAGGCTGTAGCTATCAGAAGCAAATGTATGAAAAGTCCAGTCTTGAAAAAAGTATTTGTTAATAAAGTGGTCATTCGTTTATCACACCAGTTTTGTTCTGAAAATAACCCACAACAAATACAACTTTCTAAGGAGTCGACTTTATTTCTTTACCATGATTATGGTTGTTTTAGTATGAAACCCATCACTACACACTTTATTCTCCTTTCTTAAGCCTTGTTCACACTGTACGTGATTTGTGCGTCATAGGTGTCCAGTTTAAATATAAGTCACCGCACAGACACATGCAGATGTCCTGTTGTGGGTTTTGAGCATCAGGCGTGGCATGGCAGTCCAGCCTGGTGGCAGCGTGTTTTGGGTGTCACGTTTCGGGCATCACATTTTAAGTATCGCATGGCAGTGCAGTGATTCCAGAGGTCAAATGTCTGAACTTTAGTGAAGCATTTGCATTGTGCCAACCAATCTGGGACTTAGCTTTGGTTTGTTGATAGTGGGTGGAGTCAAAAACCAAAATGGAGGAGAATCTGATCATTCTCTTCCTAAACTTTAAGATTTCTTATATTGAGACAGTAATAGGGCGGCACGGTGGCGCAGTGGTTAGCGCTCCTGCCTCACAGCAAGAAGGTTCCCGGTTCAAGTCCTGGCTGGGGGATCTTTCTGTGTGGAGTTTGCATGTTCTCCCCGTGCATGCGTGGGTTTTCTCCGGGTACTCCGGCTTCCTCCCACCGTCCCAAAACATGCTTCATAGGTTAATTGGTCACTGTAAATTGTCCCTAGGTGTGAGTGTGCATGGGTGTGTGTTTGTGGCCCCTGCGACAGACTGGCGACCAGTCCAGGGGTGTACCCTGCCTTCGCCCATGAGTAGCCGGGTTAGGCTCCGGCAACCCCGTGACCCCGAAAGGGATAAAGCGGATTGGAAAATGAATGAATGAATGAATGAGACAGTAATAAAAAGATCCTCTAACTTTATTCTTTTTTACTTTTTTTTTCTCCTCTGAATAATGCGGGAAGGCAAGTCATCAAACTGGGTCACAAAGACACGGAAGTAGTGAATCAAGATCGAACATTTATTTAAATTTGGTAAACTAAATACATTTTGTACAGGGGATACAGCACAGAGGAGATTGATTGACAATGGTCTACAGCCAATCAGGACACAGAACACAATGTGCAATAGAAAAAAAAAAAAAAAAAAGCAAAATTTGTTCAATAAGAATGAGTGAAAATCAGTGAGATCAGTGAAAGGTGAACCACAAGCTAACCATTGGTTCAGCTTCAGCTCTAGTGTTGACATTCTTTCAACTACCGTAACTCTTCATCTGTTTACATAGTTAACCTAATTCCAACATATTCTATATCAGCTTTGTGCTGATATCAACCGCGGGGAAGTGTTTACGCAATCAACGTAGATCAGTCTTTAAGGCGGCTTTGCGTTGTTATTTAACACTTTACGTTATTAATGCCAATGCTAAGCTAATTTTGCCCGTGTCAATATCAGCTGATACACGTGAGTAAACAACTGACGGTACGTCAAAGATTTAAGTGACGCCAGGGTTGTTAAAGGCTTAAAACAAAGGTGTTTTATCTGGACTGTATGATGTTTAAAAAAGCTCATGAAAATGTCGGGCTGTCGTCTTCTCTCTGCTGTTGCCTGAAAAGTATAAGAGAAAACATGCCAGGTGAGAGGGAAGCTCTACGCGTGGCTCATTTTCACCCCGAGCTCTCGTGGTGCCGCAGATGCAAACTAGATTGGGTTTTCGACATCAGTGGTCATTTGTTGGGCTGCAGATAATACAACAATGATGTGAAGAGACGCTCTGGCAGCTGACATTTAGCGCCGTTTTGAAGCCTTCACCTCTTTTTTTTTTTTTTCACGTTTTCTTTTCTCCAGAGAGACGACCGTCTTTTCTAAAGAACTGTAAAATCCAAACTTTTTCCCAAATTTAAATCAGGCTAAATTGTTGAAACATTCCAGCCTGGCTTGTTTTGAAAAATGTAGGTCTCCTGTTTTTTTTTTTTTTTTAGGTTTGTGTTTTAACAATCTGGCTGCACAGCAAGAGTTTAGGCTTAACGCCTGGGGCTCTGCTTTTTAAAACTTCAGAGGATCTTAAGAATTTAACCGAGCACTTTGTCTCTTTCAAAATTCTTTGTATACATGTCAAGGAGATGCTGAACACCAAACTCAAAAGGAGTTCCTCTTCTGTACAATTTATCGTTTTAGATTTAGGTTTTTTAGATTTAAAATAATTCTTTCCAAAACCATCTCTCAGTTTAAACTGCTCTTCTGTTGCTGCTCAAACACTGACTGATGCCTCAAATATGTATTATTGAGGTGAAGCCAACTCCCCTGTGACTGGAATGGATTTCCACTTTGCAAAAGCGATGAAAAGGTTGAAAAAAGTCAACAAACCTCATCTTTTATATCACTACATAAACAGGAGAAAGCAAACCATTGTGGACAAAATACAGTATGGACTCCGGGTGCTTATATTTTATTATTCCAGGGATATTTCACCTTTAGCATTAACATGAGCTAATATATATGGGGGCAGAGTTCTTAATCTAAAAGTCAACCAATCCACTACGCTGAAGCGGTTTCCTTCATTAAGAAGTAGAAAAACCAGCAGCATTTTTGAATATTTCATTGGAGCACAACTTCAGATTTCTCTTGAATAGTTTTTCCTTCTATTTATAGCAAAGATCCTGCTGCAGCGGAAGACAAATGGCTGACCACAGCTTACCGATATGTAGTTTCACCAGTGTATCTGGATACATGTTTTCTTTTCTTTTTTGATAGAGCGCCTGTCAGACCAACACATTTATTCTGTGTCTTCCTGCAGTAAGGAATGAACATTTGAAAGGACATTAAACGGTTCAAGTAGAAAAGGTTTCTCAGCTCATCTGAGTCGCTGCTTCCGTTTGATTTCAGTCCTAAAATCTATCATTTTATAGTAAAAGCTCTTTTGATTCCACTGGAAAAAGTAAATGAAAGATGGGAGTTTCTGTCATCAGATAGAATAGTTCTGTCAGATTCACACAGATCACAGCATCTGGGATCAGATTCCTTCTCAGACCCATTCTGAAAACGCTGTCTTTGCTGTTTTTGTTCTTGTGGCATTCTGATGTTGGAGGAAATATGCAACAAAAATTAGGCTCAAATAGTCATTTATGAGTTTATCTGAATTCAAATTGATGTGAATCAGGAACAGACGAAAGAATGCTGTTGAAAACGATCATACATGTGACATAGAAAATACGCTGGGAGGGGCTACAAGCTACAACCATGGTACAAAAGAAATGAATATTCAATCAATTTTAGGACTTTATTCTTGTTATTTTTACAGTTTAGATCGCTTTTTTACAAAAAGCAACTATTTGTAACTATTAATTGTGATGAATCACAATCCAGAAGTGTGATTAATCTGATGATTTTTTTAATCGATTGACAGCATTAGTTGAAAGCTAATAAGAGAAACACATGTTCCAGAGAGGGCAGCACATTTTCATGCAGTGAGCAGATGATCAGTGAGACACAGCAACACGGATCAGTTCGTCAGCAGACGAAGGCCACTGCAGTCTTTTGCAGGTGGGTTAAGCAGCGCTTTGAATTCCAGCTTTGACAGTTGGTTTGGGCAACTGCGTCCATGCAGTGGTGGACTGTGAGGGCCAAAAAAGCGTCCTTTGCTGGCTGAGCTGAAGCAGCATTTTTATTCAGCATACGTCTAAATTAACACAAAAAAAAGTCCCTTCTGTTCGGTGACAGGGACGTCTGACTGATCTTGAGCTTCACGTTCGGGCTCATCTGTCTGTGTCCACTGCTAATGTCAAGCGTTTCTTCTCAGAAGCACGAGTAAATGATGGAAGTGAAAACCCGTCCATCACAGCCACTGAAGTGTTGAGTGAATGAGAAAGAAAAATCCGGTTTTATTTCCTCATTTGCAGGTGCTATGAAGGACATTGAAGCAGGTGAGGGCAAACATCTTAAGCTTCAGGCACACGCAGCTGTTCGGGGTGTTGACCTGGACGGGGGCCGCAGGCTTTTGGGTAGTCCAGGCCCGTGGGGGCCCATGGAGGCCCTAAAGAGGAGGGGCTGAATCTTAAGGGGGCGCGGGAGTGTTTCTCAGTTTCTATGTGGCTCGTAAGCATCTCATGAGCATCTCATTGTCATGTTTGTGTGGTAAGTGTCTCATGAAGTATTCATAAGGCTTCTGGAATTTAGGCACACTTACAACATACGGGTGATGCTGTGGTACAGTGTCCTTACGCCATACTCTTGTCTCTAGTAAGGTGTGAGTACTGGTCCTTTACATACTAAAAGTGCCTGTAGGACGCCCGTCGGGTGTCATCACAAACTACGCTCTGATTGTCTAAGTTCCTCATTTCTAATGTGAATTCTGAACAGCACTAACAGGCCCCTGCAATGTCCACCGAATTTGGTCAAATCGACACGCCTGTGTCTCACCTACTTCACCCTTACTTACCCTTACGTGTTGTATTCCGTTAGTGTTCTGCGGCCACCAGCATGCCCATAGAAAACAACGTGCACCGACATTTTCTCTGCTCGGGTTCAGTGAGCGGTCTGCCACCTTTAATCCTTGTGTGGGTCACCTGCGTGCCCCGTACAAGTTTGACCATTTCATCACCCACAGAACGCTGTATCACCCGTAAGGACAGTTGAGACTAAGGCTTCACCTTTTATCTGATTGTACAATGACTGGGCCAATGCCATCACAAGCAGTGGGCAAGGTGCATTGTGGGAGTTTACTTGATATGTTCCTTTGTTCCATTTCTGGGTGCGATGTTTGCTTTTGCATCCACACATCACACATAATAACTGTGATAACATGACAAACTGATCTTGTTAAACTTCCCATCAGTGTGTAGCAGTCCCTCTGTACAAACACAAGCCGCGGCATCAGAATCATCAGACACAGTGTTGTGGAATGTCTCGCTGCCTCTGAATGGCCAGGTGTGAATGGATGGCCCTCCCTCGCAGTCATCCGTACACATGAGTGACAATCTGAAGTGTTTTGTTGTAACGTTCAGCCAAACGTGGAGCTTTGAGCTCACCAGAGGACAGAGCTGTAGGAGCTGCCATGCTGAAACAGAAGCTGCATGATGCTTTTTCAGCAGCAGCTTTGTCTTCCTCCACATGAAATGCATTGAGAATGAAATCTTAAAAAAAACAAATGTCAATAGCTTACACTCCTGCCTAGAATTTGTGCCTTTGTGTTTGTCATGTTTCTACCTTTTTGATTAAGGCGCTGCAGCACACACCAGGCAGAGACGAAAGGCCTCATCTCAGCCAAGAAATGTAATTTTGTCCAAAGGAAACATGAGTGTGGAGATCAGAGAGCGATCAAATCAGGAGATCAATTTCATCTTTGTTTATTTGTGTTTGTGTGTGAGTGTATTTGTGTGGATTTAGTTTTGACTTGGGCAGTCATATAAAAAGCAGCTTGATCCTTTTTGCTGATGCTCCTGTTTCTACGGCATCAAAACAAACCAACATTTGATGTTGGAGGTTAAAGCCTGGAAACAGAGTTTAACCTCACACTGATTTGAGATGTTTGACCTTCGATATCAGGTCATGTTTTTGAAAAAGCATTATCTAAACTGATATCGTCTTTTCTCAAACCTAAGCTGTAATTCAAACTGGATAAATGGCAAAAGAATAAAGAAGAAGGAGCGCATCTAAACGTTTCCAGATTCATATCACAGAAATGCCTTCAAGGTATTCACAAGGTGGAGAGACTTTCAAATAAAGATGGAAAACCTTTTCTCTCTTGCATCTCTTAAGTTTGCTTTATTTTACTATTTTTCAGGAAGAACAACAGCTGACTGTGGAATGGAATGGAAAAGGATTTATTACTACCAATCAAAGCGAGATTAATGCACAGAACAAAAACACATTTGTTCATTTGGATATAGAACATACTACACTGAAATTAACTATTAAGATTGTCACCAGAAGTTCAATAGATTGCTTGAAAGTGAGTGGGAGGGAGCTAACTTCTAATCTCAACCCTTTGGGCAAAAGGTTTATTTTGAAAGGGATTTACGGGGATCATTTTTTTTACTTGCTCCAGCTTTGTTCCATGTTTTTCCAGATTTGATTCAGTTTCAGTTGCTTTTTGACTCTTTATTAAACACCAACTATGATAAGATTCCTATTTTTCCTCTTTATCTGGCATCTAAGATGGTTTTATTATGAAAATGTTCAGCAAAACCATCACAATTGGTCACATTTCAGGTTATAATACCACAGTATTTTTTTTTTCTAAATTCAAAACGTTTTTGACTTTGATGCATGGGAAAGTAAACCTTTGGGGAATCAGAATGTGTATGTAATCTCATGGAGCAAATGAGAATAGATAGTTGAACCTCTTAACTCACTGCCATGTGATTTTAATCCCGCAGAACCCATTCACAACTTTCTTCTAGACTTTTAAAGTCATTTGAGTTTGTTTGTTTGTTCATTTTTGGCAATGCAATTAGCAGCGGCCATAAAATTAATTAAGTAAATACATGAAATAGAAAAAATAGATTAAAAATCCATCCGATCATCTTTTGGCTTGTTTTCAAAGGGTTCACAGTCCTTTAATTATAATTATGCCGTTTTTAGACAACATTTTAAAAACTTGTGTTGTTTTCTAGGACAAAGTTTCTGCAGAGGAGTTCATAAGAAATTTGCCTCTGAGTTGTGTGCAGGACCGTTGATGCAACCCCGCCCCCCTTTCCCTCCCCATGGCTGAGAGCTCTCTGTTTAAGCGGAGCAGAGAGCTTGAGAGCGACCCAGAATTTTTTCTCTGTAGCAGAACCAATCTTTTCAAACTCTCCTAAATCACAGTTTGAATAAAAGTTACTCAGAAATGGAATTTAAAGCTTTTTTTTCTTTACTTATGTCATCTATCATCAGACAAGTGCAACAAAAAACATGTTAAAGAATTTTTATTGAAGTGGGTCTTTTGGGGGTGGTGGGGGATTTGACCCCGGTGGTTCTCTGGGGTTAAACTGAACATTTCACACCAGAAACAAAAAACAGACTATAGCCTCCGTTCTTTTTTCTATTTTTTTTCTCTGAACAGGGAATTCATCAGGGGTTGCCACGGAAAAGTTTAGGACGAATTCCTTTTTCTCATGCAATCCCACTGTAACCTGGACTCCAACTGAACCCATTAAATGAGATGGAAAATTGTAGAATCAATTCAAGAGTTTTTTTTAAAAAAAAAACAGGATGTTTTTTTTTCTTGACTTAAGCCTGAATGACAGTTTTTCTCGTGCAGGGTTTCCAGGCAGCAGATTCAACAACTGACAGGTTTTGAAAAAACTTTATCGCCTTTTCACCAAAGAGTCTTCCTAATTAAAAGAAGCGCAACAGAAGCATGAATCCACAAAGTTGTTGACTGTAGCAATGATGCTGTCTATTTGTGTTGGAGGGGGACACGAAGAAACTCCATTTCTGAAAGTAATAAGCTTGTTCAGATGGTGGCTTTCGGATTGACCTCCAGAATTGTGCCTCGGCCATTATTACCTTTGCATTAGCTAAAAGGATATAATGAGTAAAATAAAAATCTCTTTGCAAACGTAAAACACGTGTTGTATGGGAACAGATGAGTGGATCTGTTAAGGATCATAGAATGAAATCAATACAAACATTGCCAAAATGCTGTGTGGATCATTCATGGTGGACTCACAGAGCATCTTGATGACCTGTCGGCGGCGCCCGTTCTCCACAGTCAGGTTCCTTTGGCTGCTGCTGTAGCAGTTCTTCCCCAGATGCCGTCTGGCGTGCCGCCTCTCTCTGCCTAAATGAAGGCCCATCACCAGATACAGAAAGCTGATGATCATCACTGGGATGAAGAAGAAGCACGCAGTTGTGATCTGCATGAGCAAGTTATAGATCCACAGGGGCTTGAGCACAGTACAAATGGCTGACTCCTCCATTTTCTCTGGCAGGTAGAAGATGCCATGCAGGGAGGTGTTGGGGATGGCGCAGATCATTGATACCACCCACACCACCGTGATGACACGCTTGGCATGCTGGTTGGTGGACAGGTACCGGGTTTTTAGAGGATGCACCACGGCGATGTACCTCTCCACGCTCAGCGCTGTGACGTTGAGGATGGAGGCGAAGCAGACCGTCTCGAAGAGGAAAGTCTTAAAGTAGCAGCCGCCCTCGCCGAAGGGGAACGGGTAGTTCTGCCACAGGTCGTAAATCTCCAAGGGCATCCCGAACATCAGCACCAGGAGGTCTGACACGGCCAGGCTCACAAGGTAGAAGTTGGTGGGGTTCCTCATCCTCTTGTGCTTTGCTATCACGGCACAGGTGAGCACATTTCCAGACAGGCCAATGAGAAAGATGAGAAGGTAAATCACCGTCACCGGGAGGAAGAACGGAGATCTTTTGGGACCAAGAATTTCCAAAAGATTGATTTCAGTGAAGTGTTCATTGGTGAAATTCTCGGAGGCATTTAACGGCAGACTGGCGTTGTAGAACGGCGCAGACAAAGCGGAGGCCTGCGAAGGCAGCTCCATTATGGAGTCAGAAGAGCCGGAAAGACCACACTAAACGTCAACACTTCTTCCTGCACCGTTGTGCCTGGATTTGTTCAACTCTAAGGGTCTGCAGTAAAAAGAAAAACAAAAACCAAAATGATTAACAGCTCGGAGAAACCTGCTTATTGGAGCACAACGTCTGTTTAAAATTCTTCTCCAGAAACTTTTACTGTCGACCCTTTTGACCAAGTTACTGAACACCCTAGACAGGAAATCAAATACGTCTGCTGCAGATTCAGAGATGGAGGAAAACCCTCTTCCCTCCGCTAACAACAGCAAAGGGTCAACAGGTGACTTTTTTTACCCATTTAATTGAAGAGAAAGTTGGATTCCTCGTGTTGGAGAAGAAATAAAACAACATTTGAGCATCAGTCCTCATCCTAGAACCAACCTGATTTTAACCTTTGTTTTCTGGCTTCCTTTTTTTCCACAACAACAAATCTCGTTTGTACTCGAGGAACAAATTAAAAAATGCACACACATACAATCACTTTCAGTTCTAAATAGAGAGAAAATATTTTAAAAAAGGAAACTGAATAGAAAAGCAAAGAAACTGTGGGTGTAACAATTCCTTTTGACAACAATTCTATTCATTTCATATCTAGTGGATGACGATTCGATTTGCTTTTGATTTTGTTTCATTCTCAATGATCCTATTTGAGCCAATTCACTGATCAAAAATGGAACCAGAACATCTTTAGCCAAAACTTCAACCAGTGTGACTCAGATAAATATCTGCTACTGAACAGTGCAGGTGAACTTTTCCAGATTTCTTGTATTTCTTCAAGATATTCAAATGTAAATTAAATATGTGAACAAACAAGTAAACAAGAATGAATGTCAAATCCATTCACATTTGAGTTTCATTAAGTTTAACTGAAAAATTAAGAATAAACCTGTGCCTCAATCCAAATGGTATTTTCCATTATTGATGATCCATTTATTTCATTTTGAAACCTTTTTTTAATGGAGTATGTCGATTAGATTTGATTCGATTAACAGCTGGCAGATTCAGACAGATTCATCTGGTTGGATCTTAGGAATAGAAAGCGATTCATCGTTACACCCCTAATTGAAACTGAATAAATCTTAAGAAAAGAAACATTAAAACATTAAATCAAGTTGTTCTCTTAGAGACAGAAGCCAGGTAACGCGTCAGAGAACTGCATTCTGTGAAATGCTGCTTTCAGCCACAATAATAGAGTTCAGATCGTTCTCATCAAGTCCTGGCTGTTGAGATAATTGTCATCCACAGCATGAGCTGATACATGCTAATGACTTCTTCTAAAAGGTTAATTATGAAGCCATATCAGGCTTGTCATATTTCAAATCCATCATTTTTACAGATAAAGTAACATCAGACTCATTTATCAGTCAACGACATTTCAGTGCAACAACTGACTGTTTGTTCAGCTTAAAAAAGAATAACAGTTTTCATTGTGTTTTTCTTTTTGATTGATAAAAGTCTGAAATATCTGTTGTTTTCTTTCAGTTTTTGAATAAAAGTCAGAAGTATTTCAATCTGATTCCTTACCTTGATGAGGATGGACTGCAGGTGGGTTTTTAAGCTGCACATTCTGGTGGATCATGCTTGTTGTCTCAGTTGGGGGAATCAGATCAACACATAGATCACATACAGATGGCCAGCTGGATGTAAAGTTGGTATGAATGGAATTAAAATAAGGAGAAAGGGTGGAGGGCTGACAGATGAGGAGGTCCGCGAGCGCTGCGCTGCTCCGTCCCCCTCGGAGAGATTTTCTGGTGAGATGGAAACAGGGAAAGCGAGAGGGAGCAGGAGAGGAGGAGAGAAAGGGAAGAGAGAAATGCTGGCTCCACATCCTCTGGTTTGGGGGGGGACTTGCAGTTGATTCACAAAAAGACAGAAGACGGAAAAAAACACAATACTAGAACAGCAAAATATGCAATTGTTTTTCTGGAATTCAACAAATAGACTTTTTATAATGTTTAGATTTCAGTCTCGAACGAAAGTTTTTCAAAGCTGATTTCACAATGCATTTTAAAAAGGAAATATATATATATATAAAGTTCAGCTAAAGACAATAACCCTTGTGCTGTGGGGTGCAGATGACCCCACACTTCCGTCGATGTGATATCCCTCCCATGAAAAGGCAAACAGGATTTGATGTTTTTAAACTTGGCCTGTCCGACAGCTGAGCAAACAGAAATGAGCTGAGAGCCTCTTGTGTTAGATAGATTTTAATGTTAGAAATCTTCGAACACACAAGGTGTGTATTTGTATAAACTCCTTTTGTAATTTAAACTACTTTATTTATATTTTTTATGTTTGTATCCTTTTTTTGATGGACCGGACAGAAAACAAGAAGAGAGAGAGATGTTAGGGGGGGGAGTAATAGCACACAAGACAGGGGACAAGTCACATACAAACTTGTCAACATGTACACAATACAGCTACAGTTCACATTTGTGCATGCAAACCAACACATGTAAAGCATTTCATTCTGTCACTATACTGTTTGTACAAAGGTGAGCAGACACCTGTGTTCAGGTGAGTGTTTATATTTTGCTGAGGTGGATGATGGAATGTGAACAAAGGAGGGAGAGTTCCCGGCCAGCAAGCAGAGGCGGTGGACGCTAACTCGCTGCGTGAATCACGTTTGGTGCGAACTCAGGTTTATTCTTTACTGTCCTCACAGGCGGTCAAACCTGTAGGACAACCACAAAAACCCACAGCACCCGTACGGGTCAACACCTCGTACAGCTGAATGTAACCAAGGCTTTACCGAATTGTCTTCCTTAATGTATTAATGCAGAACAAAAAACTGCAGCTTTCAATCAGACAAATAACACTCCAGTTCCTGTAAGCTCCATCTTTATTTTTTGATGGTGTCCTCTTAAGTTATTCCACAAACCCAAAGATTTATGGAAGCTGAGTTTTCTATTTAATTAAACTCCAAACGTTCAGCTGAGGAAGAGGAAGGAGGTGTTTTTCTTAAAGAGAAAGAGAGGTCAAAAGGTTCAAAGATGCAGGAATGACAGTTTTCTGATGAAACAGAGAAAACACCAGAACAAGAACGAACAGAGATGTGTCAGGAGGCGTGCAGAGCTTCGGTGCTTCTTTCTTCCGGGTTGGCGTGCTGTCAGCTCCTCTTTGCTGCTCATAGAGGAAACGCTGAATGATTACCAGCTGTGAGGACGCCGGACAATTCTCTTCTGCTGAGTTTGCCTCATTATTTTGCTGCAACTCCAAACAGCAGAGGAGTTTCAGTCATTTTTCTGAATCACGCGTCACAAAGGAAACTCTCAGCGTTTGTCTTTTTTCCAATAATCAATGCAATCAAATGCAATGATCAGACTGAATCTGGGCTTTTTCCGCTCCAAGGTCTGACCGACAGATACCGATATTAGAGGACGACTCTTTAGCCCTTTTAAACTATTAAAGACATTTGTCTCCTTTCTTTTAGAAATCTAGAATTATTGTGGACAGCCCTGAGGGTCTTTCTGTCTATAAATGGAGGTTAATGCCCAAGTAATTCAATTAAATCTCTTGAGAGCCCGCGCAGTGATATTATTAATCCATTTATTTTTTCTGAGAGAACAGTTTAAGACCAGATTCCCAGAAATCCCCCCTCCCAGATCCTCAGCTCTGTGATGGAAAGCTGTTCATTCAGTTTCAGGTTCTGGAGCGTTCATAAACACGAGTGTCCTTGATGCTCAGCTTCAGTTTGCATGCGTGAATCATCTTGCAGTAAAAACAACCTTCTTCAGTCCCTCCAGCTCAGATACTGCGATGGATATATTCTGCACATGTGATGGTTTCAACAAGTCTGTCTGATTTATGTCGATACGTAGTGCTTTTTCACCTTCTTCAAGGCCCAAAGAGCTGGGCAGTCTCAGTGCCACTCACACACTGTCGGACTCTGATGACTGTTGTGGAAATTCCTCTTGACAGAGATGGATGAGGGACGTGTCTCCTGCAGCTGTTCAGAACCACGGCCCACTTCCAAAGTTTGGTTTTGAAAGACTTGAAGTACCTAAATGTGCTCTGCAGCACGTGGGTCTTTCAAATGCATCACATTGTCTGCAAGCAAATCACATTACGCTAAAATAAACAATTAAAGTTTAAAAAAAAAAAGAAAATGAAGCTCATCCAGGTAACAAAAGAATTAGATTCCATGGCTTTTCATCTGAAGGTAAGTTTCTCAGTGAATTTCTTTGAATTGGATCAGCACACACTTGTTAGAAGAATGCTAAACAGAAATCCAAACTCTCCCATCCTGACGTCCCTCTGGAGAATTTGAAAATGTACAATGCAATAGTCCAAAAGGTTTCTGCAGCATCATGCAAGTTCTGCAGCATCTGTTCCTTTATTTGGGTCTAAATACATGAATCAGCTTTGTGTTTGAGCTGCACTGGAGATTTAGGCCTTCTGTTGTTTTGAATGCAGTTTTGTGGGGGAAATGGGATTTTTTTTTTTCATAATGAATGTCAGAAACGTTATCGAGGACACTTTTTTCTTCTCACACACATGAACTTTTTCCAATTCCAGAGACAAAAATAAAAGAAGCCTGGTTTGGTTCATTTGTCTCTCTTATAGATGCATGACCTTCCTAATGCAGCTTTGGCTGCAGCTTTACAGTAAGCAGTAATTTGCAGCAGATGAAGAGTAATCTGTGAAAAAAATGTCCAAAGTGGCCAAAATGATTCATGACATGACTGTCAAACCCTGCTTGCTTTTCTATGGATCAACCAGTGAATCATCTAAAATAACCTAAAATTATGAACAATAACTGGAGATTATAATGTTTGTGTAAAAATCACATGTAAAATGTATTGGAGAAATGTATTTTGCTGTTTTTGTCCAATTGGAATAAAAACTGATAGTAATGGGTTAGATCTCCTATCAATCAGACAAATATTTATAATCTTCTACAAAGACTCAAAGGAAACTTGCCATTCATTTTTGTTCTTTTAATATTTAGGTGTATTCTTAGTTTTATTTATCATCTAACTGCTGTGTTATTAAAGGAGCTATGATAGTAGTAAGGGGGTGGGGCCCCGCGCTGGGCCACCTGGCGCGGTGGGAGGGCTGCTCTCCTGACTGGGCTGGGCCTTGCGCTCTGCGCTTCAGTACCTCACTGCGCTCGGGTGTTGGGGGCCCATGTGCTGGTCCTGCGGGCCCTGGTCTGGGTGCTTGGCCAGCCTGCCTGGCGGGTGGATCTCCTCCATTGACCCCACAGTATGGGTGCGGGGGCGGGCCCTGGTCGGCGCTGCCGCCTCGGCGGGTGTCTTGGTGTGGGGATGGCGGGGGGTTCTCCCTCCTTTTTTGTGCATTCCATCATCCACTTCAGCTTAACATAACATTCACCTGAGCACAGGCGTCAGCTCACCTTTACACCTTCGAATAGTGTGCGTGACAGAATGTAATGCTTTACATGTGTTGGTTGGTATGCACAAGTGTGCGTGTGAACTGGATGTGGACAAGTTTGTGAACACTCTCGGAGCCGGCAGGTATGTAACAGCTGAGTGTGTGGACAGGCCCCGCCCATTTTAGACCAACACTCACTATTGCAATGGGTATAAGCTCCAACATTTTGTTGCCTGTAGATTAACAACTCTACCTTCCCTTCACTGTAGTCCTTCTCTAACTTCTATAATCCACCATTTCTCTTTCCCCCCTCCACCCCCCAACTCTCTCCTTTTCCCCCTTTCCTTTTCCGTCCGGTCCAACAAAAAAGACACACAAAAAAATCAATATTAATAAAGTTTGGTTTAAATTACAAAAGGGGCTTATACCAACATACATTTTGTGTTCGCTATGATTTATAACCCCCGATTGTAAGAGTAAAATCTGTCTAATACAAGAGGCTCTCAGCTTATATCTGTTTGCTCAGCTGTTGGACAGGACAAGTTAAAAAAAAAAAAAAAGGAGCTATGATAGTAACAAGGTAATTTCTCCTTTGTGGGATCAATAAAATGTTATTTTATTCTAATAACCTGCTGTAAAATGCTGCATTTGGTACGTTAAAGGATGTGCAACACCTTCCTATTTTTAGTTCATTTATTTACATTTTTAGTGTATTTTTTAGTGTTACCATGCATGAAAAGTGCTTTATGAATAAAAATTGATTTGATTTGAACAAGCATAGACACATTCATGAACAGACTGGTGAAAAGCTGCCCTCCTATGAAATGTCTCCACTTTTTGAGTAACTATGTAACTATGTAAGGCAATAAAGAAATAAACAGCATCTCTCTATATGTGCTCTTTTTACATTGTGATTAAAAAGTGTTGGAGCGTTGTCCTCCCATTCTGACAGCAAAGGTTATGAAAGCAAATTTAATTCCAATGCAGCAATTCATGCATGAAACATTACACTGCCGTGCTGTCTGCCCCCAATAAAGTTTGACCATCACTCTGAAAAACAGAACACCCACTAATCTGCTCCTGCCAGCATTTTAGCCTCTATTTTTAGCCTCTAATTGAAGCTTTTATGACCAGGAGCAGTAAAGATACCTCTGGCTTTTTCAAATCACACACTAATAAAACAGTAAATTCTCTCTGTTTGGCCGCTTTGAGAGGGGAAGTGGTAAATGGCATTTTTCTGCCTCTATTCAGATGTGCATTTGAAAAGGAAAAGCTTCAACAGCAGCAAGTGTTAAAATAGAAAGTCCTGAAATTCATTCATTTTTATTCATTTCATTTTTAAGATTAGCTGTATGTACATTGCTCACAACAAGTTAGTAATGTTGTGAAAACTCAGTGGAGGTTTGTTTCACTTCACAGATTGTTGGGGATAACTGCACTCCTCATTTAGTGTTTTGAACAGAATGGTCTCACTGTGTTCAGTGTGTCTGACTTATTGGAGCCAAAACCAAAAAAGAAAAACTCTTTCAAAGTGGCATCAATCTCAACATTCTGTAGGTATGAAAAAGCTGATTTTACCAGTAAGTCAATCCAAGTTCTTCATTCAAACAAACAGACGAGCAGCACCACCTGGCCATAGCGCCTTCTGGTTGGTCGAAGGCTGTCAGGTGTTGCAGGTGAACTTGGTGAGTCTCAGTGTCATCAGCAGACTTGCATCAAGACAGAGAACTACTGTCAGAGTTTGTGACAGACCCAGGAGTGGAGCCCCGTCTGCGACAGACCACAACCTAAGGACCTCTGCACTCAGACATGGCTTTGCAAACGCCTCACAGCTGCAGGACGTTTGCCAGATGTGAGGGTACCAGGGTCTACACACAAACCGTTCAGCTCCACCGCTTTCACCAGAATGGTGACTCCACTGACACCGTTGTGAACGTTCACAGCACAAAACCATGTGACCTGCACAGTGCAGCAACAGGCTACTGTCCTGTGCACTGAGATAGATATAATGGTCATCAACGTTGCTGCAGAAGGCGAGGTGAGCAATGGTGGCAAAGAAGCAACAGTCTGGGCAGACATCACCAGTCAGAGCAAATAGACGGTCCAGTGAATGACCTCAGAGACATCATTGAACCATCATCACCCCCAATTCCACCAGAACACCCCCAACTTTCTGTTCCTGGATGATAATGCTCAACCACATGGTGCCAGAAGGGTCAAGTTGGAGTGGCTCATATGATTTGACCAGCAATGACCTCTGACCTGAATCCCATAGAGCACGACTGGGACCAGCTGAAGCAGGGACCAGATGATGGGACCCCCGAGTGACCTGCAGAACTATATGTAGCACTTATGGAAGAGCGGAATGCTTCAGAACAACATCATGAGTCTGGTGAGAAGACGCCGCTGTCAAGCTGTCATAGCAGCAAACAGTGTTGGGTAACTTACTTCTAAAAGTAATTGATTACTTTACTTAGCTACTGGATCGAAATTGTAATTCAATTACTTTACTCACTACCTCTTCCAAAAAGTCATTCACTACTTGTTACGTTACTTTACTTTTTTTCCATTCATATTCAAATTCTCAAGGGAAGAACAGCTTCACACAAACAAGATCCTCTTGTCTTTCATTTAGGAGAGCTCCTTTGAAAATGAGATTTTTTATCAATTAGTCTTTAATTTCAACAGGACTTATCTGGTTAAATACAGGTAAATAAATAAAATAAAAACTATATTTTTAAAGCAATAACCTTGTCTCAGTTATGAAGATGGTTCAAGACATGACCTGCTTCATTTGAATTCAGACAACAGTGTGAAAAATGACACAAAAAGAAGTTACTCTTACAACATATGTGGTCAATGCTACAGGTCAAAGTCAGATGTGGAAAATACTGTTTCGTCAAATTCGTCTGTATCAGATCTGCAACCAAGCCAGTCTTAATGCCTCCGTGTTCATTTTGGCTGACTTTATGTGTTGCAGTACAACGAGTTGCACCCAATGCATCAGTCTCTCTCTTTCTACAACTGTCTTTTGTGCACAGTTCTGCAGGGCTGTGAGTCTACCAAGCTGTGCAACTGTCCAACATCACTCTTCGTTATGTGTCATCTACATCTTATCGATCTGATTTCTCTGTACACTCTGAGCCTTTTCAGACTTTCGAATGCTCCATTACTATAATCCCTGTGCAATAATACGTCATTCATCCAAACCAAAGTGGAGAAAAGTGTCTTTAATTGCACACTAGAGTACTGGAAAAGACTTGGAACCCTAACCCTAACCCTTTTCTTCCATTTTTCAACTAAACATGATCCAGTTTACAGCAGATAAGTGTGTGGGTCTTAAAGCGACGGTTGTTCCTGACATCTGAGCACAATTACAATGCTGCACGCCTCCAGAACATGAGAGACACGAGTGCAGTGTCATCTATAATAAGATTGCCTGTAATTATTATAACAAATCATTTTCTTGCATGTGGTTGTCAATCAGTCACAGCAGAGCTTCATGAGTAAATCATCAGAAAGCCTCAGAACAGCAGAAAAAAACATATTTATGTTTACTTAGCGCTGATAAATGTTGTTTTCTGACTTCAGGCTTCACAAACATGATTCTGCATGATGGCTTTCATCAGTTTTGCTCTTTTCTGTTTTTATTTTTAAACTAAACCTATACTATGAATAATACAAACAATAAACTGACAGAAGGATGGTTTATTAAGTGATGGTGAAATGTTGGTGTTGTCTGCTGTACATGGAGACACACAGTGGATAAAAGCCTCACTGTACTAACTTGACAAGGTGTCAGACTCATCGTCTCCTAAATGTTTTATGAACCACTCTGAGCAGGTTAACAGAAAGGGAGGCTTTCTATGTTTCCATGATTGGTTCGATTTTATCTGAAACCTCGGATGAAAACCAACTTTTGAGACACTTCAGTACAAGCTTGTTTTGTCTTTCTTGAATTCTTGTTGACCTATTTTCTGGAACTGACATTTACATTATCTTTGAAAGGCAGCTATCAAACCTTTGAAAGAAAAAAAATCTGTCTTTATGACGAAAAGCTTGACTTAATTTATGTATGTATTCATAAATGAAACTAGGCGCTCAGTCTTATAATTACTTTACCCTGCAAAAGTTTAACGTCAGGAGACATACTGTTTTCACCTTTTTTACCTTTTCTCCAAAAATTAGCCTTTTTAAGCAGTTTATCTCCAGAGCATCGTTAATGCACAAACACGGAAATGTAAGAACGTTTTCAATTGATCAAATAGTTTTCTACTAAGAACATCAATATTTATTCATTGAATCAATTACTTCATTTTCTAATAAAGTATTTATTAAATTCCATTTGGGCAAAATAACTAATTTTCCTCCCTTTTTAATGGAAGAATTCATTAAGGTTAATTACAATGTTTTACTAGGAAAAAGTTACACAACAATAAGCAGCTTTGGAACCAAAAAAAAGCAAACATTTGTCCTTCATTTTTATTGTCTGAAATGCTTTGATTTGTAAAGCCTTAACTCTGAAATCCCAGAAGTGTAATTTGTGTGCACAAAACACATCCACAGTAAGATAAACAGAACAATAAAGACTTGAATGTCTGCAGTATTACTCCAAGAAAACAAAGAGGCTGATATACAGCCATCCATCTGTAGCCCTTCTATACTCATGTAGTGAAAGAGTGGGCTCTGGGTTCGTATTCTCTTATTGGGTTCACCTAAATGTTAAGTTGTATAATTTTTTGTTTTGGATCTATGGCACAATGGGGAGCACAATGAAGCATATACTCTACTGTTGGTGTAGGTGTGAGAAAAACAAAAAATCTCTCAACTCAAAGATAAAATGCACAATAACCCTCCTTTTAATAATAAAGGATTTAGAAAAAACAATGCTTTGTTTATGACCAACCAAACAAAGAATACAAAATACCGTACAGGCTTTTCTGTAAAAAACATAAAGTCACACACTCACAGTGTATTCAAAATTCTCAGTTTGAATTGAAATGGACTAATCAGTTATTAACTAAAACTAAAACCGGCAAACCCGTGTTTAAACCTACGTTGCAGGCCCGAATCGTTGCTCGTGTATGTTGAGACCAAAAACTCCACAGTCGCTTCACTCGAACAGCAAATCAAATATAAACAAAGTACCTTGTGCATGTAGAATATAAATCCAAGCCGACTTCACCGCCTTTGATCTACTGGTGAGAACACACTGCACTGTCCCCCTCTCTCTCCAAACTCGTCACACAACTTCAACAAAAGGTAAAATTACACAAACACCTTTAAAGCAATATACATTTTAATCATAATCCTTTAAAATAAACAAATTAATCTTAACAAAACATAATAAATGAACATGCTATTGTTTAACCTATTCATGTAGTTAAGATGTAATGTATTATTTGGTTTAATATCCTCTATGTGTTGTGTGTGATATAAGGCATCATATCATTTATCCTGGCTACATATCCATCCATCTATCTTCTTCCGTTCATCCGGGACCGGGTCATGGGGCCAGCAGTCTTAGCAAACATGCCCAGACTTCCCTCTCCCCGGCCACTTCCTCCAGCTCCTCTGGGGGACCCGAGATGTTCCCAGGCCAGCGTGTTCCAGCGTGTCCTGGGTCCATTCAGATTCAATGTCCCCAGCCTCCCTCGGTAAGCTCTTCTGGATGTGGGAGTTAAAGACTTGCGACGTTTCCAGCAGACCCTCACAGTACGTTTGGGTCAGCCAAGTCTTTCCAGCCTCCTCCCCACCAACGAATCCAACTCACCACCAGGTGGTGATCAGTGGACAGCTCTGCCCCTCTCTTTACCCGAGTGACCAAGACACATGGTTGAAGGTCGCCTGAAATGACTGTGTTGATCATAGACCTCCTGCCGAGGGTGTCCTGATGCCACGTGTATTAAAACTATTTATCTAATCTTTTATTTCCCTCTAAGAGAATTTTTCAAGTACATAATTATTTTTTTTTAATTATTTTAACTGCTTTTTAATCAACTAAAAGTTCAAAGTTTTGAAATCCGGGAAAACTCTGTGCTCCAGTTTAGGAAAGTCCTTCTGCTCCAGAAAAGAATAGTTTTTCTTTCAGACATAAAACAGAAAAAGCGTTGACCTTCAGCTCATCTTTCATTGGTGTGATAACCTGAGATAACCAACCCTGCTTTTATTTTGATGCATTTTGACTTCCACCTTGAGCTGAGATCTTGCAGACAAAGCAATCGACTTTATTGCACCCAGACAGTAAAACTTCAGCTAAATGTTTTCCAAGGATCTTGTTTAGTTAAAAATTTCTGCTTTAGTAGGTCAGCGCCAAACCTTTTTATTCATTGTGTTTTTGACAGCAGGTATACTTTAGGATGTTCAACATTCTAAAATAGTCAGTTTGCTTAAAAAAAGTGTTTAATAAATGTTAAATATGACATTCAACATGAGTCAGTATGACATTTATAGCTCTTTGTCCTGCATTTAACCCAGTAACACATTTGAGGTGTCACTCAAAGGTTTCTTTGGGCATCCATGGCCTAAAAACCAAGACATATACGGATTTGGAAGCAGATTTAGTTAATTAGATCTGTTTTTTCTAAATGCATTCTGTAAAATATGAAGTTAGCTAAAATCAGACACGCTTCCTACAGACGTGTGGCAGAAAGTTTTAAAATGACTCTTCAGAGGTCAGAAAGTCCTCCTTCTGTTTTGTTTGTGTGTTTATCAACGTACCATGGCAGCAGCAAACACAGCCAATTACATAACCATGGTTTTGGTTGGGGTTAGCACAATGATTGATATGATACAGATTTCATTATCTGTCAGAATTGTTTGAGACTACTGCAGCTAAAGGCCCTTGGCCATGAAGAACAGCAAGCATGGCCGCTAGAATTGATGCACATCTTTTAGTCAATGGAAACTAACACAACTTCAAGCAATCACATAGTGAAGACTATATAAAAATGGTTTGATTTGATAATTGTTTATTTCGTGTTGTTCGGTTCAAATCTTTTGTGTATGAATGTTTCCAAATTAGCTGGTGGGATGTGTGATGCAGGAAGACAAAAAAACATCACCGACACTATGAGGAAGTTCATGTGTGTGTCACTTTAACTTGTTGGTTCTTCAACAATTGCTCTGCTTTAGCACTGAACTGCCTTAGTTCACTGCTAAGGCTAATTTATTATAGTCAGTAATTCAAGTTAAAAACTGACCAATCAGATGCCTCAACAAAAGTAGGTGGAGCCTATGTGTCCAGTTCTTATAGACAGTCAAAGACTCACACGACTTCACTCACTTTGTTTTGAGCCGGAAGTAAGCAATCAACGGATCCACCCATCTGCAAAGCAAAAAGAAAGCATTATTGTGATTAATTATGGACAAATGTACAGTAAAAATAAAAGGTGAAATGTGCTAAAACGTAAATTATAGACAGTGATGTGGAGGGAGTTACAACAGCTGCAGTCCCTCCATATGTTTCTGTTTCTTTATTTCATGTGATATTTTTTGATTTTATGGCTGTTCAGCCACTTTTGGACCTTCAGCTGTTTATTTCATAACATTTTTTCTCACCAGATTAAATCTGATTCAGTATCCATACCTTAAACTTTAAAAAACTCCCTTTAAGTGAATGAGTTGACATTTGGGCCAAACAGGACAAGATACGGACATAAGATGAAAATACTATTAAGAAAACATTTAAACATTTTCTGATTTATTTTTTGAATAGTTGGATATAATCATGTTATATCCAACTAGTTGTTAAAGTATGTAAATCATCAGCTAATGTCATTAAGGGTTTATTATACAGTAAGTTCTTGTAATGTTTTACTTGTGTTTGGATGACCTTAATTAATCTGCCTAATACAATCGTTTGCTTATCTTATGATAACTAGAGGAGTAGAAGGTTAAAAATAACCTAAGTTTCCCTTGGAAAGAAAACAGTGAAGATATTTTTCTGGATATCTGAATCACTTTGGTTCTAGTGTTTTTTAAGTCATTTTAGGCACAAAGATACATTCTTTTGTAATCTTTAATATGAGAAACACATTCAAAAAGACACACGGAAAGCATGAACTAAACATTTATGAGGCGGCCGTGGTGCAGCAGTAGGGCAGTCGACCTCTGATCAGAAGATTGCAGGTTTGAGTCCCACCTTACCCGCTCAAGTGTTCTTGGGCAAGACACTGAACCCCACAATGCCTCTAGTGGAAGGTTGGCGCCAGTGTTCGTCAGCGGAGCCGCCATCAGAGTGTGAGAATGTATGAATGGGACTGTGACTGTAAAGCACTTTTGGGCTTTAAGGAAGGTAGAGAAACACTTTACATGTATACGCCATTTACCATTTTTTACGCCATAAATGAAATATCAACAGGCCTTGATGATCAGAAGATCTCATGTTCCTCAAAGGCCGGACCTCCACTTACAGGAACAAACCCTGAAACGCTCAGCGGACCAGACTACGTGACTCATGTGCACTTCAGCTCAGTATTGGCAGCAAGATAATACGTTACTTTGCCAGGAAAAAAAGGCACCTTGATTGTTCATTTACTGACACTGCAAAAAAAAAAGAAAAAACAATGGAAAAGGAAAAGGAAAGCACACATGTGATCCACTTAGACTTCCCAGCAGCTGTTTTTAATGAATTACATGAAATTCTACAAATACGATTGGATGTAATCAATATCTTAAGCAATTTGTTTTCTTAATACTCGTGGTAACATCTTTGCAACAACACATTCACTGGATTTTTAAGGTTTTCAAATAATCAAATCATTTCTCCATTTTCTGCTATTATCTCTGGTTTAACAGGGTTAGGGGCTTCTCACCTCTCAAATTATATTCTGAAATTTCATTAAAAAGTCAGCTGTTATGCTTCCTTTACAGCTAAAATACAAATAACACATATTTATTACAGCCTGATGAAAGAGTCAAAAGTGTAGGAGAAACACTTGTTTTGTTTTCACTTTAATTCTGTATTTTTTTGTGTCTAATTTGCAAAATAATTGGTTGTCAACACAGATCCAAAATACCACATTACCCACAGCGATTTCCATGCTGTTTCTGAGACAAACATCGTCATTTAGTGGCCAGAAATCAACAAGATAAATGTGACAGAGCTAATAAATCTCCTGTAGTTTACTCTGCAGGTCCTGGTGGAGTCAATTTATGGCTCAGCCTTGGAAGTGCCACTGTTGGCCTGACAGTCTAATAAACTGGAGCGTGAGATCTATCATTAACAATGAGATTCTCCACAGTGAAGACAGTTTGTTAGGAAGTAAAGTGACCTTTACGGCATAACGGTTGGGAACAAATTTCCCTTCGAAGCAAATGCCACAAATGTTTTTGTTTTTTTTCAAATGAAGCGTCTATATTCCAAAGTTCACATGGTTTGGTTGTGTTGGATGTTTTCAAATGTTCCAGCATAAAAAAAGTCAATCTGATAAGAACTGCCAGAACTGCACCTCTGATTTCATGTGCCATTAATAGAAGGAAATGCCACTGCTTCATTTACAGCTGAAATATAAAGCAATAACAATGCAAACAGTACCAGCTGGTTTTCTTTCTCACAGTAGCATCTGTTCTCACCCAATGAATCACATAAGCTTTCAACCAACTGACATTTTGAGGTGTATGGCTATTGTTCAGCCAGAGGATGAACCTTGCTTTGTTGGTTTTTCAAGTGTTGTGACATTTGGCTGCATGATTCGTTATCTCTTTATTGGACGAGCCATGACGTAACCTGCTTGACAGAAAGGATTTGACCATTTTAAGGCTTTAAATCCGTCAGTGAGAGCCGACAGCTCAGATAAGAGGAGGGATATGAAAGGCAAAAAGCTGTTTAAGATTATAACTCTTTCACACTGATTTCATGTGTTTGTCTAGCAACATTTCAGCATTGCAAAGCCACTGTTTGGAGAGCCATAAACATCACTGGATGACACTTTGAGTCCTGAAAATGTCTCTTTTCCTAGATGACATGTTTACTTTAAAGATCAATTTAACAAACATTTTCTCCTCGCATCTGATGATTGGATCCAAATGAGTCTGATTTAATTAAACCAATAAAAGTCAAACAGCTTCAAAAAAAAATACACAAAAAAGAAGACTAAAAAATGACCTAAAAACAAACAAATCAATCCCACCACAAACGAGCCAGTACACTTGTGTGTGTTTACGTATTTTACCTGGAATTTCGGGAGCTCAACCAAATGATTTCCAAGGTTGTAGTTTTAGGCCTTAGTCACAACTGCCCTTATGGGTGAATATGGGCGGTCTGCAGGTGAAACGTGGTCAAACCTGTATGGGGCACACAGGTGACCCGCATGAAATATCAGTCACAAACCGCTCGGCCAACCAGAGAGAGAAAACGTTCATGCACATTTTAGGATATTACAGATGGGTCCTGTGGTCAGGCGTGGCGTGGCGGTCTGGCTGGGCAACAATTTGACAGGTGGTAAATATTTCACCACGCCATGTTCAAATATCTGAACTTTGGCGAAGACTTTGCGTTGCATCAACCAATCAGGACAGCGGCTATGGCCTGTGACACTGATGGAGGCGAATCTCATCGTTGCCGTTTGTTCTCTTTCTGAACTTTAGGATATTTTTCCTATTTGTATTAAGACAACAATAAAGTTTCCTCTAATTCTGTTCCTAATTTGTATTTTTTCTGACTAATGGACCGAGGAGGTTTTTCAGACCTCTGAAAAACTCACATGTGAGGAAGAAAGAAAAGTTTTATCTGAGGAGGTCAAAGTTTTGAGAAAGCGCTCTTCGATAGAATTATGACTGCTTTTGTATTATTCAGAGCAGGACAATGTTTGGTTTTAACATCTCGAGAGCTTTAAGAATTGTGACTGATGCTGCATGTTGGCTCACCTGACTGTGTGTTTCTGGATTAAGACTTTCTATTCACCATCGAGCTGATCATTTACTCTCCTCGGTCCAAATGACAAACCCTCTCTCCGGACTTGGAAAAATATTTCCACAGGTTGTTACGGCAGATGGCCGTATTGTTCGAGTCGGCCGGTTTTGGCAAGTTGCAAAGAAACGGCGACTTAGGTTTAAAGTTCTGCACAAAGCTCAGACTCTCTAAGCTGGGATGATAGCGGGTCGCTGAGGGCAGGGAAATGTCAGACAATGCTCCTCAAACTTCATTACATCCTGTTAGACCACAGAACTCCTTCAATTATTCAACCAAAGTAAATTATTCAGAGTCAGACTAATATTCTCGTGTGTTTGATGTCACGTCTGAGCAGCGCACACACATTTCCGCTCGCCAAACCTCACGCTGGCCGGATTTCAGGACCGATCGTTGGAGATAAACAATGCGGTCTCCACCTCACACACACCACACCCTGCATGTCGCAACAGCCATGACTAAATAAAGGCTTTTCCTGGCGTAAGCTTTTGTTTGTGATGCATCATCTGAAGGAAGCAGAAAATGAGTCAGAGTTCAGAGGGAAAATGCACATCCATCGCATGTTTGGACGCAAACCAGAGCATTTGAGGAAACAGAAAACTATTTACACACAGTCCGTACAACATTCAGTACAAGGGAGCTCAAACATATGTGTAAATACAAAATACCTGGACGCTCCCCATGTTCTGACATACCAGATGAGATTTAAACCAGAACCATCTGGGAAGTCCTGGAAATTGTCATCAATCACTGCTGATTTGATTCATCCATTACCCTTCGTTACCAGCTAGCTTCACGTTGTAGCAGATTGGAGACAGTTGATAATTGCAAAATATGCCAAAACTAATTAGAAGAAACCATTTTTCTAAAGAAAAGCCCTGATTGCAGCTCTACACTGTGATGAATATTTGGCAGGAGTGAAATGCAAAAGGCAGAGGAAAATGTGAGGAGTTGTGAACTTCTGATGCATTGTGGGAAATGGAAGCCTTTATGTTTAACTGCAGCGTAATAGAGTTATAAATCAAAACATCAACATTTGTACAAAAAAGGCTGAAAACTCTCTGTTACTTCAAGGATTAGAAATTTTAAAAATTAAGAAAAACTTTGTAATCTGTTCCCAAATTTAATTTAAGTACAAACTTTTTTTTTTTTCATTTTTATAACAATTTCCAAACTGTAAAGTTTTAATTATAGACAATAAATCACAGATCTGGAATTTACTTTTACGCTGCCAACACCTGAAATATTTTAATCTTTACAATCTATAAGTGAATGTGTCACCTAAACCTTGTAGTTTGATATATTTTCACTCCAACTTATGTTATGAAAATAATAGGTTTTGCACTTTTGAAAAAAACAGTGTTCTGGTGAATGCAGGACCGTTGCTGCTCACAGAAGGTAAAAAAAAGCAGAATTAACAATTTACTGCACTCTGCAGAACAACAGCTGGATGTCGCTTTAAAACCTACAAACACATCAGGAGAAAGTTTGAATTTCACCACAGAAATCTGATCAAATAGGAACATAAAACGAACCCTGAAAAACATCAAAATAAAGGTCCATCTATTTGGTCCACCAAGAGTCAAACCGGAAACTTTTAGCGGAAGAAGATTCCTTAAAATTAAACCTGAACATGTTGACGTGAGGCCAGGTAATCGAAAACTTTTCCCAATCTATATTTTAGTGTTTATTCCCCTTATGTAGTGCATGGAAAAGAGAATTTTACCTGTTTCTATTCACGAAGTTGCACTTTTATAAAAACAGATGGGGCTACTTTAAAAAAAAAAAAAAAAGACATAAAATAAGGAGTTTTTTATGTTTTTGTATGTTAACAGTGAAGGTTTAAGGGAAAAAAATCTTAGAAAAAGCAGAGTTTAGGTAAACAGAGTGAAATAAAATCATATAAAAGAAAAGAGTCAAACTAGTCTAAGATCAAGACCTTTGTTTCTGCACTGCTGTTCAGAACTGTGATTTGAATGATCAGTTTCTTTATTGTCCATCCATCCATTCATTTACCAAACCCGCCTAAATTCTTACAAAGTCACAGGGTTACTGGAGCCTATCCCAGGTTTTTAATATTGAATTTTTTTCTAAAATGAAATCGGAACCACCATAAAGATTGAGCCTACTCATCTTTTGATCCATCTTCAAAGCGTTCCAAGTGGTATTTTAATCATGATTTTACCATTTTTTTGCCAAAATAAAAAAAAAAAAAACGTGTCATTTTCCAGGATATAGTTTCTGCAGAACAGCAGTAGTTTATGAAAAAATGCACCTCTAAATTGTGGGCTGGAGTGTTTCGTGGTGTTTCGTTATTTTATCTGAACTTCTTAAAAAGGTTATGCATGAGTTTGATGGCCTAAGTTGAACGAAACAAAAGAACATACGATATGACCATTCAAATTATGGGTGTGGTAAACAAGAAAACCATTGCAAAAAAAATCTGCTGACTCAGCGAAAAAAAAAAAAAAAGTTGGAATCCACTAATCAAACCAATATACATGTTTCGGGGATATCCAAAGGAAATTTGAAATTGTTATTGGATGACCACACGACCTACGGCTTGGCAGCTATTTCAAAATCTGCAATTTCATGATTTTCACGTTTTTGAAAACAAACTTTTTGTTTATCCGATTTTCATGAAATTTCACACACATGCCACCAGCTTAAGTCTACAACAATCCCTGGCGTTATCTTGACCTTTGACCTCAGGAAAATATGGCCATTTTGAATTTTTAAACAAAAACACTGTTAGTACCAGCTACAAACAAAATTCATCCTTGGGATTTTTAGCAATTGTTTCCTAACTTCTCGGGCATCATGGGGAATGATGCAAATGTTGGAAAAAATGTTGAAATTAGAAGTTGTAGCTTTTTTAACAGAATATTCTGAACATTTTTTATGTTGACTAGAGCTGAGCAAGATTAAATAACACAGGATATGAACATATTAGCAATGTGGACGTGGTTAGCAAATAACCTCAGTTGCTAAGGAAATCCAAAAGTTTACTTTTGATGATTTTTTTTTTACATATTTCTGTTCAGTATCCTCAGGCGACCAAAGCATAAAATGGTTGCTATGGAGACAAAATCAACAGAAAAGCTGCCATTTTGAGAAAAGTGCTTTTTACATCAATTTCTCGCATACAGCTCAGACCAGTGTTACAGAAAGAGAGGGGGAGGGGTCAGGCGTGCGTTTTGGCTGCTTCACAAGTGGGGTCGGGTCAAAGGTGGGCAGCAGTGGCGCGTAGAGGCAAAGGCGGCAGTGGCACGCAGGAGCGAAGGCGGCAGTGGCGCGTAGAGGCGAGGGCGGCAGTGGCGAAGGCCGCAGTGGCACATAGAGTGACAGTAAGTAACAAACTGAAGTTGGGGACATGCTTCCTCGTCTCTAATCAGATATTTTCTTTTTCTGACCTCATTCAAGGATAACATGACATTGGGGTTGGGATGGAATGTTTAGCTCTTAGTTAATCCAACATTAAGAGAAAGCTTCGCGCTCCGTTTCAACATTTCTGGTTAATTTAGACTTCACTCCTCCACACCCGCACTGTTCTTGGGATGTGCAGTGATTAGAGTTCTTTGTGGACGTAAGGTCACAGGTTTTTGCAGAAACACTGGTAATCACTGAAAAGGCCAAAGCAGCGACGTGCAGGTGAAGATGTCAATAGATGATTGTTTTTTTCTGAAGGAGCTGAAAAGTCCATTTGTTCTGCTGCCGTCCTCCGCAGCCTTAAGAGCTTTCACACCAGTGGTTCTATATTCAAACACAGCTGAGCAGACCTGCCACCCACTTCACATTTTTACTGAAAGTTCATTCGTATCTGGTCAGGGATGAGGTCTACATAGATGAGACTAATCAAACCTATGTCTGCATCAGAAGCCATGCAGACCACTGACATGCAGAGCAATATTTGCATTTGGTGCAGCAGTGGACTTCTGCACACCAGACATTATATATTTTAATTTAGAGACCGCTGTTTAGCTTTGATTAGAATTTATGTTTCATTTCAAGGTTTGTCAGACGAATGATCAATTTGAGCAAAGGTGTAGGTGGAAGTCACCAGCTGCGTAACAATGGGCTGATGTGGCTTTGTCGTAATCAGCTGGGGTAAATCTTTAGCCCGTCAAAGGTCAGATCAGCTCGGGCCACGGCAGAGAAGCGAGCCGTGGAGCCATAAAAATAATCAGACATGTGAAATGCTCAAAGCGGGATTTATGAACGTCTCTTTACAGCCTTGTAATACCTACTCATTAACCCATGAGAAAAACTTTGTTCCTGTTTGGAGTCATTCTGGTCACATGACGAGCGGGCTGCCGGGATCAGGTGTTTAAAGGAGGCTTTTGAAGCCGGGGAAGGCAGACAAACTGAGCTGAGCATCTGCTAAGAACTCAAGTCTGCAAGACAAACTTCTGTCAGCTATGAAGGCAACGATTGCTACTGCCGCCTTCCTGCTCCTGGCGCTGGGGTTGACCTCCGAGGCCGTGCAAGTGGAAGTGAGTGTGTCTCTTCTGCATTTGTGTGTGACTAATGGGTTCTTGATGAGTCTGCCTGCCCAGATAATGACCGAACAGGGTCACTGCAAACTCAATGAGGTGTTTTGATAGTCTGCATTTACTGTCTTCTCTTCCAGGAAAATGGGCTGTCTTTCTCCCTGGAAGCTGTCAGCAGGCTTCAGGAGCTCGCTGAGAGCAGAGCCATGACAGGACAACAAAGCCCTCGACTCAAGGCTAGCACCTACTCGCTGTGTGCCGACCCCATGCTGCCACAGGAGTTCCTGCCCCTCTGTAAGCAGAGGGCATCGCAGTCATCCCTCCTGAGATTGGGTAAGTTGACTGAGAATCTCCGTAGCCCTCCAGGGCGTCAGAGGCGTGGCTGAGCTGTGTTTTGCCTCTTCCAGCTGCCGTTCCCCGTGACCTCTGTGAAATCTGCGCCTTTGCCGCCTGCACTGGATGCTAAGCCCCAGCAGCAAACCCGGGGAACTCCTGCAACGCTTCAAGCTCATGCTTCCTTTTCCATCCCTCTCACAACTGTTTTCAGGAAAATTCCAATCGTTTTGCATCTGTTGTGATGAGGCGCAGACAAACGCCCCGACGTTCGGACTCAGCCCTGTTCTGCATCTGATTGGGTGTAGCTTTCAGGCCAAAAAAATGTCCCCCAAAAAAACAACAATCAGAGAGAGAAAGTTTTGCAAACTGTTACTGTTTAGGATTTATTTTTCTTTGCTCCTAAGCTTACATATTGTCATTAGACGTTAGATTGTTACATTTCTCTGTCTGCCTTATATTATATTTAAAGACTTTTATTCTTTTTTCTTCTTTATTATTATTGGTATTTTAAATAAAAAGCTTTTAGAGAACAAGAAGTGTGCTTTTTTTTTCAAACATTGCATCTAACTTTTTTAACAAACGGTTACATTTGTGTTTTTATAATTTGGTTTGTGATAGTTCTTTTGTAGACTATTTGAAAACTAAAGTTTAGAAAAATGTATGTCTAAAATGTAATTTCTGTGCTGAAACAGAATCCCAGTATTTACTGGCATACATTTTCATTCATTTGTGCTTATCAAAAGTCAGACATGAGTGTAAATTGCTCAGAGTCGTCTGGTGAAGTCAGGCCAAAAACATAATGGCCGGCATGGAAACATTTACGCGGCAGCTCAGGCTTGCACCTGCATCAGAACGCAGCATCGGTCCCCTTCAGACTGAAATATGCATCATGTCAGCGTTCATGACCGTGAATTATTCATTGCATGCAGCTCAACAGCCTCGTCATGCAAATAAAGTATCTATTCAGAGCTGGCTCATTCATAGCAGCAGCGCTGACAGAGCGCTGGCTCTTAGAACTTTCTGCTGTGTGATGCATCCTAAAGTAAAAACGCGGAGCCAACAAATCAAAGCAGGCTTCTCCTGAATGAAGAGAAAAGGGCATTTTTGTAACTTTTCCTATTTTTGTGCATGAAGACAGTATTACTTTAAAACAACGAAATCCATTCAACCACCTCCTAAACCTGCTAAACCCATCTGGGTCACCGGTTGCTGGAGCCTATCCCAGAGAGAGAGAGAGAATTTTTTTTTTTTTACTTTTGTTCCTTGTTGCTGTGGTTTCACCCGACTGACAGTGACGTGCAGCGTTTGTGGGCATCGTAGATCCAAATCCTGGATAAAAATTGAACCTCCCAAATCCACCTCCTCCAGAAATTTGCATTCGCTCCTCAACACTTGGAGAGAGATGCAGAAACAGGACCCCCCCACCCTCCATGGTTAGCTCTGGGCTTACTTTGTCTTTAGGTAGATGTTATCTTTGTTTACATATCACATCTGCATATTTGTAAGCAAATGTGCACTAACTGAATACCTAATCCTAATCTACTGTAACCTGAACCCCCCATTTTGCAATCAGGAGATGATCTACAGATTTGTAAGCGGTGAGGACCTTCTGCCCGCATCCTTCCTGCACAGCTGGAAGCACTAAACTCTATAATAATAAACTAAAATAACCTTTTTTAAAAAACCGTGATGGAGATTAAAATGACGAAGTGGAAAAGGATGCACACCTGCAGTACATTGAGCTCCAGATAAATGTGTCGTATTTACACAACATCTTTCATTTTTCTGTAGTGAGAGGTTCCAACAAGGAAAATACTTTGGTCAAAAGTTTTATCAGTATGATTGTTTCTCTTATTGATCCCTAAACTTCTGGTCAGCGGGTTAACCTCATTGAGTTTCACAGTTTTAGATGTTTATGCTTCAAAGGACACAAGAACAAGCTCTTTTTCTAAGCTAACAGCTCTGTCTGGATGCATTTCAACAACCAGTTTGAGCCTCACTAGAACAAACTTTTCTGGATTCACGTCTGTGACGAGGATCATTTCTCCCAAAATAATCTCACTTTGGATTTTTCTGTCGACAGTGTTCACATATCAAAGGAATGAGTCAGGATTGTGTGTTCTAGTTTGTGTTTTTGTTTTTACTGATCTTTCGGTTGTGTCTTTGTGCTCTATATGAGGTGATTGCTGTTTATTAGAATCTACAACTTATTCATTTTTTTTACTTCGGCAAATGGTTGACGCCGCATTTCCTGTTTAAAAATAAAGTTGGGAGCACGTGTCCAAAAAGCATTAAAATCCAGGGCACTAAATGGTCCCGCTCTATATAGTTCTTTCAGTGTCTTCTTTTTCGCCCGTCTTGTTTTTATACTTCTTCTGTTGGTAAACAGCTTATTGACTTGTTAAAGCTACAAACCAGTCAGGGGTATGGATCAGAATGAATTAAGAATTCTTCAGTTTTCTCTGACCATTCTCAGAATCTAAATCAGTCTTAACAACTTTGAATTTATTTTTTTTAATAAAATAATTTTAAATCCTGTGTCATTATATTAGGAGTTGTCCTCTTGTCTCAGTCACCCCAGGTTCCAGCTGATGATCCTCCACAGCTGACTTCACTTCCAGTAATTATCCTTCAGTCTATTTAAATGTCTGGTTTTTCTGTGTGTGTTTGCTTCTCAGTGGGGTTTTGTTGTGTTTAAGTACAGTTATTAAATGTTTACATTTCCAAACCCAGACACTTGTGGTTTTTTTATTCACTGTCACCAGTTCCTGACTGAATTTCTGATCAGAGTAATACATTCAAATGATCAAAACCACATGGCTGGTACAACAACCTTAATGTCAAAATCATGGAATACGATCATGTTTTCTGTTTCATCAATGTGAGGGATCGAGCGGCCCAAAGACGACAACAGAAGAGTTTTTTTCTCAAAACATTATTTACAAACTGGGCCCTTAAGAGGTCAACAGAACTGAATTAACTGAGGCACTAAACTTAACTTTAACTTAACCAACTGAACAGACCAAATAACAGAACAAACTGGCCTCACACAGGGGAACATTATAGTGGGTGATCATACCAATAGACAAACATGAGGGGGAGACTAACAACATTTAACAAAGACTACAGACAAGACTAAACACAAAACTTGTTTTTTCCAACACAAAAGAACAAAACAGAAGTACAAATTTAGAACAACAAGTAAACATCAATCAACTGAAACAAAGTAAATCAACATCAGAGTCTATGATTTCTCCCCTTGGGGGCTTTCGGAGATGGCGCCTGCCCAATTCCCTGGCTCAAGCATTTAAGAGCTGTGGTGGCTTCATTTCCCCCTTTGGCCAGATCCCACAGCACAGCTCCAGGAGCAGAACCTCAACCACACCCTCAGCACTGGCAACTCAAAACAGGTGAAATTAAACAAACCAAGATGAGTAAACCAAGCAAAATATGTGTGTTACAAATAAGCACTAAATAAATGTATATTTTAACTCAAAGCAATGTGTGTTCATTTATATGTAAATGTATTAAATATGTGGGGAAAAAAAGAAAATGTGTTGTGCAGAGGGGTTACCGCCATTTTGTTGTGGGTGTGGCACGGTATGTTGCCATCAAAATAACCATCAGTTTGATTCTTTTTGTCATTTCTTCTTCATTTTTGTACATCAGTGTCCCACAGTAGAATCTGGGTCACAACGCTTTGACCTCTCCCAGGACATTGATTCACCAGAGCCCTTTCTGTGTGATTTATTTGAAAAAAAGAACCTTTTCTTTGAAATAAACGTTATTTCAACTAAAGTTAAGTTGAAATGTGTTTATCTCTTAGGTGGAGTAATGCACAGATGTACTTAAGTCTGCGTAGAGAAACCCACCCCTAACACTGAAGGTCACAGAGTACCACCTCATTCTGACCTTAGCTTGACCCATGTTTTTATCGTATCCTAACAGCCCCAGAAGAGGATTTTGCTGTCACACAGGTGACTGTCCAGAAAGGGTGGAGGGTAAACCGCACCCTGACAAAAACGAGAGCACGCAGACACTCCTGAAGTCTCTGGGAACGGTCTTCGTTTGTTTACACAAATGACCTGCATGGGTCAGTGTTTACTTCCTTCTCCAAGAGCTCTGCGGCAAAGATCAGCCAGAGAAAGTTCAGGGATGAGATTTATTATGTGGAACTGAGGTGAGAGTGTTTGTCTGAAGCCATAAGTAAATATTGAAAGTTCTTGATGACTAGGCAGGACTGCAGGCTGGAGCAGTAAACTAATTTTAAAAAAGAGGATCCAGAGCACTTTGTGTACCAACCACCAGCCTCTGTTATCTTGGAGAAGTCCCAGTCCCTTTACACTCACAGTGTTTGTTAATAAATCACCGACTGGTGCTGCCTTTATAAAGAGGCGACGCAGAAACAGCAAAAAAGAAGAAATGCTGCTCTGACCTGAAAAGTGTCTGAAAATGAGAGGTCTCAGTGTTGCTCTGGTTCTGCTGCTGCTGAGTGTGTGCAGAGGGGCTCTCAGCGTGCACGTTCAGGTGAGTGCATACCGATCATTCAATCTCAACTTTCCTCATGGTCTTGAAATCTATAATTTTTAAAGAAAACATGACAAATGCAATGAAAAAAGCACAAGTTTGACAAAGTTCTGTTTACAAATTTGAACAGAACGTGATCTCTTCTAGTTAGTTTACAAGATGACCCAGATAATGATGTTTCTCCTTTTCTGTTGAAAGCTCCAGACCGTGTCATGTGCTTTTCTTTGCGCTCTCTGCTGCAGGTTGAAGAGCAGGTTTTCCCGTTGGAGGCAGTGAAGCAGCTGAAGGAGCTGCTGGATTTGAACACCTTTCACCCTCGCCTCACAAACGCAAGAGCTGCAGCTGTTTGTGAACATCCTCTCCTGCCGCAGGTCTTCCACCCAGCATGCCAGGAGGAAGGAGCGGACGTCATCTTCACTAAACTGAGTAAGCCAGTTCTAGACCTTATGAAAGTAGTTTTAAAAACATTTTGGTGTCAGTGCTTTAGGGAAAGTTACTGCTCCACAAACTATTGTGATCATTTCAGATCATAAATCACAGGAGGAGATTGAAATGCAGACCAAAGAGTCTGGAGCTCATTTACTTCCACTAAGCAGCTCCTGTGAAGCTGAGACTGGCTGCTGTTCCAAATCTGTTTCAGAAAAGTGAGCTTTTAGATGGATCCTATCATATCTTTACTTGAATGTCTTTTTCTGCATTTTTCCAGTGAACATCATGGTTTCCTCAGATCCTTGTGAAATCTGTGCCAACCCCTCCTGCTTCGGGTGTCTGAAGTGAGGATTGCATTTGCTGGACTCTCAAAACGCTTCATTCGAGGTCTAAAACTCACGACAGCCTTCCGCTTTTCCAAATCGCCATCCAAAAGGCGTCCATGGCTTCCTGGATTATTACCCAGACCCCACAGAACTGAACGCTGTCCACTGAACTGTGGACAGAAGTTACATAAAAAACCTGGTTGATATGAAAGTCTTAGATTTGAATATTAATTAAAGCTTTAAATTGACTGAGTTTCATGTTATAGATTATAACTTATCATTAGAAATTGTTATTTATTGTTCTATTTGTTACCATTTATTTATATATATAAATAAGGGTTGTCTGTGACCTGCTATTTAAATAACTTTAAAAGTTTCTTTTTTATTGGTACTGCTCAATCTACTGATCACATAATATTGCTTTAATTGATTGGTGAAAACTTTGGTAACAGAAGAGGAAGTTCTTTACGCTTAACAAATGACAGTATATCATTGCAATAAAAAAAAAGATCCTTGTGTGTGTTTTTCTTTTTCTTTGAAGATTTATTTTGGTCAGAAATGTGGGGAAAAATCCCCAAAATACAGGTATAAAAGAGTATAAATTCAAGAATAATTATGCAAAACAGAAAAAATTGACAGAACGGAACATATGCTATTATTATCGTTTTCTTACTAATTAATTTAAAAAATAAAGTGTTGATAATTAGACAACTGGTGATCAGTACAGAAAAGAGAGTGACAACTCCACTATCTCTAGATCCGGCGCCCTGCCTGTTTTCCAGCTCTCACTGTTCTCATTGCTGCTGATTACCTGGATCAGGTGTGTTCATTCAGAATGAGAATGAGACACCTGAGTCAGCTAAAGCGGTGCAGAAAGAGAATTGTAAACCAAACAGGGTGGTAGACCTCTGGGACCAGGGTTGGTCAGCCCCACAAGAACCACACATTTTATGACTGGATCCTGCTTCTTCTCGAACAAATGTCTCCCTCTGGCGGTCATAGGAAGCATTACAAAAAAACGAGCTTGTTTAAATCCAGCCACGTTTCAATTATTAACCGATGGAATTTAATAAGATGCGTTCGTGTTCTAAAAGAATGTTTCTTTTAATCTACCGAGGCGATTTTTGCACTAAATGAGGGAAAACAAACTTGATTCAGCCTCTAAACTTAATGACGTTTTGAAAAGTTGAGGTAAAATCAGACTGATGGAGATTCATTGATAGTTAACGAAAGAAACATTTGACTCAATTTTCATGTCTCTCTGTCCTGCTGTGTCCTGGTTCTGTAGGGTATATTAACTGTTTGCTGCCTCGCTGTCACGTGGCTCGTTGGTCTAGGGGTATGATTCTCGCTTAGGGTGCGAGAGGTCCCGGGTTCAAATCCCGGACGAGCCCTCTTTTTTTTTTCTCCCTTCCCTCTCAAACTATGATATGTTATTTTGGTCTGGTTATGTTTGGCCTGGGAACATCTCTGGGTCCCCCCAGAGGAGCTGGAAGAAGTGGCCGGGAGAGAGAAGTCTGTCTGAATGAATGGATGGATGGATGGATGGATGGATGATCATAGTTGTTGTCATGTTTTGATTGGATTACATTGGATTTATTATAGTCATTGTCACAAGTACAATGAAAATGAAAATGCTCTCTGGTCAGTGCGTCATTCATTGTTTCTAAAACAAAATAAAAATGTATAATGTACTTAATAGTTTAAACAAAATAAAATAAGAATAAAACAAAATACATAATTATTACAACAGGCATACAACGTAACAATCTTAGCATGCCTAGAGATAATCACATAAATATTCCTCCACACACTTTTCTCTGTCATTACATGAATTATCATAAGGTCCGTTTCATTTTTCAAAGCAGCATTGAGAATGGTGATTGCAGTTTGATAAAAACTGTTCTTGAGTCTGTTTTTGGTAGTTGGTGATATGCTGAATGCCCTACCACACCTGTTGGTTGTAGTTTTGCCCAGGTGTACCTCTGTACTCCTTCTATAATCTGCTTTGGCCTCTCTGATGCTGTCTGCAGGTCCACGCCACATTGACCTGTCTGTTCGAGCTTTGCTATAGTGGTTGCTGTTGCCAGACTTTCCTCTCTTTTAGCAAAGGCTGGATATATATTATGATATATTTCCAGCTCATGGTGTCCGTGCAGGAGCTTGGTCCTCTCGAAACAGTCCTGCAGCGGCTGGGAAGACCCTCTGGCCAGGTTACAACAGTCCTTGTGATGGTTGGTTGTGATAACTCTCCGTTGGTTTGAATGGGAGGTTCTGTTTGTGTTAAGGAACATCCTGCAGAACCAAAACAAACTGTTCTCTACAAGAACTACGACTTTTGCCTCAAAGGGTTTCCCTTCAGTGGTGAGGATGCTGTTGCTCCAGATTCAAAGTGCAGCAATTTATTCAATTCTTTGTGTTTTATTTAAAACATTATTAAACTTGAGCTACTAATGGGAGAACTTGTAGCTCAAGACTTAAATCCTGCTATTTTACAGGTGGTTTCTATAAAAAAAAAAGCCTGCTTGACACCAACTTACTGACATGTTTTCCAATTTTAAAGACAAAACTGTCCCACTGATGGCAGAACATCAATGTCTTCATATTAAAAACCGTCTCCAATTTCTCAAATGTGGTTTATAATCCAGATGACAATGATGGGGTGAGTTTTATCTAGCAAATTATGGAATCATTGGATGATTTTTTTTCTTGGACAAGTGAAATCCTTTAAACAAAATAACCCCAAAATATTGTCCTTAAATTACACACAACTTAAAATAGTTTTAGCTGTATTATTTTCCTTAAAAATAAAAAGAAAATCACCAGCTGCTTTTAGCTGGCATTTCCTTTTCTCCTGGGCAGACTGTGAAGCAGCACAAACGTCAACCACCTGACATCCTCGCCTTTCCCTCACAGCAGTCCTGTTGAGCACTTCTCCCTGTTCGTCCTCTGCTCGGGCTTTTATCCACTGAAGCCTCAAAGTTAGGACCCAAAAACCTGCAGACAGGTATTCAGGTATTTTCAGAGTTAAAATGATAAAAAGCTTTGTGACAAGGGAAAAAATAGAAATGAAAATAATGTAAAAACAAGGTCAATCTAATTATTTTTTAAATTAAAATAAAGAATGCTGTATTACTGAGTTTCAGAAATAGGCCTACAATAAAACATTGCCTTTCATCACTTCACTTTTATTGTTTTGTTGTTTTATCCTGAAAAAACTATTTAAAATTGAGGTCCAATCAGGAGCAGCCAGAAAAAAAACTCCTCAAAACGTGTTTTGTTTTAGCTTGGTGACCAAAGCAATTCTTTCAAACGATTCATTTCTGCCTGGTTTGTTCCAAAGTTATAAAAATTGTTGCAGTTTTCACAAAATGGACGTTGAAATGATGTGAACTCAATTGAAGAAAAAAAGTTGTTATCTTATCTTATCTCATCTCATCTCTTCTCATCTTATCTTATCGATATAATATTATCTTATCTCGTCTTATCTTATCTTCTCTTGTCTCGTCTCGTCTTATCTTATTTTATCTTATCGATATAATATTGTCTTGTCTTATCTTATCTTTCATCTTGTCTTCTCTTATTACATTTTGAATCCTGAAAGATACAGATGAGACACCAAAAATTATTTATTGAAGAGTAAAGCGATGATTTTAATAGTGTGAATGTTTACTGCATAGTAAACAAAAATACATCCCAACATAGTCACAGTTTGAATTGTTTTTTGAAGGTTTTTTTGCCAATGCTGGGCATATGAAGAACCACGGCACACTTGAGCATGAAGGTATTTTAGTCTGATCAGGTTTTCAAGTGTTAGACTGATGTTTATAGAGAATAATTGTTCTTTTTGTAGATAAATGATTCATGTTAAATCATAGGTCGTTCTTGTGTCCACCAGAGGGCGTACTGCTCCCACCTATTTTCATGTGACCTTAAATGTGGAGGACTATTTTTTTTGTTAAATTAAATTAACTCAACAGCGCGGTCTTTGAAACTGATGTTGCTTTTAAAATAGACGTTTGTGGTTGTGGCACAGACTCTAATGATGACTCTAAAGTGACACCCTCAGGTGACGTGTAGATTTTGCCATGTTGTGCGCTGCCTGTTCGTTCTACTGCTGAATATATTTCTCCTTTAAGTCTTGTGCTGATGTCAGCTTGTTTTTTTATTTTGTATTTTAAATTAAAAAAAAACTTTTTTGCTGTGTAAAATTAAAAACATTTTTAAATGATTGTCTTAAAAAAACTGTTTTATCATTCTGTATTCATGCTTTTTGTTGGTTTGTTCATTGGGCAGTTCTGCTGAAACTGCCAACAATTTCAACATCTTGTTCTAGAAAGACTAGAGAATACTCCACTTCCTAATAATTGTGATTTAGAATTTGTTTGAGAGTAAACCTGGGATCTCCGAACATAGAACTCACTCATTAGTTTTGAAAACTTTAGCTCACAAATTAAATTCATATATTCACATCTGCTGCTCCCTGAACTGAACATTTACACTTTAACTTTTAATCACTTCTCCTGGGGCCACTTTTATTAAACATGACATGCCCCCACTGGCCCAGGGTACAAAAAACAACAACATCAGTTCCCATAGCTACGCAGATGACACACACATATTTATTACAATGACACCAGGAGCCACAGCTCTGTACAGGTTCTTGGTAAATGCACTGAGGACATGAGTGGCCATGCCACAACCTACTTCAGCCAAAAAACAACAAAACTGAGGTGATTGTTTTTGAGGAAGGGTTGGAGGTCACTACAGAGCTTCAATCGATTCAACTAAAAATTACCAACCAGGCCAGAAATGTGGGTGTAGTGATGGACACAGACCTACATTTTACGCTGAGCTAGTTTTAGTAGGGTTAGTTTTTATCTTTTTATTCAAGTTTTAAATTTACAACTACTTTTTCACATTTTCAAAAATGTTCAAGTATTCAATATTGTTTAATCAAACTTAAAATTGTAATTTTAACTTTTCAATAATTCTATGCTCCTGTATAGCGCCTTATTCGATATAAGATGATACATACCCTATTGTATAATCGTACCTACTATATACAATATATGATACTTAAATACCTGTTATAATATTTAGAATCTGTTAGGTAATTTAGATAAGAGATTGTGGCCTTTCTTTCTGTCATTTCAAATGTAAAACTGTTATAAAATCTTCAATTTTTTTAAATTTACAATTGAATGTTTCATTCGCTTTAAGCTGACATACATTTAACGCCATACTAAAAAGCCTCTGCTTTGCTGATTAAAATGAGAATGCAGGACACGTCAGAATCCTCTCCATGTTCTGGGGTTTTTGCAGTGGACTCATGGCGGAGTCCGTTCCAGAACATTAGTGCTCCAGATAGCAGAGGACGCTGTTTCTTTAGATTGTTTTCAACTGGTCTCTCTTAACTTCCCCTGATGTTTTTCTCTCTGGTGGTTTAGGCTACAAAGATCATACTCCCCGAGCTTTAAAGGATGACCTCAAAAGCATGTGGCGTGTACACCGTTGAGTCAACATTGTTCTTGCAAAGTTTATGTTGAGCTCAGCCACATTTTCAGTTTTGTGGAGATGCCAGAAATAGCACAAGCCCTTCACTGAAACATTCTGAAGATCTGTGCAGTTCTACAGGCACAAACCCTCATTTATATTCTGCATTATAATATTATAATATCCTGTCTGAAATTAACATCTGCACTTTGGGTCAGAATCATTGAAACAAAGGACAAAATGACACCATTGAGGCTGCTGTGTAAACCGTCCACATCCTCATGCTAAATGAAAAGAAAAAAAGAACACAAGATGTGTAGTTTGACTTTTACACTTCAGGTAATTTTGCTTTCATTTCAAACCAAATGTTGTTTGGTTTTACATCGTGCTATCATGTGATTCATTTTACATAAAAATGATTAATTGAGACTTGTAATTAATAAATCTACTTTAAATCTAAACTAATTCTGAGGCCTTTCCAGTGAAATTTCTGACATTTTGGAGCAGCAAACAATTAAAATCCTACTAGAAAAGTGGCTTTATGAAGTTTTTTATTCTAACAGTCTTCCAACCTTAACTTTTACTCTACCATGGAAGATTTTATTTCAATTTCAAACAGGTAGGGAAAAAAACATGGGATCCGGAATGCTCTGATTTAACACAAAAATATTGCCCATGAACTTAGACAAGAAGAAGGAAGCGCGACACAAAGACGTGACGTCAAAGGAATCAAACTATTTAGTTTCTCTGCTGTGACTGAACAAAAACAAAGTTGTAAATGAAAAACGAGGTGAACTTTCCCTCTGAAATGATGCTTTGTTTAACTTCATATATACCACTTCCTCCACCTCCAGTGAGGTGGTGCGGGCGCTGTAACTGTTACCATGACAACACGGTGCACTGCGTATCAAATGGTCTGCTTTTTGTGAAAAAATATTTCAAAGTGATAACAATAAAGTATTAATAATTGATGTATTGTTTTTTTCTTTCAAAAGTGAGCTGGGAGAGAATGCCCTATGAGGTGTGCATCACCAGAAAGGATACATGACAATTTGCAGGGTCAGGCCTCCGCCGTCATTTCATTTCTGATAACGGAAACCCCTTTGGGGAATTATGCCTTACATAACAGATAATAGTTATAGACTAAAAATGAGAATGACATGATTAAAAAAAACATCAGAATTGTTACAGCTAGAGAGGTTTTTTCTGAGCCAGAGCATGTCGGGACATTCCGATTCATTCAGATTTGTACGTACTCGCCTAGTTTAACTTGTTTTGCGGCAGTGAAGGCTCAACACCTATTCATCCGCATACACTTGCAGCTGAATTCTGGATCATTGAATTCCAGCGTGAATGGTAAATGCTGCAATAAATGCTCTTTAGACGACTACACAGCAGAAGAAAAAGGAATAAAAAGTCCTGTATTAGGACTAAATAAACAACAGCCCACAGTATTTGGTCTGAAGAGGTACTGATCATTTTCACATCATTGTATAGTTTGATTTGCTTTCACACTCGACACTTTTAAAACAGATCAAACCTCCTGAAAAGATCCTGTAATTCCAACAGATGCCCACCTGGGGCAGCAAAGGACTTTTGTGCAGTGAAAAAAAGACTCGACTAACTGTGACGATACGATGCAATCCAATTCTTTTACCTTTTTAAAGAGAAAACATGTGAAATGTTTAGTAAACTCAACACACAGTCTTGTGGTTCACCTTCAGCCAATCGGAATCGACCCGACTCGGAGAAGCAAACTTGTGACTGGACATCGTGTTTGCAGCACATGTACAAAAAAAGGCAAAGACATTAGAGACACAACAGGAGGACACTGACAAAGTTTGCCAGGCACTGATTATTGACTTCCTGATTGATTTGATACCTTTTTACCAACATGATGGTATCCGTATCTGTGGTTTTCAACTGATACTGCTGTTACAAACGGGGAAATTGAAGATCAACTGGAATCTACACGACATATTAAGTAATAAAGTTACTTGTGATTTTTAAACTTACTTTGAAGAAAAACAAAAAGAGAAGAGGAGAATGAGGAAGGACGGATGGACGGACAGACTGGCAGGCAGACGGGCATTCTGAAGGAAACATGAGCGTGGTCATGCAGCAGATTCACACCCCTCATTCGTTCAGTACAAACCAACATTAATGACGCTTGAAGGGAGCAGTGTCCGTTAGCTGTGTGTGTTTACTCACAGCTAACACATTTGTGGTGTAAACTTCAGCGTGAGATGCACAACCTTCAAAGTCTTTGTGATTTTTGGTCAATGATGAAAGGCATGTTTGTGCTGGAAAACCTCCAGAATCTGGGGGATGGGAGAGCGGCGGACCTGACCCGAATCCCTCCAAATGTCTGTTGGATCAGTTAGAGCTTGAGGGGCAAAACGCTGGCAAACTGACTGACTGAACATAGAAAGGAGGAGCCAAGCCTTTGGTGTCTGTTAACCCACACATTATTGAAACTCCTGAAGAGACAACATGTCTTTTTTCTTCAAACTCCAATTGCAACCCCAAAAAGCCTTAGCAAAGATGGCATGTTAGTCCAATGCCTGGCTCTTCTGGTCGGCCCACAAATGCAAGAGCCTAAAGTGAAAAAGGGAAATGAGCAGATTTTATAACAGCAAAATATTTTAAAAGTTCTTATTACAACAAAGTAAAATCATTTTTTCTTTTAGTGCTGGATTTGATATTTGAAAAAAGAACATTTGGAAACAGTTTTGAACTTGAAAGTACACATTATGAACTTGAAAGAAATATAAAAAATCTGAAAAAAAATATTTCTATATACTAAATTTAAAGAAATGCTGAAAACTTGAAGAAAAAAACTATAAACCTGAAAGTATTTCTAAATAAAAGAAAAAGTTTCTTAGCAACAGATGCTCTTTTGTTTTAAATTTTTTTTTTCTTTTCTTATGGGGTAAGATAGCTGTCAGTAAGAAATGTATTCATACAGAAAAAGTTGTATTCATAAAGACAAAGTTGTGCACAAATTAATACTTTGTGCACAACTTCTTCAGAAAAACATGAAAACAACATTTAGTTTTACATTTGCCATGTCTGTTTTGAATATGATTCGTCTTTGTTTTAAATACAACTCCTGCTTGTCTTGATTTCTCCTGATAACAAACTGTCATAAATACTTCATATACAAAGAGTCCTGGAACATCCAATCAACTGAGGGCGTCTGCGCATTGCCACTCATTTATTAAACAACAATAGAATCAAACTTTTTAGAATGATCCCATGGCAGGAAAATGATCTTGACATTGTAGCTCTGCTGAGAAAATAAGACATTTACGGCCATTTTTGTTAGTTTTTGGCCAGGCCACAACAGTGGAGCGTCTAAACAATGCAACGGACACGGAAGCAGTGGCAAAAAAGAGCGATGTTAAAAAAAGAGAATGATGAAAGAAAATAAAAACGCCACAGCAGGCAGCAGAGGGATCCCCCGTCTCCTTGCTGCTGCGCGCCGGTGCCGGTGTTGTTGCTGAGACTTTAGTGAAACTTGAATTGTGAGTTTAGTCACTTTGCTGGTATGTTAACACTAAAATATGAGCTCTGTGCTTTGCATATTCCAATAAAAGTCATGAGCTTACTAATTCATGATTCATGATACTTCAGTGATTCACACTTTCTTATAAAAATGAAGAAACTTTAAGAAGACCTCATGTCTGCTGGGAGTGAGGTTCATGGTTCAACGATAGTTCACGTCCACAGTGAGTTACTGTTCATTTTAGACGATTCAGTTAAAGTCAATGCTGATTTAAACCCATCAAGTGGATAAAAGTGCACTTTATTTTATTTACCATTAGGTTTTAAAGACTCTTTTTGAAGAGAATTTTAAGCAGCTGTCATTCTTAATAAGCACAATCTGATCAAACAAAGTGGGAATTTAGTTTGAATGATTTGAAGTCCGTTTTGACATTGACACCAAAACCTGAGAGTCAAGCTGGTCTTCACTTATTAACTGAACACTGGCTTCTGTCATTTTTTTCCTTCAGCTGTTTTCATGAACTCAAGTGTTCATCCAAAAATGATGAGCAACTGAGCTCCACCACAGCAGATATTAGGCCTTTAAATTTTGATCCAGCTTTGCTGTTATCGAATCACTGGATGACATCTTGTTTTGGAGCCCCTGCCACAGATCCACAGAGACTCATGATGAACAGGAGCTGAGACTGAGACCATGGCTAAGGTGAAGTCACCATGCTGGTTTTTTCCTGTCAAAGCCTGATCCAGCATCTGACTGAAATCCCAAAACATGTCAAGGTCAAGATTAAAGAGATTAAAACCATATCTATAGTTGATCTCTGACAGAAACCCTGCAAAGCACAGCACAAAGTAAAGCTGGATCAGAGCAGAAGGTCAATCCGTCTGTACTGGATAAAATGACTGAGCCTGAACTCACCGGATCACCTTTGAATCAAAACATGAAAACATTCAAAACTGTTCGTTTGTGTTCAGGGATGTCAGACGAGTCCTGCTTGAACTGTTCTCATGCTGATCTTTGAATGCAGTGCAGCAGACCTATAGATCTGCAGTAAAAGCCTCTGGAACTAAAGGAAACAAATGACATTTATTAACAGCACACATGGATTATTGTTGTACGTGTGAGAATGGAAACTTTTTTAAGAGGACGACCAGCTTCCACATGTGGCTGTAGAGGATAAGTATGACCAAGGATGAAGCATATCAAAAATTCAGTTGAAACACACGAAAAAATGTTCATTTCCGGATGTTTTCTGAGGCACTAATTGGAATATTTTCTAAAATCTTGATTTAATGATGCATTCCCATGAAAATTGTGTTTCTACATGTTGTTGTAGCATTATTCTGATGATGCAGGACATTTGTGAAAAGAATGAAGATTCAAATTGAATTTCTGACTATTTCTTTATTCAAATTGTTGGAGCAGACAAAACAATGCTGTTTGAAAAAGATCGTATTTGTGACATTGAAATGATGCTGGATGAGACACAAACTCCCTCCTCTGCTCCACGGCAGACAAATACATCCATGAACGCCTTTGTTTTCCTCGCCATTTTTTGTTGCACCACTCATTGAAGTTGGGGGTGTTCTTGCTCTTCTTTGACTTTCTGTTGCTTCCTTTAGGGGGTGCCTTAGCAAACCCTCCATCTCCTGGCCACTCCTCTGCATCCCCATCATTAACTCCAAACACCATCATGTCCTCCATGAACCTCCTCTTTGGTCTTCCTCTTCTTTCCTGGTACCTCCAACCTCAGCATCCTTTCACTGACTAATCACTGTTCCTTCTCTCAAACCACTTCCATCCGCTTCCTTGCATTTATCTCCAGAAACATCTACCAGGATCTGGACCATCAGGAAAACCAAAACGTGGAGATGAAGTCGCTCTGATAACGTGTCTCAACAAGAACAATTTAACTGAGTAAATCATAGTTGCTTTGTGAACAGCTTTGGCTTTAGCCAGAGGGATGCGCAGATGATAATATGAAACCACAAAGTTCTTCCAGATTTACTAAGACATTTGATTAAACCAAAAGAAAGTAAGAGTACCAAAAACAAAGAAAACACAATGTTCTTTTGAATCCACATGGAGAATCTGGGTTGGGGAGTAATTTTATGCTTTTGGAGATGAAACAGCCTTTCTGGGGTTTTTTTCCTCCAGTTTTGTGGCATCTTGTAATGCAGCCATGATCTTTGATTGTTCAGAGCTTCAGCAGATTATTCCTGACTGTTATTAAAAGATGCATTTTGGTCAAGCAGAAGCAAACTGGAGAATGCTTAATTTGTTCAACAGAAGAACCCTGAACAATTAGCAGCTTCTTGACACTTCATTGCTTCTCGCCCATTCACCTCCCAGCCATAAGACATGCTTTAGTTCTATGGCTTGATCTGTCCGCGCCTGTTAATTTCCACAGTAACCTCGTCTTGCGGCTATAAATCATCAGTAGATTAAGGGAACAGTTTCTGACTTAGGTCAGCATGTGAAATTCAAACAGATCAGAGATGATGACGATGCACTCAGTTTTTCACCACTGTATTTTTTATTTTATCTTGTAACATCATCCACTAGTTTAGTGAATCCACATATTTTTGAGGTGGCCAAAAGCTTCTGCAAACCAGTCTATGTTTAAGGCCCAATAAAATATGTTTAAGAGAAAATGTACTGATATGATCCAAAATATCACAAATAGTGTCAACCGAACTACCATCTGTAACAACAAGCAATCAGCATTGGTTTTAAATGAGGTCCATACGTTTGTAACCAGAGCACTTCTATTTCATCTTTCTGTTGCATCATCACGTATTATGAGAATATCTGTTTGGAGTCATTCTAGTTGTTGAAGCTAATACGTTTGTTAAAAAGCTAAAGATTATTATGTCTGTGACTGCAGAGTCAACAGAGAAAGATTGTATTTACCTTCCTATGTTTGAAAATAAATCTGACAAAATATGTTTCATTAAACTGTTGTTGTTTTTTAAATATAAATGCACTTTATAGCCATATTCTTTACATTTTAAGCTAAATTTTGTTTTTTCACTTCTCTCTCCTTTCTGTTGTAAGATTGTTTCAAATTATCTTTATTTTTAATGACTTAAACCAAGTTAGTTCAGACGATCACAGTAAATGTTTGCTTTGAAACTGAGAAGATTGTATATATTTTATTTATTCAGAAAAGTAAATGATTTTTGTTAACTAGCTGGAGATTTTTTTTGCTTTCTATTGATTTCATTTTAGAGGAAAAAAAGTGTCTTCCTAAGTTTTTGATTAATTGAAATACTTCTTAACCTGCATAGGTGTCTGTCTGAGACCTTTTTGTTAAAAAACATCAGTGGATTGTTGAGAAAATGTACTCAAAGTTATTACTTGACTAAATTTAATCCTATCGTAGTTCATATTGAGAAAGCTAGCTATTTCTAATGTTTAGTTTGATCTTAATTAATACTTTAAAGATGTTAACATTTCTAACATTCTGTTGTTCGCTTCTGATCCTCGATCTCTTCAATTTCCTGAACAAGAAGTTAATCACATCCAGCTGGAGCCTGCAGGTCCTGCGTGGCTGAGGTCACGGAGTTGAGGTGTACAAGTCTCTAGCCCACGCAGGAGGATATAAGAAAGACAAATTCAGAAGAAAATTGATGACTCCTGTGTAACAAGTGTAGCATTCATTCATCTTCTAAACCGTTTTGTCCTTTTTGGGGTAATGTAGGTGATGGAGCCTAACCCAGCCACTCATGGGTGAAGACCCTGGACAGGTCCCCAGTCTGTCACAGTTGCACACCCACATTCACACCTAGGGGCAATTTAAAGCAATCAATTAACCTATGAAGCAAGTTTTTAGATGGTGGGAGGAAGCTGGAGTCCAAGGAGAAGACCAACACACACAGGAGGAGAACATGCAAACCTCACACAGAAAGGTCCCCCAATGGTGATGCTGTTTCAGGTCCCCAGCCAGGACTTGAACTTCTTGCTGTGATGCTGCAGCGCTGACCACTGCGCCACCATGCAGCCCTGCACAATGCATACTTTGTTGATAAAAAAGAATTCATTTCAAGGCAAGGCAAGTTTATTTCATTCATTTATTCATTCATTCATTTTCCAATCCGCTTTATCCCTTTCGGGGTCACGGGGTTGCCGGAGCCTAACCCGGCTACTTATGGGCGAAGGCAGGGGATACCCCTGGACTGGTCGCCAGTCTGTCGCAGGGGCCTTAAAACATTTTAAAAAATCAAAAGAAATCATAAAGATGTGGTCAATAAGAACTGAATTTAAATCAAGCATAGATAAACAGCGGAGATGTAAACTTTTGAATCCAAATGAATCAAATACAGGTGGGTCTTTAACCTGGATTTAAATACACTGAGTGTTTCAGCTGATCTTAGGCTTTCTGGAAGTCTGTTCCAGACCTGTGGAGCATAGAAGATGAATGCAGATTCTCCATGTTTAGTTTGGACTCTAGGAACTGACAAAAGATTGGAACCAGATGAGCGGAGAGGCTCATTAGGGCCTGCGTCCATCACTACACCCAAGTTTCTGGCCTGGTTGGTTGTTTTTAGATGAATAGACTGTAGCTCTGCAGTAAGTTGTGACACATCCAGTCATGAATGTCCTCAATGCATTTACCAAGAGCCTGTACAGGGCCTCGGTCTCCTGGTGTCATTGTAATATATATCTGTGTGTCATCTGCATAGATATGGTAACTAATGTTGTTCTTTATAACCTGGGCCAGTGGGAGCATGTAGATATTAAATAGAAGTGGCCCCAGGATGGAGCCTTGGGGAACTCCACATGTAATTTCTGTCGGCTATGATGTGAAGTTACCAACTGACAAAATATTTCCTGTTTTCCAAGTACGTTTTGAACCAGTTTAGTACTGGCCAAGTGTGGCCCACCCAGTTTTCCAGTCATTTGAGTAATATAGCGTGATCGACTGTATCAAATGCAGCACTGAGATCTAATAAAACTAGCACTGACATATTTCCACTGTCTGTATTCAAACATATATCATTGGTCACTTTGGTCAGAGCCGTCTCAGTGCTGTGGTGATGTCTGAAGCCTGACTGGAAGACATCATAGCAGTTGTTTCTTATTAAGACTTCATTTAATTGAAGGACAAGAGCGTTTTCAATTATCTTACTTAAACATGGGAGGGTTGTTATTGGTCTGTAGTTCAGAACCACCAGGGAGCCCATGGCAAACCATGTTTCTGTCTGTAAAGCACACCCTTGTAGCTGAAGTAAATGGTGTTCAGGTCCAGAAGTGTACACATTCGGTCTGGGTTGAGATCGTCTCTACTGTTCGGAGTGTCACCTTCCTGCAGTCTTCTTCTGAAAGCTGAGCAAGCGTCTGTGGTTTGGATGCTGGTAAAAACCCTTGATGTCACATCAAAAGATGCCACGGTTTCATCCATGTGCAGTTTCAGTCCCCTGATCTTCATAACAGAACACTCTGAGATGATCTGTGTGTCCATGTCTTGTGTAATCCAGCCAGTGGTCCCAGGATTTTGGGCAGATCTTCTGAAGTGTTGTTGGAAATACTACTGAGTTGATGTCACTGATTATGGATCGGAGAGGAGCTCCTTTCGTGGGATTCTTGGAAAGTCTATAAATGCAAAGAGTGAAGTTCCTGGGGTACAAACAATGACATGCTACCCTATTGATGGGCTGTTCTACTGCCAGACAATTCAGACAGGCAACCACTTTTCTCCTGAAGCTGATGGTGGGGTCTTTCTTCAGTTTTTTGGTGTTGGTCATTGAGATGTGGCACCATGTTTTGGAGGTATTTCACAGGATTTGGGGATAGTGCATCTACCTTTGTCAACATGGCGATGGTTTCATCCACACTGAGTCTTAAATTACATCAGATTGTGGTGAAAACTAAAGAAACTATGGCTGTAATTAAGTCAACTGCAAGCACCTCTGGAGTGTGAGGGTGAAGTTGAGGTACTCCGATAAGAAAAAGATTACTGCACATCACAAGAGCTTGGAGTGCATAAAAAGTATTTGTTTAGATTATTTAACAACAAGTCTAGCGAAAAAAAAACCTGAAAAACAGACGAGAGGATGATCAGAAAACCGATATTTATTGGTTACAGGAAAAAAAAACATTTCTTTGTGGGTAAATATCCGGCTTTATCATCTACTTTGGGTATGAAAATTATACGTACAAAAACAAATTCAAATCATTCAACTAGTTTCTGTGAAAATTTGAATCCATCACTAAAATTTGCGACAAACTGTCTTGAGAAAAGACAGATCCCTGTGAGGACAACTGTGAGGTAGATTTTAAAAAACTGAACTATTGAAGCATGACAGCTTCAAATATTTTAAAATCTGTCTAATTAAGCAAAGGAAATCTATGTTTCACAACAATTAACATGAAAAAACATTTACTTTTTTTAAACCAGGGCTTCTTGCATAGTTGTTTTATTTTTGTGCAAATCTAAGATCTTAACATGAGCCTGGTTTGTGGTTTCTTTAGCTATTGCTAGTTTAAGATAACCATGTGGGCCTTGTTGTTTTGTTTTATTCAAATGAGAAATCCCATTTCTGTGGCAGAGTGTGGCCTCCTGTGTTTGTGGATCTTTGTCTGTCATTTTATCATTTCTTCTAATCAAATTTGCAGAACAGGGAAAGAAAAAATCTTTATCCAAGAACCCATTTAAATAAAAAGCGCAACCCAAGAAAAAAGAGCAAAGTGGGGGTGCCACATGTCTGTCTTTGTTAGACTTATAGAAATGAGTTATAGAAAACATTTCTGACCTTCGTTAAAGGAAGTCATGTCTGCTTAAAACAAATGAAGCACATTTCCACATTTTTGCATAATTGGCCCAACCTGGAGATCTGAATTATCTTAATGACAAAAATTAAATTGTTGCTTCATTGCAATTGCATATTTAGTTTTTCAAAATCCTTTTAAATAACGTGGATGGTTCGTTTCAACCTCTACATTCTAGGCCATATGGCTAGTTTCTTTTGTGAGACAGCTACAGTCATGCTATAAGAGTATAACAGCAGATCACCAAAATAAAGGTCAGCACAGAAGCCGAGTTACTGTCAGAACGGCGGCCACGCTGGAGAAAACCGGCCTTAAGGCTGCTGTCCCCGCGGACAGACAGTGATCCCGGTTTTGTCCGATACAAGCCGCATACGCCATCACGTGGGGGATGAAGTTCTGCTCGCGGACTCCATGCAGCAGGTGAGCCAGCGGACCCTTAGAAAACACAGCCACGTCCTCCCCGCCATGAGTCTCGGAGGTCAAAGGTACGGCTGACTGGGCCTGGTAGTTGTTTTCCTCTGAGGGACAGAAACGACACGTGGACACACCACAATCTGAATCCATCAGAGTTAAAGCATCATGTTCCACTCTCAAGTATAATCTGAACACATGCCCTGACCCTGTCCTTCAATTATGTTCATTTACCAAAGTTAATGGTGGAAACGTTCTCCCTTGCACCACCCAGAAGTTTGTAACCGGGTCCATTTCCATACAAGATGGATGTGAAAGGCTTCTGATCCACATCACTGGTCATGGGGGCAAGACCTGCAAATGCAAAGAGTCCACCACTTTAAAACCGATTCAGGACTTTGCAGCCACCAAGTCCAAAACCAGGGCGCCCACACTTTTCAATATGCCAGTTACTTTTGAAACGACCAGCTCCAAAAGATCTACCTCCATACTAATTTATGATGGCCCACGATCTACCCTCAATTCCTTCACGACTAACTCACCAAATATTGAGTTTCCTCTACTGGTGTAGCCTCCAAAGGTAAACACGTGAGAATGGTCAGCCGTGACCACAGTCAGTGTGTCATGGGTGGTGGTCAGGAGGTCGGCGAGGCCAACGGCCCGGTCCATCTCCACCGCCTCATTAAGAGCCTGCTTGGCTTTGCCTTCGTGATGTCCATGGTCAATGCGTCCCCCTAGCAGAAGAAATTACAGGTTAGATTAAGATTCTTGTGTAGACAAAAGGTGAAGTCCAGCTTCAGGGGCCTCCTGCATGGCGCATGGTGAAAGTATGCTGGTGTGTTGTATCAGAACAGACACTATTTGTACATGCAAAGTGTCTCACTCATCCAGGTCTTTGTTATAGGATTCCTGATTCACAGCCTACCACCCACAGGAAATACCACAAGAGTTCAGTGCTGAGTGATTTGGGCAGTGGTCACAGGCAGGTATCTTGATGGCCCAATCCACGGAAATACTCTCCAACCATCACGGCACAGAACGTCACCTCTCTGACAAGGAAGGAACCGGAGTTTGTGTAGAAGGCTGAGCGGTCCCAGCTTGATAGTTGGGCTTACTTCCAACTTCCTGAGCTGGCGCTCTGAAACTGAACTCCTGAAGTGGGATTGAACTCTTTTCTACTCTGGAGGTGCCCGTGGTGAGAGACAATGGACAAGTGTGGGTTGGCCAATAGCCCCCACAGCTCAGAGGTCATGTGTTGACATTTACCCTGGCGAAAGAGAGGGTTGTGTCCGTCTACCCTCAGTTCAGGGATGGGTCTAATACGGTGGTCTCATCTTACGAGCTGAACAGCTATACAAAGAACCCAGCCTTTTTAGAGTCTCTGTAAGGGGGATAGAAAGGACTCCACCTGGAGACGCCGTTGTTCTACTGAGTGGAACAACCTCCCTGAGTGGCACCAGAGTGGTGCTCTGTGATTGGACGTTTGTACCAGTACCAGTTTGTCCATAACAGACACAGAACCAGAGGTATGTGGTCACTTTCAGAGTCATGTCATCTGACTATCAGCTGTATAAGTCAGATACTTGGGTACAGGAAGAGGCGGAGCTTTCAACTGATGACCACCTGATGTTGAGTTGAATTCGTTGGCCGAACAAGAGGCTGGACGGACTTGGTTGGCCCAAACGTACTGTTAGACTCCGGGATCCGTCTAACTGAAGCCACTGTCAGAAGGACCCTAAGTCCAACATTTGGGGAGCTTTCACCAGGCAGAGAATGGAGACACTTGAGTCTAAGTGGACCTTGTCTTCCACCTCCATTATCAGTGCAGCTGTTCAAAGCTGTAGCCGTCAAGTCCCTGGTGCCTGTTAGAGAAGTAATCCATGAACCCAGTGGAGGTCACCGGCGGTAAAGGTTGCAGTCAAGCTGTTGAAGGAGGTCTTTGGGGTCTGACTGGATTGTGGAACTTCTGAAACAGCTAACAGGTATCAGCAGTCCAAGCAGTATGCAGGGAGGGCAGTCCAAGAGGCAAAAACTCCAATCTCCAGGTGTCATGTCTGCTCAACTCTCCACTCTGAGGTAATTCAGACTATTGCTTGCTGTTTTTAAGTGTGCAACCATCACAGAGCAGACAACAGAGCTTTAATAAGTATGCCACAGATATAAGCACACACACAGCGTCTTGTCATGTTCATCATTGTTATAAACAAAGTAATGAGTTCAAACAGAAAATGTTTTTTTGTTTCACAAACACCACAGTTTGTTTCCAAACCAATGTGAGTCATCAACCATGTGACAACAGCCAACACTACCACAACAGTGGAAGCAAACTTACCTTCCACAAGCAGGTAAAAGCCGTTGGGATTCTTCTGTAGCACCTTGATGGCGACTTCAACCATCTCTGTCAATGAGGGATCTGAGCTGACGTTCCTTTCCAGGTCATAAGGCAAATCTATGGGCTCAAAAAGACCTAGAACAAGAGCAGAACGCAAGAAACATGAACCGACAACAAAAGCAGAGGCTGAAACTCAACATTTACACTTCAGTGAAGGAACGTTTCATGAGGCTTACCCAGCAAGTAATTAATCTTCTTTGGGTTCAGAGAAAGAAGCTGTTGCTTATTCCACACATAATGGCCTCCCTGCAAGAAAAGAGGTTCAAGTTTGTAGATTTTGAATTTACTATTTTTGAATTTAGTTTGATAGAAAAAAGGAAAAGAAACTGTAGGAATAAGTAAACACCTCATCTTTCATCCTGTCAATCCACTCCTGCACTAAGTTCCTCCCATCGCTTCGTACGCCGTTATACTTCGGGACACCAGGATACTCCACATCTGACATGTTTTTGGGGAACATATATTTTCTTCCTCCACCCATGACCACCTGGAAAGCCAAAAGTTAACAGAATAACTGGAGAAACAATGATCAAGGGTGTCCCGTGTCTGACGGATAACTGGTAAAAACAACTCATCTAACATTGATTTATTAACGTTGAATAAGCGTAGAACTATTAGCAAAAAAGTGGAAGAGAAGTCACAAATTTCCACCCAGCATGCCTCCAACCCCATGCACAGTTTCTGTGGCAGGAGGATTGACTCACATCAATGTTTGGGATGTTTTCAAAGAGCTGTCTGGCGATATCCTTGCAGCCGGCCTGCAGAGCTTCGCTCGGCATGTCACTGTCGGAGTACCAGTCCCTGTTCACGCTGTGAGCATAGGCAGCGCTCGGAGTGGCGTGGTTAATGCGTGTTGTCGTCACTATTCCCACTGACTTTCCTGCAACAAAAACTGTTGTTATGCCATTTAAAGTCACAACTTTAGCATAACCTATAAGTGTTTAAAGCCCCACTCCATTCATTCATTCATTTTCCAATCCGCTTTATCCCTTTCGGGGTCACGGGGTTGCCGGAGCCTAACCCGGCTACTCATGGGCGAAGGCAGGGTACACCCCTGGACTGGTCGCCAGTCTGTCGCAGGGGCCACAATCACACAACCATGCACACTCACATCTAGAGACAATTTAGAGTAACCAATTAACCTATGAAGCATGTTTTTGGACGGTGGGAGGAAGCCGGAGTCCCCGGAGAAAACCCACGCATGCACAAGGAGAACATGCAAACTCCACACAGAAAGGTCCCCCAGCCAGGACTTGAACCGGGAACCTTCTTGCTGTGAGGCAGGAGCGCTAACCACTGCGCCACCGTGCAGCCCAGCCCCACTCCAATCATCTTCAATCATAAACATGATTATACCGTTTTCAGCCAAAATCCCCAAAACCTGTGTCTTTCTAGGACATAGTTTCTGCAGAGCAGCAAGAGTTCATTAAAAATTCACCTGAGTTGTGGGCGGGACTGTAGGCGCTGAGCAACCCCGCCCCCCTTCCCCTCCTCTGTTCACACACTCCTGCTAGTTCACAGCCCCTCACACCCCCAACCTAATGTTACCACTGAAACAAAACACGAGCAATTTTCCAGCTATTCAGCCATACAGATTCCAGCTCAGACGAGGAAAACAAAGACGTTCACGGATCTATTTGTCTGCAGGTGGAGCAGAGCAGGAAGCTCAAGGCCCGTCCAGCGTCTTTTCTACATCACAAATACAATCTTTTTTAAAATGCATTTTTTTGTCTGCTCCTGATTCACAAAAATTAAAATAAAGACATACTCAGAAATGGGATTTTAAACTTAATTCTTTTAATATATGTTTTCCATCATCAGAAAAAATGGCACAAGAACATGCTAAAAACACCAAAACAAACTTTTATTGGACTGGGTCTTTTCTGTGCCTGAACTGTGGAGGAGGATTGAGAAAATAAAGGCTGTTTGTGGGGCTTTATTTTGTCTCACTCTGCTTTTTTCCATTTGTTTTGCTTCCAACTGATTTAATCTGGAAATGAATTCCAGGAAGGAGTACAGATTTTGTTTTGCAAACAAGGATCTTTCCTCATAAAGTGACATAAATGTGGAACTACATATTTATTGCCATCACACGGTGTCAAGACTCTGTCACGTTCCAAAACACTCACCAGCTTTTTTTCCTTTTTTGTTTGTTTTTTTCTCCCTGAAGTCAAACAGGAAAGAGCCCACAATAAATCCTGACCTTCAACCACTTCTAAGGCATTCCCACAACACTCTTCCTGACTATCCCCACTAACCTTTCCTCTTCCATGAGGGTTTTTATTATGCCCCAATTGCTGGTTTGCCCAACGAGTTGAAAATGCAACCAGTAATAGAATACTGAGTACTGAGTGTAGTCAGAATACAAATTATAGGTGTTCAGACAAGTTACAGTTTAATTAGATGGTATTTAGGAAACAGTTACATTCTTTAAGTCAAAATTGTTTCGTTTTATGTTTTGTCTAAATCAATTAAAAAAGGTCTTCAGCAGCACAACAACATCCAAGCATTTGGAACGTAGAGCTATATATACAGTGCAGCTCTACATTTCACACGCACAGTGCTGTGCACGTTTCCCACAGCTGCACACGTGTCTGATCAGGAGAAAGGACCGCAGCCGCTTTGTTAGCAGCTCTAACGAAACCCATCTGGTGTGATTTCAAACCTCAAAAACATAAAACTACCTGTTTGTTTTCATTATCGGATCACATTAAAATAAAGGAACGTTGTGTTGATGCACCAAAACGCAGAGAAACTAAGCTCTGTGGATCCAGGAGGGATCCCAGAAAACTCTCTTTCATTTGCAACAGCTCAGTTTCCCTTTCCTTTGCCGTTTCAAGCAGCCGAACATTGAACATTTCTTCAAACTGTCTCCTCTGATGTGCATAAAAGTGTCCGTCTCTGAGGTTTTAGGACAGGAACTCTCATAGGACATCAGACAGCCTGAAGGTTACACAAGACTTGTCCATTAATCTAATGCAGGTGTCTGCACCCTTTAACGCTACAGACCAAAGCCCAGCGAGAGCCACAGAGTCACAAAATACACTGTTTTATGTTTTTGTGACTATGAAACCTTTGATTTATGAGTGTAGCTCTTATATATTTATAATAGTGGAGTTATAACAGTATTATATTTTTCTAAAGATAACAATTTTAAATTTCTCTACTTTTTAGGAAATTATACAAGTTCCTTTCAAAATAAGAGATGGAATTTGAGACGTTTAAAGAACATAGCCCAACTAATAAATTAAGAATTGACAAAAAAAAACTTTGAGGAGCTTTTCTGTTGCTGTTATTGAGTTGTTTCAGGATTCAGTGCTTTTGATATGTATGGTCAAGTTCTGAGTTCCACTTGCCAGTCTCAGGCGAGGTTAATCAGTTTCAGGTCAATCAGTTTCACACAGCTGTCCTCATTCAGTTCATCTACCTCAGTCCATTTAAGTGTCTGGTTGTCAGATCATCTGCTTTGTTTGTCACTCCTTTGTTTCTCTGTGGTTTTTGTCTGTTTATTTATTAAATGTTTTCCATTTCTGTCACAACCCTGGTCTCCTGCAGTTTGGGTCATCCACCATCACTCCCTGACAAGTCGTAGGGTGAGCGGTACGGCGTTGGTTACGGCCTACTGTAACCACAAAATGTACAGACCCAAAACAGATGACGTCTCAGCATCACAGTGCTGGAAAGGGACACGACAGCAAAGGCCCCGTTATCTCGTTATCACAACAACATGAAATTAGTGATAACAGTATCTACTGTCTCGTCATCACAAGAAGAAACTTTCTCGCAATAGTAGATGTCGTTATCGCAAGAAAATGGGCAAAAAAGGCAGACCGTTCCCAGCCGTTATCCGTAACATACTGTATGAATCCTTCTATTTTGAATTGGGTCTGATCCCAATCTGTTGCACACGTCAAATCCAGATAGAAATCCTGAATTTGAGTTTTCTTCTTTGGAATGAGGATCAAACTCTGGATCCAACTCTGGATCCATCAAATGTTTTTGAGTTTAGCTGCATTTCATTCAGAGGAATCACATTTCTGACAGGAGCTTCAACATGCTCAAGCGGCTCCCTGTTCTCCTTCATTTGCTTAGCATCTTTTAGAGTAGGAGATATAAAAACTGTTACGTGGTTTTTTTGGTAAAATTCTGTCCTTCAGATAACATTTATAAGTTGAAGTATGGATTCACAGGACTTGCTAAAGCCAACTTTTCTTTGCAGTTTCTTACCTGCGTCTTTGGCCCATCTCAGGATGGAGGTGACTTCGTTGCCCTTCGTGGTGTTACACTGAGAGCGGACGGCGGCTGCGTTCACACCCACCGTGCCTTCGTTTGCTTTTACCCCGCACAGGTAAGCCGTGGCCGTTCCAGCGCTGTCGGGTACCTGTGCGTCTGTGTTGTATGTCTGCAAAAGCACAAGCCGTTCCACCTCAATGAATTCTGAATTTATATTAACATGCTTTGTGTAAAACCAGAGATACATTAAAAAAAGTGGAACACAAACTTAAGGAAGGCTCAAAGTTTCTTGCATTTCAGCTTTTTACTTCCTAAACATGTGATGCAAATTTTCAGAAAATAAAACAAAGAATAAAGAGGCACATTTAACTTTGATTTAATAGTGTGTAACATTTGAACCCACATTTAATGTTAACAAAAGGATTTTTTTTTCCCCAGACAGACTTTTTCTTTTTATTTCTGATTTTTAAATTTGAAATTCACAGTAATTTAGGTATGAATGTATTTAGATTTATTTCTGTTCTATGTGAAAAAATGAAAAGGATCACACTGCAGTAAATATTTCACTGAGTAGTTCATTTAAATGTGATGTTATGAGGGTTCAAAAGATGCAGATTGGATTGTTGTCCCTCACACATTTTCACTTCACAGAATCTGGCCCTCTTTGGAAAAAGTTTGGACATCCCCGGTTTAGATTTTGACACATTTTTCTAAAAACAGGAGCTGGATTTAACGTCACATAAATCAAAACCAATAGAAAAGGCAGTTCAACTGTGAGACCTTGGCCAACGACACAAACGGGAACTTGTCCATCTCCAGTTGGGTTTCTTCTCCGTTCAGTCCGTTCAGCTGTCCCTTCAGGATCCGAGCAGCAGTCACCGTGGGAACGCCCATCCCTAAACGGCAAAGAGGAGGTTAACGTTCAGGCTGGTTCGCCCTCGGTGGGACACAAAAAACCTGCGAAAGCCTTACTAAACATTAAGTTCTCTGTTGGATTTCAGTCAACTCAGTGTGCAGAACATCACCATGTTTTCACTGACATTTAAAACCTGGACGACAAAATATTTTTACTAGATATCAACACCTGAAAAACAGAATTTGAAACTGAAAAGAAAAGGTTTCATCACAATGTTGAATGTTTCTTCAAACATTCAATTAAAGCACACAAAGATGTTTTCCTGTTGCTCAGAAGGTAAAACAAAATGCTCTTTGGAGTTTTGTTCATAGAAAACTCAAAGTTCTATAAAAAAAACTTCTGTTGCTTTAGTATTAGGGGCAGATAATACAAGTGTTTCTTCTTTCTGTTCCTTTTCATTTATTAACTGTTAAAATTTTATTTGTTTTGTTTTGATGTTAGGTATTATTAAATTAAATTTTTTTTAAAAACACGGTTGTGTTTCAAAAAGAGTTTTCCTACTTTGAAAAAGATGTTTCAAAGAAACTTTTCCTAAAATCCTGCTTAATTAACACTGGTAGATTAGAAACCAGCAGGAGAATGCATGCAGTCATGTGTGAGGAATGTCCATCTACGGCTGAGCTTCAGAGAGGCAGCAGAGGCCCGACCAAGGAGGAAGCTTGTGTTCGAGCACAGCAGCTCCTCATCCTCATCGTTATGCTTCTCGTGCAGAGAAATCTCATTTCTCTTCTTACGGACCACTGAGCTCTGAACTGCTTTATTTCAGCTCCATATAGACATGACAAAACTTTGACCTCTGCACAGGTCAGACCTTTCTTTGGACAATCCAAAAACATTTGGTTTCTAACACTCATCCTTTAGAAGCTTTCAAGAGTCTGAGTCGAGATGTGAGACTTTCACGGCTTACCGTCTCCGAGGAACAGGATGAGGTTCTTTGCTTTGTTCTTGTTCAGCTCCTGCATGCTCAACGCTTCCTTCAGGGTCCTCTGAGCCCACTCATTCCAGAATGATGGTTTTTTCTCCATTTCTGGAAGGATTTTAACAGTTTTCAGGCAAACTTCAATAAGTTCTTACCTCTACACATCTTTAAAGTCCCTTTCTGAACATCTTTTGATCTAAAGCGTTCCCAGTGGTCTTTTAATTAGGATTTGTAGCCAAAATCTAAAAGCCTGTCATTTGGGACATAGTTTCTGCAGAACGGCAGGAGTTTGTTGGAAATTTGCTTGAGTTGTGGGCGGGACTGTTGGTGTGGAGCGACCCCGGTCCTCCTTCCCCTCCCCTTTGCTGAGAGCTCTTTGTTTACACAGTCTTCCAGTAGCCTACAGCCCGTCATATTACAGGCGCACCAAAAACAGCGAGCAATATCGGAGCTGCAGTTCTGAACCAGATTCCTGCTCGGATGAGGAAAACAAAGACATTCTTGGATGTAGTCATCTACAAAAATGGAGCGGAGCCGGAAGCTTGTTTCTACGTCACAAAAACAATCTTTTTTAAACATCTGCTCCTGATTCACAATGATTTGAATTAATAAATACTCAGAAATGTAATTTTGAACTTTATTTTCTTCATATATATGTCCTCCATCAAGAGAAAAATGCTCCAAGAACAAAAACAGAACTGATCAGAGGTCGAACGCCCTACCGCTGCACCACGGCCGCCACATCAACACTATTTTCATCAGAGTGGGTTGTTTTTTTTCGCTGTGGAGACGCTTCACAACGTTAAAACTTCTTTGGTTCTGAAAATCAGATTTATGTTTTTTACATTTGATAAGCATCCACATAACTGTTTTTAGCCCAAAGCTACTTTCAAACCCTGAAATCTGATCAGCAACCGCGTCTCTGCTTCAAAGAGCCAAACAGAGAAACTGATAAGAGGGAGATGCCGTGTACTGTATGTTCTTCCTCTTATCAGGTCAGATTTACATTTCACTTTCTACCAAATAAAACCTAAGTTAGAAATGAAATCATATTTTTCATGCATTAATGCGAGTAACCCAACTGTAAGTGTAACTGGGTGGCAGTCGAGGGCGAGTGCCTCGGCGGCCTAAACCCCGGTCA
>BSAI01000073.1:1477377-1489898 GCA_036245035.1 Adrianichthys oophorus
GCCCCCGCGACCCGGTCCCGGATAAGCGGAAGAAAATGGATGGATGGATGGATAATGCGAGTAAGAGCAAACTAATTTAAGTTTTCCGTGTGAGATCAAATGCTTTCTTGGGGTCCTTCAATCCGTGCTTTGAAAAACTGAGTTGTCTGAGATCAGCAAACTGGCAGATAAGCACCAGAGCAAGAACAAGTTTAGCTTTAACTGAAAGAAGAGATGAGAAAGCAGGCTGCAGCCCGATACCGGAGTTTAAAATGTGACCTGGACATTCGAAGAGATAAACGCAAAAAGCTGAAGGACAGCCGGATGGCAAAGCCTTTGTAATGTCAAAAAAACAATCAATTCCTGAGCAGCTGGAAATAGTAGCAGAACCATTCCGTTTTTTCAGAAACAGGAAATCCACACTGGAGATTTGAAAAAAAAAAAGATTAGAAACAGTTTCCTGAGGCCTTGAAAACCTCCTGTGTTTTCAAACCAAACTTCTTGTTTGAACTCACCAGGAAACACCGGCTTCCCTGAACTCCTCAGACTGAGACAGGAGCAGATGATGAGCAGAGCCGCCAGCATCGTGTCTGTGGGAGGTCGACGACCAGAAGAGGTCACCTCAAAACGTCTGAGTCTGTATCCTGCGGCGTGGCGCCTATAAGAGAGCCATAACTCACACTGGTTATTAAGTATGTGTCACTTGGTCACACAATGACTGTGACACACTAGTTTAAGACTCATTTCCAATGCGATAAATCCCTTTAAAACACTAGAATGACAGCTCACCGTCTGAAGTGACAGTTCAGGGACATATTTTCTTCTTGAAGAGGACTTTTATTGTGAAACACGAGGACTTTAGAGCCTTTAAGAGGATCAAGAATCACAAAACAGCAACATATTCTTTTAGAAAAATATCAAACTGAAACCATCCAGAATCAGGCTGGTGGCGCAGTGGTTGGCGCTCTTGCCTCACAGCAAGAAAGCCTACAGTTTAAGTCCTGGCTGGGGGGACTTTAAACAGTGTCACCAATGGGTAACCAATGTCTTTTAATTATTATCTAATTTTTAACCAAAATCCCCAAAAACCTGTGTCATTTTCAAGGACATAATTTCTGCAGAGAAGCAGGAGTTCAGTAGAATTGTACCCTTTGTGTTGCTGGCAGGACTGTTGGAAACCCCGCCCCCCTTCCCGCCACCCATAACTAAACTCTTTACATGCTCTCCTGCTGGCTTACAGCCAGAAAGGGGTTCGAAAAATGTATTTCTAATTCAAAAAGATTTTTGAATTTCAGGAATCAATGTTGCATCTTGTAAATAACTATGTATTTATTCTGGTTGATTGTGTTTTTTTATATACGTTTTTGAGGACATAGTTTCTGCAGAGCAGCAGTGATCAAAAGAAATTTACCTCTGAGTTGTAGGCGGGACTGTTGGTGCGGCGTGAGCCTGCCTTTATCTCCCATCATCCCTTTGCTTACATGCTCTCCCGCTAGCTTACAACACCAACCTAACATTAGCAGCGGAACAAAGAAGGTGAGAAATATCAGAGCTATCCAGTTGTACAGCTTTGACCCAGATTCCAGCTCAGACGAGGAACACAATGCCGTACATGGATCTGTTTGTCCGCAGGTGGATGCATCAGAATGGAGCAGAGCAGGGAGCTTGTTGCAAGTTTTTTCAAACAGCATGTTTTTGTCTGCTCCTGATTCATAACAATTTGAATAAGAAATACTCAGAAATGTAATTCTCAACTCAGTATTCTTACTGTTTGTCCTCATCACAGAAACAAGTTAAAAGCATCAAAACACGATTTTCATCAAAGTGGGTCTTTAAATCTCATTAGATAAATTAAGCAAAAAAAACTTTGCAAAAGTTTGGCTTCTAAGCTTTGCGGTCAGTAAAACTGTTATAAACTTCGTGGAAACCTTTTTCCTGCTTTGAACCCTCACTTGAATGCTAATTCAACCCCCGCCAACCTGAATGCTGTTTGTGTCACCGTTCACACCCCCGCTTGGCACCATCCTCCACCTCCAGAGGCAGCCTAGCAGCAGTTGGCCCTAATTTGGGAGGTCTCAAAGACCACAACAAATGATGGTAAAGCTCCCAACCCCCACCCCCGCGCCTGCAGGCCATCACTCCCCAGTTACCAATGGGATCCAAGCGAACCCTGATCCTCTGGGGTCAAAGGCTGTCATAGGATGTTGTTCTTCTCTGGAAAAAAAAAGTTCAGAACAAAATGTCCCGCGTTGGGTCAAAAAATGTGCTTTTGGGCTCAAAGTCAAAGTAAACCAGCAGGACTCAGCAAAGTTTTAGCTTACTGTGTAATTTTCCCAACAGGAGGTCCAGAAGGTTACAGTCTGTCAGGCTTTCATGCCTAATTACCCTCCTACTTTCTTCGCCTTGCTTCCAGTCAAGGTCATTTTAATGGGATTGAGCACCAGAGCACTGAGAGGTTTAAGAGCCAGAACAAATCGGATTAAACCAAATGATTGACTGGCTGCTGCTGCACCGTACACAAAACCAAAACTGTGATGATCAAAATCATGTTTTCTGACAAGATGCGTCTTGTTCTCTTCAGTACACGGACATTTCAGCTTTCTGACATCTGGTTCTGAGAGAATCAGAAGAGGAACAAGCCTGAGGCTGAAACTGAAAACGCCAGAATGCTGAACTGAAGCCAAGCTTCACCTTACGGTGGTGCAGATGCAGAAGAGGCAGCCGAGGACTCAAAAGCGCCCAGGTCCCCCCAGGGACAATGACCCCGCCAGTCTGCAGGTGAAATAGCAAAGAAGAGCCAGAATGGCTACGAGCAGAGCACCGGACAACGCAGCAGTCACGATCACATGGAGCTCCTCATCAGACATGGCGTTCTCCAGCATCCACCGTCTCCAAGGCAGAGATCGTCTGCCAAAGCCTGATGAAGACCACTCTGGGGCCCCACAGCCCAAATGTGCTGGCCCACAGGAAGCTGCTCTAACGCGGATTAAGCTCTCCATCATGCTCAGGAGTAAGGGCTTAATCTCAAATGCTTGGCAACAATGATGAGATGTCCTCTTCTCATATCCCCTCACCCAGAGCCAGCAGTATCGGCAAATGCTAAGGGCGCCGCACATGCAGGGGGCACCAGAAAGGGAGGAAGAAAAAGAACTGCAACCTCTGCTTTTCTTAAGTCTAGTTGGTCATTATTGTCTTAATAAGAAAAAAACAACATTAAATGATCTGCATAACAAAGCATACTAAGTTGTAGTTACCTTCTATGTTGAGATTCACTCAAAATGTCCAAAACTTCCTGTTTGTTGCCCAGGAGAGGGAAAAGAGGAGGAGGAAAGACGTGACAAAGACAGAGGTACGTAAAATAAAGATGTATATCAGTTATTGATATTATTTTGCTGTTGCAGAACAATAGATAATATTGTTATCCGTTAGCATAACATCAATAAATAACCAGTGTGAGCACGCTGTCAGTTTTAACGTCAGTTCACGTCACTGTAAGATAGTGATGTATCAACCTCTACACTACCTTCCTCAGACACGTGAAAATATTAGATCAGGTGTTGGGATGTTATTTGCATATTTCCCAGCTCATACGTGTCAATCAAAATGCCAGTCATTTTTCTAGTCGTAAGTCTGTAGCTGTTTGTTGTGTCACAGATGACATCGTCTGCAGTCCATTTATCTTTTCATCAGTTTTAAAGTCATTTTGTCATCATGCATACCATTCCCACATGCTATACTGAGTCTCTGCATTCTCAGCATTTCACCGTAATGACAAAAACACTGAAAATATTACTAATATATGAACGACCAATTTATTTAGACTATCATAAAAGTTTGTTGAATATTTTACAGAATAGCTTTCATCAAGCTCTGCTCCAGCCATCTCCACCTCATGACAGCCAGCCTGACATTGATTGCACAGAACTTGCAAAGACAGTACAGAATTTCCCACCACTGCCATAAAAAAGGACAATGCATGAGAAGAAGCTTACCCCCCCAACATGTGGGTTGCTTTCAGAATCTCTGCCCCTCTTCCTGTTACAGTGCCTGCTGCTGAAAAAAGCTTCTCTGATCTTACATGGATTTAAACTTCTTTCAGATCTACTATGATACAGGAACAAATGGAAAAAAAAAAGTTTGGCGCGCACTTAAAACATGCTCATTTAAAATTCCTTAAAAATGTTAAACATGATGAAGAAGACGAGAACAAAAATAAGAGGAATAGAGATTCACACGACAGCGTGTTTTCCCCAGAGGAAATCTGTAATGTCACAAAGAAAAACGGGCCAAAAGTTGAGTTTTACTCACTGCAGCGCAGGTCTGTTCCTGGCGCAAACGTGCGTCCAAGTGCGTCCTGCGGCGGTTTCCCTTCTCCTCCTCCTCCTCGGAATCCGGATCCCTGCAGCAGCTTTCGGCGTCCTTATCCGACCGCAGCAGCTCCAGTCCGGCTCCTGGATCTGGGGATATCAGTTTGATTCCCACGAGGGAGGAAAGCGGAGGGAAAAGGGCTCATTAGAATTAACGATGCGCTGCTGCTGGAGGCGGACCGAGGGCTCCCCCTACTGGACGAGCTGCACACTGCTCCAAAACAAACAAACATTTTTCAGCAATAATGGATTGCTTGTTTGTTTGTTTGTTTATATACTGTAGCTTCCGGCTGGACGTAATGAACAGATGGAGAAGGCTGGGTTCAACTGGAAAGCTTTAATGCAGCTTATCTGGTTACTGTCGGCCGCAACCACGCCAAAAATCAGTCAAACTTGCCCAGGATCCTTCTCTCGTGCACCTCAACCACACCCTTTTCTCGTGACACACCCTTATAAGTTCTCTCTCTTTAGCCCCACCCACACTCATCCGATCGCATTGATCTACTGAGGAGCATCTAAGATCACACAGAACAATACAGAACAATACTTTCACTGAGGGTATAGCTGGAAATAGATATTATTAGAGGCCAAAAACAAATAAGAATCACCTATGCAAGGTTTGCTAAGCTACTAAGTTGTGAAGTATAAAATCTATTCACTTTTTTAAATGATAATAGGTAAACCCTCTGATTAAAAGGTTCACTTTAAATAAATGTGGGACATTTTAGTGGATTGATAGTCTTGCTTGTTACAGTTTTCTCCTTTAGATGTCGCTGTCGCTCCTCTTTTTCCCAACATCCTCTAGCTTTTGATTCTTTTAGTGTTTGGTTTAATTGACTTTGACGGTTACTGTGAGTATGCATTGTTTTTCTTGTATCCATTTTTTTTTATTCATCTGCATCATTGGTTTGGTTGTTGTGAGTGAAACTATCGACGTTTTTAAAACATGTCTTTCCCCATGTGCTCCCAGGACTTTTATTGGACTGCCTGACCAAAACCAAATCAATATCTACATAGCAGGAGGCTGAAAGGCCAGTCAGAAGCTTTGAAAGCGGTCAGATTGCATGTGTTGTAATCTGTTACTCTGTTCATGTGTGAGCATTAATAAAGACGTAAACATACTACGCTAAATTGTTGGAGCTGAACTGTTTTCATGCTTATTTTTTAAGGTTAATTAAAACTTTAGTAAAAAGCTTTTGTGACAGATATATTTTTCAGTTGTTGTGTAACTTTCCTGCAGCTCGCATCAGTGATGATTTCCGGGACAGAGGTAAGGCGCGTCATGGGGACGGACGGACGCGCAGGAGGAACTATCCTGGCGCAGCAGCGGCGGCTTTAGCTGAAGCTCCGGCCGTCCGGTCCCCCGGTTAGAGAGCGCGGCAGGCGGCCCGGTACCACGGTAAGAACGCGTTTCCAGCTCCTGTCTGTCAGAAAGGCTGCACGCGCTCCTTGGTGGACGTTGGGGTTGGTTTTAGGGCCACAAAGCTGAGCGCGCGGCTGGAAAAAGCCACATCTGACCGATCGAGGCGGTTTAAGTTCATCACATTGACTTCAGGGACTTTTTTTATTTCTAACGAGCTATTATAATGTAATTCTGTTTAATTTCGTCTTTACTAAAGAGAAGAGTTCACATTCAGAGGATAAAAATACATCTTATATTATGATCTAACATTTAGCTATTCAGCGTCACTCATCCTGAATCCTTAAATCTGTTTTTAGTAAACAAACAGACAAACACATCCTGTTGACCAGATTATCCCTAAATTATGGAAATCTAAGGAAAGATTATGGGAAGAGTAAACTGTCATTGTGTTTCAGGGTATATTCTTCTTATATAATTGAGATGAATGTCTGAACTGCAGAAGGGGAGAAAACATTTCTTTGGAAAACATCAGTAATTAAAAGCAGTTTGAAGGCCAAACTTTTCCTTTCTCCTTCCTGTCATGTGTTCCTGTTTCTTTTTTCTGCTGAAAAGTCTGAACTCCAAGTGAAATTCTTAGACAATTTGTTAGATTTTTAAAACGCTTGACAGAATCCAGACGCGGAAGACATCCGCTGACTATTTGTAGAGTGTCATGCCGTGGTGATTTGCTGGTTTAATATTATTATCCGGCTCTGGACATGCTGCTCCCAGCCGTCCCTTTTGTTACTCATTACCCAGGTGTGACCAGGAGTGTGCTTTAGGGCGCCATAACAACAGCTAGGACAGGTAATCAATCTCCTGTCTGCCTGTGCCTGTGAAAGCTTCCCCTTCTTTAATCCTAAATCAATGCAGAAATGTGGCCGGCAGCGCAGCACGGTGAGGGTCAAAGGTTTGTTGACTTTGCCGTGCAGGCAGAGGGGAGTTTGTTGACCCCAGTGCCTTTAGGACACTGCATGCTGGTGACATGAGACCCAGGCGGTTGTTACTTGATGAGCGCTCATACGTCAGAGCACCTGAAACACTCTCAGAATAATAACTTCTCAAATAACCAAGAATCTGAAGCACTTCAGAGCTCCAAATGCAAAAAAAAAAACCACACACGTGAGAGAAAAGGAAACCTCTGTAAAGTTTCAGTGCAACTCTGCCAGTGAAGCACTAAAAAAAGCCTCAAAGTGTTATGATTCTGACAAAGTCCCTTAGATTACTTTAACAATCCTACTTCTGAGTGGAATAAAGCCGATTGCTCAGAAAAGAAGCTTTTACAATTTTTTATGCTCCACCTCCCGGCTCGTTTCCCCAAAGCAAAACCGCTCATCTGAGGGAATCGAACGCCTTTCCAGAGCTGTGTTGACTGAGACAGCCTTATTTTATCTGTGGCCTTCAGGCAGAAAAACATGAGGAGCACAAAGGACGAAGCTGTGGCACAGACACCAAAAATGGTTGCAAATTATGGGGTTCCATTTGTGCCAAAACCATGTTTATGGTGCACTGTCTATGTTTACAATGATGCCACAGTTCTGTACCGTAAGTTACACCACTGAACTGGATTGTAGGGAATCTTATTTGCAAATGTCAAAGTATATTTTCCAAATTTGGGGATTTTTGTTGTTACTCAACTCATACATTGAACCAAAGCAAAGCCGTGACCCAAAAATGGAGCTCTGAGCCAAATTATGGGAAAAGTGAATCATTGCATCGCTAGTGTGTTCTGGACAAGTTAATTGAACATTTGTCTATATTTCAGGAGATTCCTCCACTTTCTAAATATTTGACTGAGAGATTTTGTGTAGCCAGCGTTCAAGTGGTAGAGGTGTGGTCTTCTAACAAGCGCAGTCCTGATTGATGAGAGTGGTTGCCGTAGAAACACTGACTCAGATCACTTCGGATCAATCCCTGCTTACTGACGATCTCTGGTTCCAACATGGTGGCATCCATATTGCAAAAACATGGCATCCAAATTGACTTCATTTGGTTGGAGCTGTAACATTTTCTATGGGTGACATCACACCCACTCAGTCCAGTTCTCTGATACAGTCAATGGTCAAGTCCAAGGAAAACGATCCCAATCTTAGTCATTGAACCAGCAGCTTAGATTTCCTGGTGTTCTCATCCTGTTTGCATTTGACAGCATTGACTGGAACAGACAGAGTTTCTTGGTGTTGCTGTGGTTTCCTATTGTGACTCAGTTGCATATTGTTGGTCGAAACCAATAAGCAGAAGAAGAAGAAGTCGTCTTCCTCCACAGAAGTCCGCTTAGTCATTACGGAGGCTCTGATTCTCAGTTGTTCTTGGGATGTATCATTAATTACCTATGAGGCCTTGAACCACATTTAGACACAGCATCTCTTGGGATTACCACGGTGGTAGGCTGAGCTCATGAAAGCTGCAATCTTACACCAACCAAGCTCATAAATCCTTGTAGTCCACGTCCTTGCTCTGGTGTACTTCACACCAGTGTGTTGGATTTTTTTATTTGTTTTTTTTTCCACAAAAATGTTTAATTTCCTATATTTCTTTTAAAGCGTTGGTGGCTTAAACAATACTCACTGTGCCAAATCCCCAACACAAGCACACTCTATTTATTTGTGGAGGAATTCTCTTGAGCCACAAATAATCGTCTGGTTTGCAGGATCAGTGACGAATTACTGACGCATGCATGATGTTTACGGCCTCCGTCAGAGCCCGCAGCCTCGGGTTAACCTCGCATACTAGCCTTCCTTTGGGAGGACATTGTGGAGAACCATCAGGTATTTGCAACTCACTGACCTTGACCACAAAGTGTAAGACTTCCATCTCTTTGAAAAACTATTCTGACTTCCTCGAGATTAAACCATCAACCCAAGTCCTCTGGAGAATAGTGCTATTTCATTTTGATAGGAGCAGTAAATATCAGAGAACACTAATGACGAACAAACACAATCCCCTGAAAGTGGTTGGTACTCATCATCAAATATTAACAGGAATGGGGAAGTGGGATCCTCACCAAGCAGTGGTTCAGCCTGAGGGAGGTCTGTGTGTGTGGATGCATGTCCGAGCCCCTCAGTGCAGAGCTGAGAGCCCACAACGTTCTCAGAGGTGTGTGTAGGAATGCAATCAGATTCAACAGGAGGCTTTACTTTGGACAGTATTAGTTTGTAAAATTAATATTTGGAGCTTTATTCAGTTTAAAATAACACGCCTTTAATGGGGAGAATTACTGCAGATGGAAGAAATCATTAAATAGATCACCAAAGGAGATTCAAATAAACAATTTCCACATCACTGCTTTTCTTCTCAGCTTGGAGTCACGTGAAAAACCTTTGTTCAGCTTGAAGTGTCCCAAACCTTTTGGTGTTGTCTGTCTGTCCCCTCCTCCTTCGTTCGGATCTCTCATCTCCTTCAAATCCTCAAGTCAGGCGCCACATTAACTCACCAAACAGCCTGGTAGGCCAGGTCCATTACTTTAAAAACAGTTTTAAACACAAATATGCAGGATTGAGGAAACATCTCTGATGGTTCTGCTGGACCTAAGTTGGATCTTCTGGATTGAGAGAACATGATTTAAGAGGAATCTCCTGGTCAGCCCAGATTCCTCTGGGATTTCTGTGGTGAAACCAGCATTTTCTTCATGGTCTGATTATGCAAAACCTGTTAGGAGTGAAACGTGGAAATGATCTTTGATTTTATCCTGAGGGAAATTTGAAGCTGTTTAAAGTGAACATGCCTGATGAGGTCGGCGGGATGGACAGAATAATGTGGGCAGAAGCAAGTCAGAGCTGTGTGCTTCCTGCTGCTTATCTTCATGGTTCTGTATGTTTTTAGTCTGTCTGGAGTTCAGTTATGACATTCCTCACAGAAAATCTTGTTTCAGGCGAACTTTATTAGAAGGATTGAAACCCAGCAGTGTTGCATCGCTCTGCATTAGTGTTCCACTTCCTGCATAAATGACAAATCTGCCTTTTATCTTAAAATTATTATTTTTCTAGAGGACAGACTGTGCAAAGTAAAATGCTTTTAAAACACCAGATGTTTATAATCTCTGAGTTTCTGTGATGAACTCTGTTTCTTACCTAGAAATGCTACAAAGACCCTTCTTTCTCATCATGGCTGTTAAGATTTTATTTCATCTCTAAATACAAACAAACATAAGGAGAAACATTTCTAATGCATTAAAATTGTGCAAAATTATTTTATAGACAAGTTTCACACACGTTTGAAAAAGATCGTATGTGTGATATAGGAAACACACAGGGCGGGGTCACAAGCTCCCTGCTCTCCCCCATTCTGATGCATCCTTTTGCAAAAAAATAGATCCATGTACATCTTTGTTTTCCTCGTCTGAGCTGGAATCTGGATCCAAACTGTACGACTGGATAGCTCCGATGTTGCTCGCCATTTTTGTTTTACCTATAATGTTAGGTTGGCGGTGTGAGGGGCTGTAAGCTCGCAGGAGAGCATTTAAACAGATAAGTAACGCTCTGATTTTTTGGACAGTGGTTCTGCATTCTTAAAGCAAAAAGGGAATAGATCCAAATTTCTGGTTAATTAACTTGCAGTTAATGAATGAATTACCTACTCATGTGGCAGAATCAGTCTTTACTAAACTTAAAAAGATGTTTCCTTTGCTCTAATGTATGATTCATTTGTAGGTGAGACTCATCACCACAGTAGTTTTGATGTTTGCAGGATTTCCTTTTTTTTTAATTCCTTTTAAGCCACAAACACTTAAAACATTTGTTTTTGACCAAACTGCAACAGCATCGGGGTCCATGTTGTGTCCATGCAGTTTGGTGTTGTGATGAAGGTTGGAGGCTGTCGTGTCTAACGAGTAGCAGTAACTACAGGAACATGTGGCGAGAGGAGGAGGATCCTTTGTCTTCTCTGCCCCTCCCCTCAGTGGACGGCGTCCTATCGGAGGGGCGCTGGGTGTGCACCAGAGCTCAGAGATTCCCTCCCTAGATCTAACTGAAACATTGGGGAATGTGGTTTCACAAAGACACACAAACTCACAGTCACACACTCCCTTCTACACACTCAGTCTCACTCATGTAAATCGCATAAGTCAGAGCTCCTTCCTGTTTTTCTCCAGTTCCGCTTTTCCCTCATGCCTTGTTTAAGTAGGCAACTCTGTGGACGAAGACCAGGAAGACAAAACCGACCAGGAGTTCTGATTGTTCAGGGGAGATTTTTGTCAGGGTTGTTGAGTTTTCCCCCTCTTGACTCTGCCTGAAGCCATGGGGGCTGCTGGAGGTGCTGACAGGGGGAACAGGAGCAGAAAAGGACTTTCAGGGGAGAGGACAGACGCTTTTATGTAGACCAGACTCATCCTATGAGCAATCCTCCAAACCAGACAAACCAGATTGGTGTTGATGGATTTTCAAAGGCAGCGCTGCTCGAAAGTCTCACAGCCTTCCGAGGAGTAGACGTCGCTCTCCGAAAGTCTCCTCAGGCCACGTTAGTGAGGGAAGTTTGGGGCTTCCAGGATCATGGAAGCTCTGAGAGAAACTTTTCTTCATCTGACCTTCCAGATGTCAACATACAAGAGAGCCACTCTGGATGAAGAGGACCTGGTGGACTCCACCGGAGACAACGTCTACGCATCCTCACCTATGCAGGTAAATGTCCAAAGACCTTATCAGCTTTACCTTTGAACACATGACATTTGCACTAACGTACGCACGAAGGGCTTTCAGCTACAGAACCGGAATCAGTTCAGTTCACTTCAAAATCCTGTTTTAATTGTCATAAATCCACTAAACCCATGATTCCAATGACATGTCAGACGTCTTCTCCCTGGATCGTTTGTTCTTAGTTTCACACAAAAACTGCAAGCTGCAGGATTAATACGAAAATACTTGATACACAAAAACACACCCAGTTATGCTCTAGATACAAAATAAAAAAGAAATATTACAGAGGTTTAAACTTTTGCTTCAAGTGGACCATCACTCAATTTCAGTTTATTGTATTAAACAGGGAAACAGAGAAAAATAACATATGAGCCTGGCAGTCCAAAAGATACAATATAAGGGGGACTTGAACTGTCTGCCGAGTGCTAGCACTTCTATCTGTCTGTTCAATGCAGAACGAGTGTTCTTTTGAATAGACTTAAATATGTTATCGATCTGAAGACTTGTGGTAACTCATTCAAAGCTTTACTGAACAAATAAAAGTAAGACATGTGTCCATTGGAGTTTCTGAAGGCCGGTTAAGGTAACGGTCCGTTTGCAGCAGATCTGGTGGAATGTACAGCGGGTATTCCTTTTTTCATTTTTAACAGTATCTATCATGATTATACCAAAAACTGAGAAAGCACCTCAATATTAATAATGTTTTTATGTCATACAGAACACTGCTGTCACTTTTTTATTATTATTTGTTTATTTAAACTTTATTGAGATGTCTCAAAATCATTTGATTTCTCTAAACTGCAACCTGAGGCTCTTTTACCCCTCCATTGTGGCTCTTTTACCCCTTCATTGTGGTTCTTTTACCCCTCCATTGTGGTTCTTTTACCCCTCCATTGTAGCTCTTTTACCCCTTCATTGTGGCTCTTTTACCCCTCCATTGTGGCTCTTTTACCCCTCCATCGTAGCTCTTTTACCCCTCCATTGTAGCTCTTTTACCCCTTCATTGTGGCTCTTTTGCCCCTCCATTGTAGCTCTTTTACCCCTCCATTGTGGCTCTTTTACCCCTTCATTGTGGCTCTTTTACCCCTCCATTGTAGCTCTTTTACCCCTCCATTGTGGCTCTTTTACCCCTCCATTGTAGCT
>BSAI01000073.1:1489908-1577500 GCA_036245035.1 Adrianichthys oophorus
TGTGGCTCTTTTACCCCTCCATTGTAGCTCTTTTACCCCTCCATTGTGGCTCTTTTCCAGCTCTTTGTACATTAATTGTAGAATACTTAGATTAACATTTAAGTTCCCAAATGTTAATATTCCCAATTTAATGAAAAATTGATTAAAGAAATCTCTATAGTTACTGCCAGATATAATTCTCACTTTTTTGTAGAATGAAAATTGGATTTATTTATGACTGGCATGTGTTTCCCCATTTTTCAATACAGTAGTTCATATGTGGAATAATTGATGAATAGTTTATTAAATACAAAGCTTTACTGTCCAAGAAAGTTTTGACTTTTTCCACTTTATGGAGAATTCCAATCGCTTTTGCTAATTTTGTTTGAATATTAGTAAAATTAGGTCTCCAAGTGTTACCTTTGTAAATTATGATGCCTAGAAATGTAATTTTCTTCACTGGATTTATTTTAGTACTATTTGAAATGACATATTCATGTTTGTATTCATATTGCTGAATATCATGAATGATGATTTTTCACCGTTGAAGCAAAGGATCATTTGTTTACAGCAAATCACTTTTTCATGTTTTTAAGTCAGCTTGAACCCTCTCTTTCATGTCTTCCAAGTTATCACCAACATAATAAAAAGTTGTATCGTCAGCAAATAAGATACTTTCTTGTTTTTTTTTGACACACAGTGTCATTGAAGTAGAGATTGAAAAGCTTAGATCCCAGAACTGACCCTTGGGGTACTCCACCAAGTTGTTACCTATTGAAGGGCTGCCCCTCAAATACTGTATTTATTGAGTTTTCCTAGTAAGATGCTATGGTCCATAGCATCAAACGCTTTTCTAAGATCAATAAAAAACGCTGATTAGGTGATTCTTGGTGTCGATTGTTGCAGTGATTTGCTCAGTTAGGTCCATCAAAGCCATGGATGTAGAGTAGTTTACCCTTAATCCACACTGACGTCTATTTAAAATATTTTACTTCTTAATGAAAGTATCTAGTCTGGCGACAAATAGTTTTTCCAATATTTTTGAGAATTGTGGGAGTAAGGATATTGGCCTGTAATTGGTGAAAGAGTTTTTGTCTCCATTTTTATAAAGTGGTGTAACCTTTGCTAATTTCATTTTATTCTGGAATGGATTGTTACTTTTTAAATTACTTTAAAAATAATATATTTTTGGACTACAAGGCGCATAAAGCCAAACAAAAAGTTGGATAAGTCAAGCTTTATTGATCTCCCTCACTAACAGGTAAAGCTAACAGCAATACCCTTCACTCTGACTGGATCCTGACTACAGCACCCATACCCACCATCCTTCATGTGGTGCGACTACGGAGTTTACCAAGGACACAATAAAACATTTTGACAGATGTTTGAGTGTACTACAGAAAATCATTTGGAGATCAGTTTGCACAACCAGTATTCAAACTAAGATGAGCTAGATCATAAAACGGACTTCCTATTTTTGAAAAATTCACTTTGTGGTCCAAAAAACTAAAGTAAGGGTCACTTAGTTCTGATTTACACATTTCTGGCTGAGATGCGCAAACAACAGTGAAATTAATTTTATTGATATTTTTTATTACTTCTGACATCACACTACCTACTACTAAGTTTGCTGAATTGAGTTGATCCTGTGTGGTACAGTGCCTTTTATTGTGAACTTCTGTCAAAAGTTATAAAAGATTTCCTTGTTTTTAAAATTATGATTAATTATTTTTCTAAATGATGACGTGAGACTTTGTGGCTCCTGTTGGGTTGTGGTCAGTAAGAAATTGACCCGAATGTTTAAAAGGAAATTTGTGTTCATCGTCTAATCTTTTCCGCCACATTTAAATAATTCTGTTAAAACAGCTGAAACAGATTTCACATTTAATCTAATTGGATTTTTGTGGTTTTAGGCTAATTCCGCTGTTAACTGTTAACACAAACCGAAGTCTTTCAGGCAGAATTTATGTCTGCTGCATAAATGTACTTAAGGTTTGACAGGTTACATTTAAGGGTTAATGAAAGGTGTCACATTGAGCAAAATCGACTAATTGAAGGATTTGATGGTGACTTTTGGAATAAGCGCTCTCAGAATACAATTCTTCTGGCAGCTTTAACCTCAGAAACAAGAAGTTAAATCAATCTGTGGACTTTTGCCGATCACTAAGTCCTTTGAAGTTTATTTTCTCAGAAGCTTTCTTCAGGTTGCGTCCAAAACTGACATCTTATCTATAATTTATGTGGTTCAGTAGGATTATTGTTTCTGTTCTAAATCAGGACAAAAGACAAATCAGTGGTGAGAGGGAACGCTTGAAGAATGTTTAACCTTTGCTGCGTAAGAGGATTGGGATGCAGTCACAGCAGAACCATTGTTCTCGGAAACCTGTCGTCAAATTCAGAGACTTTCACCGTGTTTTCCTTTCAAAGATGTGCCCTGAATGATTCTATTCCTGCATTTTAAGGCTTTTTTTTTTGGTGTGTTCAGTCTATGCTTTCTTGCTTAGCATTTCCCTGGTGTGTCCTTTGTGTCCTCGTGTGTGCGAGCAGGTGACTCTTCTGCAGGGCCGGGAGGCTTCATGCTGGCCAGACAAGACAGCGAGGGAGAGAAGGCTGCTGCTTTCAGTCTGCGTGCTGTCGGTGATCCTCTTTGTGTTGCTCATCTGTGCAGGAGTTTTCTACAAACAGGGTGAGCTCAAGGCTTCGATTGCTCATGCCTTTAATGTGAGAAATAACCAACTTCTCTGGCCTTAAAAATCCTTTTTAGCAGGGAGCTGACAGTTACATTAAGTTGCATCTAGACTTGCATCTCCATGTTTGTTCTTCTGCATTCTAAACATTAGGTCATCCACCAATATACTCTATATAAAAAAACACAGATTTTCCCTTTAATGTGTTTTCTGACGGAAGACTTTTCTTTTTTTTATCAAGCAAATTTATATTAAATAATTGACTTTCTAAAGCACAGGTGTCAAGCTCCAGGCCTCAGGGTCTTTCATGTTTTGCAACTAACACACCATTGTAGCCTATTATTGACTAAACACACCTGATCCAGGTAATCAGCAGCAGAAGGGGCTGGGGTTCGGAAGATGTCGGCCATTGAGGCCTGGAGTCTGACGGTCCTGACTAAAACCTGGTGACACGATCAAATCATAACAGTAGAATAGTTTTAAAAAAGCGTGTCGAAATGTTTATTAAAAATAGCATTTTCATCGAAGTGGGTCTTTTAACGCTTCACTTTGTGGAGGGAGCTCCTCCTCTCCGGTCCAAAGTGTGTTTACTTTTACATCTGCCGTCTTCCAGGTTTCCTAAATGTCATGTTTGCTGGAACCTTTTTGTCATGGTAAGAGCTGGGCATTAGGGAGACGGGTGCACATAAGGAGCCCAGCTTCTGAATCAGCCAAGTTCCCATGCAGAAAAGTACGCAGGTGATTGGACCTTCAGCATTTTACATTTATCTTTGTTCAGTCCGCTCCTTTCTACAAGCTAGATGGTGAGTTTAAGCAGCCTAATGTGTTTTTGGAGAAACATCTCCTATTTCCAGAAAACAGCGTCCAGTTTACTTCTACGAAACCTGGTCACTCGAGAAAGCCGAGAAGAACCTGAACACAGATTTCTGTCAGGAAAAGCAGTTTTCTCTCAGAGCACATGAGCATGATGAGCCTTTGAAAGACAGAAGCAGCTGAATGAAAGCTGCTGCAGGACCTCACAGATCCTCACATAACAAGATAAATATACTTTAGTAGTCCCATGAGGTCATTTCATGTGTTATATCAGAAAAATTAAAAGTAAAGACATAAAAAAACAGGGGGGGGGGGGGGGGGGGGGGGGGGGGTGTAATTTAAGAAACAATGACTCGCTGAATACCTTTTTTTCAAACTAATCTAAAAATGTTCTGACATTATTGAAAAAAAATCTAAATTTTCCATTTTTACTCTGTTCAAAATAAGACACCACTGGAACTATTTGTCCTTTTTTTTTTTTAGCTAAAACCCAACCTTTGACTGAACTTTGTCAGAGCGGCCATGAGGTGTCCCCCCCAGGGTTGTTTTATTATGGAAAAAGTTGAGTGGATTGAGCAGCACATCCTGGCAGCTTCTCATCAGTGCTCGCTTCCTCATGTCCACCATGGGAAGCGGAGTACCACTTCCTTCCATTCAGCATTGCATGTCACATCACACTTTGAAATAATAAAAGGAACAAGGATAAACCTCCTCTGGGACAGGCTGCTCTCATCACTGCTCGTGACTTCTCCTAATGTCTGTTTTCTGCCGGACAGCCTGTTCTGTTGTAAAGATGGAATTCTGAGAACACCTTAAAGATAATCTGTTTACACATTTTTGTCAGTCTTAGGAATTTGAAGAGATTCACCCAAAGTCTGCGCTCCTTTTTCGATGGTTAAACAGGCAGAAGCGTCTTTTGGTGATGTTTCACGTCTACCACAGCTCTCTTGTTTTCCTCAAACCATCTATTTAGAAAGGATTTTTACAGAGGTGAGTTTTCCCTCCAGGTTGTGTATCTTGGCTTAAATAATACTTTCCAGATGCTCTGAAAACCCTCGTGCATATTTGTGCTTCCCATGAAATATTTTTCTGACTCTCCTCCGTGTTTTTTTTTTTTTCCGGATATCAGCCGCAAGCAGAACCTTGACGATGCTTTTTGTTGACTCTGACAGCTCACCCGGGCTCGTGCCTGACGGCACCGTGCATCACCGTGGCCAGCGCCGTCATGGGAGCTCTGGACAGATCTGTGGACCCCTGCAATGACTTCTACAACTTTGCTTGTGGGGGCTGGGTGAAGAACAACCCCCTACCCGAGGGGAAGTCCCGGTGGGGTCCTTTCAGCAACTTGTGGGAGCACAACATGCTTGTAATGAAGCACTTATTAGGTAGGAGACGTACTATAAGAGCAGGATCTGACCCTTTGAGGGAAACGTGAACATTTTGTCGCATGATTCCTCTGTTTTTCATTTATTTGATGCTTCCTTTTGGGCAGAAAACACAACCATGAAAGGTTTGAGTGAAGCTGAAAAAAAGGCTCAGAGATATTATCAGGCCTGCATGAACGAGTCCAAGATTGAGGAGTTAGGAGCGCAGCCCCTCCAGCAGCTGATCAACCGTGTATGTGTGTTCACATGCCGTCTGTCATGTCAGCGCTGCTCTCTGTCTGGAGGAATCATTGTCTGCTTCTGTCCTGCAGTTAGGAGGCTGGGCTCTGAATGGACCCTGGGACAAGGACAACTTCCAGGAGGTTCTGCGAAAAGTGTCGGGCAGCTTACGCACGTCGCCGTTCTTCACCGTCTTTGTTAGCACGGACTCCAAGAATTCCAACAGCAACGTCATCCAGGTATAAGGATGAGGCTTTGGATTGGTTGGTGTCTGGAGGCTCCTGTTGAACACCTTCCTGCTGTGGCAGCTTTCACAGGATTCTCCGTGGGTTTGGATCTGACCTCGACTGTGACTTTCAGAACCGTCAGTGTTGCTGCGGTTCTGCATTCACACTGAAGTTTAACGTTTATTTTACTTCTTAAATGTCCTGTTTGTGACTTTTTAACAATAATCAACACTGGAGCATCATAAAAGCCCATCCAAAAATCCCAAGCACACAGTTCACACAGAAAAAAAACAACAGTAACTTCATTTTTTACAGTATTAGCTGTATCTTCCTCTCTTCTTTTAAAAAAAATGACCGCTCTTTAAACTACTTTTAAAGGCACAAAATAAAATCATTCTTATATAAACAAAATCCACACATTTTAATGTATTGGATTTTTTGAATTGCTGATTCAGAAACACCAGCTTAATGTGTTTCTCTTTTTTAAGTTTAATTCTTTAATCTATATTTATTATTCTCTAAATTTCACTACAATACTGGAAGTATGGTGACATTAATGTTGAATATAGAATATGCAAGCAGTTCTTTACAGTGTTCTGTTATAGCTTTAGACATTTTTTTGTTCATATTCTCTATGTGGTTTCTAAGCTGACACTTGAAGATGGATGAACCTTTTTGTGCCGTCATGAGACTGGAACAAATTGTAAAAATATGATCCCTTTTTTTTATCTGAGTGTGGAAAGAAGCTGTCTTTGTTGGTTCTGGAGTCACAGGACGTGTCTTATCGTTTTTCCTTTTGTCGCTTTAGGTGGATCAGTCCAGCCTGGGGCTCCCCTCCAGAGACTACTACCTCAACAAAACAGCAAATGAAAAGGTGCTGGGGCCCCTCTTGGGTTTTACAGTTATCAGCACAAAAATGCGTCAAAAGCCAAAAATGTTTTTTGGTCAGCTTGAGTTTGAAAGCGAACAAAGAATCGTTTCACGTCAGCACAGGAAGTCAAGAAATAATTCATTTCGATTTGATCCTCGGGGAACACTCTGGTAGAAGCATACTTTAGGACTACATTTCTAGTTGAGTTTGATCACCAAACTTCTCCTCCTCTCTGCGATGCTCTTCTGGCCTTTGCAGTATCTCACGGCATACCTGAACTTCCTGGTGGAGCTGGGGGTTCTTCTGGGGGGCACAGAGGAGACGTCTCAAACTGTGATGCAGGAGATTGTGGACTTTGAAACCACCTTGGCCAACATCACCGTTCCTCAAGAGGAGAGGAGAGATGAGGAGCTCATCTACCATAAGATGAAGGTGGAGGATCTGAAGGTGAGCTTATGAAGTGAGTGAAAGTATTGACAGAGAAAGCTCATTTAGGAATTTCTCACTGTGTCGTTGTTCCTACAGACTCTGGCTCCCGCTGTGGAGTGGATGCCATACCTGAGTGAAGTGTTTGAGCCTGTGCCACTTAACCAGTCCGAGCCGGTTGTTGTTTATGCCAAAGAGTATCTCCAGAAAGTTTCCGACCTCATAGAGAAAACAAATAAAAGGTCATAAATTAAGTCATTTTTAATTCTTTGTTCTGTAACGATTCCGTGTTTGGTTTCCTCTTTTTTACAGAAAAACGGTGCATGAATATCTTGCTATTGAACATTCAGTTATTCTTGAAGGGATCAACCCATTGAATGTGATGTTTTCTTTTTGCAGCCTCCTCAACAACTATATGATTATGAAGGTAGTGAGAAAGGTGGTTTCTGTTTTAGACCAAAGGTTCCAGGATGCTGAGCAGCGCTTCCTGGAGGTCATGTATGGCACTAAAAAGGTAAGAAATGATTTTTCACACTCCTTTTACCAATAAGGTTTGACTTTAATCAAATCATTTCCATTTGCTTACGTTTATATAAACATAAGTTGTTGTTTGTTTCATGCTTTGAAATCAGGCAAAGCTGCAGAAAATGCCTTTAACTGATGTTTTATGTGTTGAAATTGTCCGTCGGGTACACAGAAATATCAGGGAAACGTGCTGGACAGCTGAAGCGTTTTTGTAGTCCTGAGTGCAGGCAGAGGAACTGGCCCACACCCAAACAGCTGAGTAAAAACAGCATTTTACTTGACCCCGTCTTGTTTTGTTTGACACGGCGTCCGGTTTTCACAGAAAATGGAAGTAGTGACTAACAGTTGGAACTGAACTTTCAGGATACTCACTGTCCTCCCAGATAGTTTGTTCAAGCCTCAGTTTGAAGCAGCACACATAGATTTTTACCAGTGTTTCCTTACCGCTATCTGGTGATGTGTTAACTTAGCTGAAGATTTTCGCCAAGAATTGGTCACACTGATGACAGACCAACCAGCTCTGCACTAAGTGGAGCAGGAAGCTTGTGACCCGCACAGCTGGTATGTTCTATGTCACAAATACAATATTTTCAAACATTTTTTTGTTTGCTCCTGAGTCACAATGAGTTAAAAAAAGAAATCCTCAAAAATGCTATTCTAACCTTATGTCCTCCATCATGAGAAAATGCCAGAAGAACATGTTAGAAGCACCAAAAACGCCATTTCTATTGGAGCAGCTCTTGAAAATGATTGAACTAATCAAATATTTGAATGCATGATCTCTTGAATAACCATTTAAAGTCTTAGGTAAGAAAAAGTTATTGCAGTTTTTCCTCATGCCTTCCTCTTTTAACTAGCTTCTATCTGAACTTTTTACTGTTTTATTTATTCATTGTTTGACTTGTTTGTTTGCTTTTTTCTCATACGGGAAAACTGACCGTCAAAAATGATGCAAAAGTAAAATGATTCCAAACACACTTCAAGTCATTCACGTTTGTTCTGTTTATTTTCAATCATTTTTACACAATCTCTGAATAACAAAAGTAATAAAATCAAAGTTGTTGCCTCTGCTTGCTCTTCATTTTACTCAAAATTTCAGTCCTTCATTTATATTTTTTTCTACTTTTGTCTTTATTTGTGCACATTTTTCTAGAACAAATGCTTAATGGCTTTCCGTCTTTTGTAAGTTCTTCTAAATGCAAATGTTGAAGCTTTTTTTCTACACAGCTTCAGCTCAGAGGCAGAGAAGCTGAAGGCAAATAAAACGTATTTGGATAAAAGGATCTTCTGAATAAAACAAAATAACACCAAATTAGTGTATTTATCCAAGCTAACGTAATCACTGTGTCAGATTAACGTTGGTGGACCCCAAATGCAGGACGACGGAGAGTGCAGGCAAAAGGTTTATGAAACAGGCAGCAAGGGAAGTGCAGAGGTCCTGGAGGATGTTCTTGGGCAGGCTGCAGGCGTCAGGAGGGGGAAGTCCTGGTGTTCCTTCATGAAAGCAAAGACCAGTTCAGTGGATGGTGAGGCGAGTCGACTAGACTGAAGACGACTAGACACTAGGCTTCAGTAGTTTAAGTTTGGAGTACTCGACCAGTGAGGAGCAGACGAACCGACGTAGGCTGGTGGGTGTAGACCTCCTAATAACAGGTCAGCCTGACGAGGAGATGATGAACAAGTGTGCAGGAACACAACCTCAGGCAGGAGAGCGAGGGTGGCAAATCTACTCTGGTTGGTACCAGTTGTCTAATTATAACAGAAATAACTGATTTGTGTTTATTTAACACACGAGTCAAGAACATTCCCTAAAAGAGGTTTTTCTCCACTGAAGTGGATGTTTTACTGTGAAGGCTCCAGTGACCCCTGCCTTATCTAAGCAGGATCCTGTTCCCTCTGCCTTTTTTCCACTGGGGTCAGGCTGTAATAACAAATCAAAACTCTCTTTGTGTGTGTCTGTGTGTGTTTGTGCGTGTGTGGGGGTCTGGTTTATGTGAAAGTGCAGCTGTGTAGCTTTTTCCATCTCCGACAGAATTCCGAAGCAGATTTTACAGCTCAGAAAGGCTGTAATTTCCTTTGTGTCTTTTCATACTAGCGGCTCAGTTTGTCCTTCCTTTTACCTGATGACTAATTAGTGCTAATAAAACCTCTTCCTATGAACCCCTTCCGATTCTTTAGTTCCAGTTTATGCTTGTTTCCCTACAGTTTTTTACTGTCCCACAGCGACCTGGACCGAAGGACCAGGTAGTTTCCTCAATCCTTCTTTCTAACGGCACATTTTAGTCAAAATTTGACCCCCGTCACAAACTCAAAAACAAAAACAAGATTGCACGCGCCGAGTATTCGGTGAAAATGAACTTTGGGCTCAATTAACAACTTCCCCACCTCAAAAAAACAAAAAACAAAAAAAAACATCACAGTGGGAGAAACCATCAAGAAAAATGGGGACAAAATTTCTTCTTGGGATGAAAATTGTTTTCCAAAATCTACAAACGAAAGCAGAACCCACGTGTTGGGGATATCCAAAGGAAGTTTAGAAATGATTATGAGACGACCACAAGACATATGATCAAGTCTACAATCACAACTGCAGTTTTGTTGATCTTTGACCTCGGGAAGAGGCTGCCATCTAGAATTTCTCCCAAAAAATTCACCTTTAGTGCCTTCTACAAATTAAAAGTCTTCCTAAGGATTCAATCGCCTCTCAACTCCTTGAGCTTCATTGGGAAGTTACTAATGAAAAAAATGTTGGTTTTAGAAGTTGAATATTTTTGATTGGCATTAATGTGGCGAGCTCCCAAAATTCTCTGCTGATCCTATATTTTCTACCGGAATATTGTGAACATTTAATTCATGAATCCCTGGCTCAAGCTGAACGAAACAACATGACATACGACGTGAACATCTTAGGAATGTGGGCGGGATTAGCGGAAAACCTTCGTTCCACAAATGGACCACTATGGTTTCTTCTAAACATTACATAGATTAGTTTGTCATCCATATGCAACCAACAAGATAAAATGGTTGCTATGGAGACAAAACCAACAGAAAAGCCTCCATTTTGAAAAAAGGTTTTTTTTACGCAGCTTTGATCAGGGTAGCAGAGCCAGAGGGGTTGAGGGAGGGGCCTGTAGCAGCTCGCTAAGCCACTGAGGGCGTCAAAAGGGGGCGGGGCAGAGGAGGATTGAATGCCACTCGCAGCTTTTTCTTTACTACAGATGGGTCATTTTACTAAAGATATCCAGATCGTTTCCATTGAGGTTAAAGGCTGGTGTCGTGCTCCTGAAAATAGTTTACAGGAAAAAAAACCATTTAAAGAGGATCAACTTAAGCCTGGAGTAATAAACTCTGCTAAAAATGTTGGATGTTGCACATTTTGGGGTGGATTTTTGTCAGATTTGAATTTTTTATTTAGGATTTTAAAACAACTTGCCTAAAAATGTAAAGTCTGAATGTATTTTATTTTTAATTTGAGGTCATGTTTGTTCAGACGTATGATGTGGCGAAGTCACGTGACTGCAATGTCGTGGCGCTCCTAAATAAAACGATTTTCTTTCACGTTTGAGCTGAAACAGATCTTTCGTTTCTGTTTGTCGCCTCCTGTTCTTGGAAAGTACAAAATGGTTTTAAAACGTTGGCTCTTGCATTCCGTTTTGCTGTGGCTTTGCATACTTGAATCACAGTTAAGTTCAGTCACTCTCGTTGCAGAAATAGTTTTGATTTCCTAACATTTGCCTGTGTATTTTCTGCAGAGCTGTACTCCGCATTGGAAACTGTGCGTCAGCGACACGGACAGCGCGCTGGGCTTCGCCCTCGGGGCCATGTTCGTCAAAGACACATTTGCTGAGGACAGCAAAGACATTGCAAGTGTCTAGAGGTTCTTCACAGCCAACATCTGCTGGCCTGAGTGACATGAGTTGACCTGCCTCTCTTATGTTTTAGGCGGAGGAGATGGTCGGTGAAATAAAATGGGCCTTTGAGGAGAGCCTGAAGGGCGTCAGCTGGATGGATGCAGAAACTAAGAAAGCAGCAAAAGAAAAGGTAGCAGGAGGTTGTTACAAAATGTTTGGAATGAAAAAGAAAGACAGCGCTGCCACCTGCTGTGAAAATGTGTCTTTTACAGCCTTTGACTCTGATTTTCCACAGGCAGACGCCATTTACAACATGGTGGGATATCCCGAATTTATCATGAATGCCACAAAGCTGGACAAAGTGTTCAATGATGTAGGTAAATGTGGGAGTGCAGATGTCCACCCCTCACTGAAACGGTTGGTGTGATTTTCCTCTCTCCTCTTTTTCAGTTTGAGGTGGAGTCAGAACTTTACTTCCAGAATGTGATGCAGTATTACAACTTCTCTGCCAGAGTGACTGCAGACCAGCTGAGGAAAGCTCCCAACAGGAACCAGTGAGTCACACCCCACCGTCTCTCTTCCCTCAGAGGAGGCGGCACACTTCCCTGGGAACACATTCCCATCATACTGACTCAGCGGAATAATGCTGCCATTCACAAACGTTCCCCGGCAACCAGCTTCTCTCCACTCAGCTGATCCCCATCTCCAATTAGGCAGTGGGGTGAGGCTTAGAGTGGAGTTCCCATGCCCTCCAAACTGATCTGTAGTCTACCTGGCAAAGCAGCTTGAGCACAATCAATATTCTCCACTTGTGGAGAACTTCATTTTTGGTCACACGCTTTCTTGTTTTTCAGGTGGAGCATGACCCCTCCAACTGTAAACGCGTATTACAACCCAACCAAGAATGAGATGGTCCTGCCAGCTGGAATCCTTCAAGCCCCATTTTATAGTCGATCTTGGCCCAAGTATGTCTTCTATCCATTCATTCATGTTCTTTCACCATTTCCCAAGTTTCTTTCATCCCATCCAAGAAGGCCCAATCCATTTCAGGTCTGCTACCAAGCGACAGGCATGGAAAGGTTGCTGGCTCTTCATTGGCCTGCTGGATTATAACCTGGTGAAATAATTTAGATTAATTTTAGTTGCAATGCCATCCATCCACTTTCAGAACCCGCTGGATCCCTTTTGGGGTCACGGCGTTGTTGAAGCCAACCCAACTACTGTTGGGCAAAGGCTGGATGCACCCTGGACCGGTGGCGGGTCTGTTGCAGGGCCAGATGCAAGTAAAAAACCAAAATGTCTAATAAATACTCATTTAACACTGATTAAAGACCCACTCAAATCATTTTGATTTGTTTTTTAATTGTTCCCAGTGGTCTTTTATTTATGATTACGCTGTTTTAGCCAACATTAAAACCCAAAAAACCCTGTATTGTTTTCTAGGACATAGTTTCTGCAGAGCGGCAGGAGTTTGTTAGAAATTCACCTCCGAGTTTTGGGTGGCACCGTTGGTGCAGAACAATCCCGCCCCCCTTCCCCTCCCTGTTGCTGAGGGCACTCTGTTTAACCCTTATATTGTGTTCGGGTCAAAACTGACCCATGTTTACACTTGAAAACAGGTCAATTTGACCCGAATACGATATAAGGTTGAAACGGAGCAGGGAGCCTGTGGCCCCCCAGCAAATGTTCTATGTCACAAACACGCTCTTTTTGATTTGGCATTTTCCATCTGCTCCTGATTCACAGTGATTTCAATAAAGATTTGACCATTTGAATACGCAGAAATGCCATTTTGAGCTCAATTTTCTTTATATTTGTCCTCCATCAGAAAAGTGCCACAAGAACGTATAAAAACACAATTTTTATCAGAGAGGGTCTTTAAGAGACTATTATATTATGAAACCATTTTAATGGAATATGAATTTTTCACCTTTTCTGCTTTGTTTTGAAATGTAATCAGCATGATTTGTTATTGAGATGTTAACATAGTGAAAAATAAAACTTTCTGTTGGATGCTAATGTTCATTTGTAATTTTTCAGAGCTCTTAACTTTGGTGGAATCGGGGTGGTCATGGGTCATGAACTGACACATGCGTTTGATGACCAAGGTACGTTCAGAAATTACAGCTTAAAAAAGGCAATTTCTAGGATTTTGGACACTTTTTTAAAAACTGAGAAAATGTTTTACTCTTTTTTTTTTTTTTTTTTTTTTTTTAAAGGACGGGAGTATGATAAAGATGGAAACCTGCGTCCTTGGTGGAAGAACTCGTCTGTGGAGGCCTTCAAGAGACAGACTCAGTGCATGGTGGAGCAGTACGGAAATTATAGCATTAACCAAGAGCCGCTGAATGGAAAACATACCCTGGGAGAAAACATTGCGGACAATGGTGGATTAAAAGCTGCTTATAAGGTCAGTTAGGTCTGATTGATAGATAGAAATCATATTGCTGTTCCAGATCTGTTTCTGAGATGTAGAAATGTCATTCTGTAAGCTCATAAAGAAAATGTTTCTAGTTTACCATATTTGATCACTTCAGACAGATTAAATCTTTATTTAAACATTTCCTGTTTTGCAAACTCTAAAGGAAACTCAGACTAAATGCAACCTCTGCTAAAGTTTCTGCGCGTCTGTTTTGTGTCGACTACATTAGCATGTATTGGATAACCCGCTTGTTTCGTTTACAGCGCGGCCTGGAAATGCAACAGGTGGTTGCGAGCGGCCTTGTCAGCCTCTGGTTACTTCCACGCACATTACATTCTTTCCATGTCAGCAAAGGTCACAAGCTCTACAGCTGATGAGAAAGTAATATGGAAACAGAAAACATTTCTAGCATGTAGAAACACGCCTTTTCTGACAGCAAGAAGAGCATCTTACTTTATCTCATCTGAACTTTGCTGTGCAGAGAAAAAATAGATGTGTGTTTCTAAAGTGATTGTTTTGCTGCTTTGAAGGCTTATGTGAACTGGATTGAAAAGAACGGCGAGGAGCCCATGCTGCCTGCCCTTGGAATGACGAACCATCAGCTGTTTTTCGTCGGGTTTGCTCAGGTTTGTGTCCATGTTATGTTACCATACGTTAGTGCTTTGTTTTAAGTCCCACTCTGATCATGTTTTGATTGATTTCCAAAGCGCTCCCAGTGGCCTTTTAATTATATTTTTGGACAAAATAATTAAAATAATTCTTTTGAAATTTACCTCTGAGTTGTGGGCGGGACCGTTGGCGCAGAGCAACCCCGCTCCCCTCCCCGTTGCTGAGAGCTAGGAGCAGGGAGCTGGTGGCCCCGCCCAGCATATTTTTTACATCACAGATACGATCTTTTTCAAACTGCTTTTTTTGATCTGCTCTTGATTCACAATGATTTGGATAAAGAAGTTCTTAGAAATACAATGTTTATCGTAATTTTCTTTATTTATGTGCTCCGTCATCAGAAAAATGCTCCAAGAACATGTTAAAAACACCCTTTTCATCTGAGTGGGTCTTCAAACACTGTTGTCTCCTGGAAGTCACTTTCAAATGTACTTTAAATACACACTGTACTTTATTGAATGTATTATGCCAGGTCATTTTACTTTACTTAAGGTAAAATTCAGCTATTCAAGTATAAATATGTGTTTTGGCATCACAAATTCAAACCTGTTGTTTGAGAATATTTATAACTAATAGTAAATCATTTGTTATGGACTGTGTGGACAACTAAAACCATATTCACATTTTTATTTTTTTTAGGTCTGGTGCTCCGTCAGGACCCCTGAGAGCTCACATGAGGGGGTGATCACAGATCCTCACAGCCCATCAAGGTTTCGGGTCATTGGCACCATCTCCAACTCTCGTGAATTCTCCAGGCACTTTGGTTGCCGTGCAAACGCCCCCATGAACCCCAAACATAAGTGTGAACTTTGGTGATGCCTTGTTGCTCTCGGTGCTGCTTCACAGCAAACCAGCAGATGAAATGTGTGGAATGATTGCCCAAAGTACTGACAGAAATTCAGAAACCACTGAAGCTTTTATTTCTGTGCCTCTTAATAAGATTGTAGAATGTGGATCTCCACAACAGCCTTAACTTAAGCTCTGAAATTAAAAGTGGCTTTAAATGTGTTTTTCCAACACTGGGAATCCAACCGACAGTTAAAAAAATGGGAGAACCCCTCCAGTTATACAAATTGCTTATTCACTCTGTATGAAAAACGTAATGTTATTACAGTTACTTTTCGTCATGGATGGATCTGCTCTGATTTATTCTGTTGTATTTATAGTTATATTTTTGTAAAACACCATACCAGGGACCTGCAAGATATACAACCTTGACAAAAACTGAAAAGTTTTATGCAAAGCTCTTTTGTCACTGTGCTATTGTCATTTTTTTATGTTTAATGTTGTTTGTAATGTATTTGTAAAGAAAAAATATAAATATTTGTTGTAAAACTGTGCCACGCCACTGATGTGCATAGGCCAAGCCATAATGTGTCATATCTGGTATTGAGAGTTTGTCACAAATTATTTTGTATATTAAATTGTTTTTGTTCAAAAGTTGTACTATTAATGCAGTTTGAAGCAATTCTTTCACACTTTCAGTATTATTCTGAGTCAACGCAGACAGAACTTCACCCAGGTTTGATTTGGGAAACAAATGATGTAAGTGCACATATTTGGACGGTAGGTGGTGCTATAAACGCGTTAGTGGAGCAGGAGGGGAAAAGTGAATGTTGAGTTTAAGTGGGAAAATATATATATATATATATATATATATGTTTATAGATGTATTCCAAATAAATGATATATTTTTACCACAAATATTTTTTGTACAAACAAGAAAACACACAAGACATAAATATAATTTATATTAGTAATGTATGTGTATATATTTTTATGTATAAAATTAATTTAACATTAACGTTTGGCATTTTAAATAATTGTTTTTTATTATTATTGTTATAGTGAAAATAAAACAAAAGAATGTTTTTTTTTAAATCTGGCCATGTGGGACGTGAGACACGCCGTATATCTGGGTTTGATTGAAACGCTTATTTGATTAGCCGAGCGCCTCCGTAACTGGCCGAGATTTGTCGAATCGTCTGTCCTGCCCGGACTGCTGAAAGCGGCCGCTACGCCATGTTGGCGAAGTCTCTCATCTCTGTGAGGAAAAAATGATAGAAAACACAATTGCCGCGAGGAAAAGATAGACCGACGAGGGAGGTCGAAGATTGCGGCGATTCTTTCGTTTGAGAGGAACGAACCGAAACGGATCCGCAGAGGTTCCGGACGGGCTAGGGAGGCTAAACCTCCCACCGTCCCCATGAATAGCACCGCTGATCCGAACAGCGACTTTCCATGAAAAAAGACGTTTGTGTTGCAATTCCAGCTTCGTTATCCCCGCTCGTTAGAGGGATTTGGGGCCTGTTTCAAGTATCTCCTTGGCTTGCTTTATGAATGCAAGCTAAGCGCTGTTTTTACCTTTATTTATTAAGGCATTGTTTTTATTTTTGATCTCTTTGCGATGAGTTTGCCACCGAAAGTGGTTCCGAAAACCGCCGCTGTCGCAGTTAGCGGACCTGGAAGTGGCCCCTCTCCGTCGAGCCAACTGCGGGCTACCCTGACCTCCGTGTCTCTGCCGCCGGGAGCCCCAGCAGCCCCGCAGCCTGGCGCTGTACCATCGCCTCAGTATCCTTTCACCCGGGTAACAAATGCATGTGTGGTGGCACGTTTAACTTTCTGGCACGAGTTTACCTCGCAGGGCAGTCGGGCTAGTGATCGATAAGGCGGTGGGATGTGGGGGTGATGGTTTCGTTTGGAGGGAGCTGGGAGGGGAGGGTACAATTAGCTAGCTAAGTGTGCTAACGTTGGCTAATCAAGCCGGTTGTCATCTGGAGGCTGTACGACTGTTTTTTTAACCATATTGGTTAGAAAAAACATGTGTGCAGTTTAACAACAAGATAGTAATAAATTTCCTAAGGCATCATGGAGCCTTATTTTGCTGGGGGAAAGCGGAACCGCCGGCATGCTAGCGGGCTTTGCCGATGCTCACCGGCTTTGTTCAGTTGTGATTGCTGACTAGCAGGATGCTTTAGCCGAATTAAAGCACTGTTGCTGCTGTGGCCACACCGAGCCTCAGTGGTTAGCTACTGCTTTGGATTGGTGAATGTCAACACGCTAGACATTTCTGCATCATTTATAAGGTTTCAGTGTAACGTATTTAGGTTGTGGGAAGTCCCGGGGCTGGGTCTGGGCTGGATCCGTTGAAGGGAATTTCAGATGCTAAAAGCCGTGTTGGTGCACCCTGACAGGCCTTAGCTCTCAGAATGACAGGCGTTTTATTGTTGATTGGAGCTTTGTTTTTACTTTTCTATTTTAGCCTAGCTTGAATGATCTTTGCTATAAACGCCCTTTTCACCTTTGATCTTTGGGGTTTGCAGTGTGTTTCACATCAATATTGAGCTTTATGAGTCCTGTGCTGGCATCCTTTAATGTGGTGAGCTGGCTCTGTCTCTGCTCAGGAATCCATGTAGCTTTTCTTTGAGTTGACTCAAGGATGGCCCGGTGTTAACCACCTGGTGTTACCCTAGCCCACTTCTGGTTCAGTCAGTGTGGTTGCATAACCTCCTGTTTTATTTACAGCATGGCATCAGTAGTGTGGGGGATTAGGCAGATTTCTCCTGTCTGCTGTTGATTGATGCTTGTTTTTGTTCAACCAACAAAATCTATTGCGGCTAACCTTTGAGATGGGATCTTTTAACCTGATTTCCTGCTACCCGAGATTACACTGTCTTTGATTATGTGTTTACCATAGTAGACGTGTCTCCTCTTTAATGCATTTTATTTTTGTGGGGTTTTTTTTGGTAAGTAAACAAAACCATCATAAGTCATTTCATACTCATTTCTGGATATTTCTTTATTTAAATCCTTGTGAATTAGGAGCAGACAAATACATGCAGTTTGAAAAAGATCATATTTGTGACATAAAAAATATGCTGGGTGAGCCACAAGCTCCCTGCTCCGCTTAGTTCTGATGCATCAATTTGTAAACAACTAGAGCCGTGTACATCTTGGCTTTCCTCGTCAAACTGTATGCCTGGATATCTCCAATATTGTTTATCATTTTTGTTACACCGGTAATGTTAGGTTTGGGGAGTGAGGGGCAATAAGATAGCAGGAGAACTAGTAAAAAAAAAAAAGAGCTTTTAGTTAAGCGTGATGGGAAGTGGGGGCGGAGTTGCTCTGTGCCAACAGTCCTGCCCACAACTCAGAGGTGAATTTCTGATTAAACTTTGCAGAAACTATGTCCTAAAAAAACAACACAAACCCTTTTTTTTAGGCTTAAAACATCATCATCATAATGAAAAGACCAATGGAAACGCTTTGAAAATAGATCGAAAGATGATCGGAGGGGGACGTTAAGTTCTCTCCTGGAGCAATTTTTTCAGAAATCTGTTTTTGTCTTCTTGTTATCTCCAGGCAATTATATGCTACATCCATATTTAATGTAAACAACAGGAAATACCAGCTGGCGGTATAACAAATGTAAATATTAACGCTACAGCTTTTTACAGTACATTAGTCTGTTTTATTTGACAGGTTTTGCATAACTGTAAGTGACGATCAGGATCCCTTTTAAATCCCACCATGAGGTCATGATAGCGTCTCTTACTGTATACATCCATCCATCCACATGGTTGTCACGGGCTTTCACTGGTTTGTTAGTGAGTTTGGGAGGCAATGCTATATTTTCTTCTCATCATATAGATTTATTCTACACTAAGTGAACAGCAGCTGTTTGAACTGGCCTCTTCTTTTGTTGCTGTTTTCTAGTTGGGAAACAACAAAGAAATTGTCTCAAAGTTACAGATTATTTGGCTGACGAATTGGTCAATGATTTGAGATGTAGAGCATATATCTGTAAACAATATATTCTATTAGCTATACATTAAATCATGTTATTTCTAAATGTTTTTTATTGTTATTGACAGCATTTATTTTTTGGAATTCTTTCATTGATGTGGGAATTTTGGGGGTTCGATGACAGTGCTTGTTTTGAATCAGTTTGAATGTTACTGTCTTTATGTATAAGATTTTAAATCTTTTACGTTAAGAACTAAACAATTTTCTTTAAAGAACAAAACCTTTCATATCCTATCACATCTTTCCAAACTTCTTGTTTGTTTTGTGAGGAAATAATAGAACCATTACTTTTTATTGGCCACATCACTAGACAGCACTTCATTTTATTTTCATCCATCTAGAAAACGGGCCTCTGAGTGTTACTTTTTGTCTGACCTCTCACTTTCCTCTGGCCTTTGGGGTCAGGAGTGTGGGAACGTGTTACGCTGCGTCTGGGCTCTTGGTGTTTTGGAATTCCATCCTGGAAATTGACACTGCATGTGTTTGTGAAGTCCAGAGATTCCCGTGGACTTTGGAAAGTTGTCAATGCAAGGTGTGCATTCAGTGAAAGTGCGACCAGTGCGGTTTTGGAGGCTCCGGGTCTCGTAGAAACACCCGGCTCCTGCTTTTGCTGCTGCACTCGTCAGACAAAAGCTCCTCTGCTTAGCATTCATGTGAGAGGCCAAGGTGGTGCTTCCCACCATCTGTTAACAAAGGCCCAGGTCACCCAGCGACCCTCAGCCTTCCCTCATTTCCTTCCATCCCCCATTAGTTTACCTCATCCTACTTCTGGCTCAGCCGGGAAAATCGAGGGATTCTTACTAATTACTGCCATTTTTTTTCTTCTGGCACACCTTCAGCTTTAATGTACACAATCTAGTGACTTCATCTTTTTCTGTGAGAGGGTTTCTTGTTTTTTGTGTCAGAGCTTCCCCTCTTTGTAAAGTGTGTCATATTCCTAGTCCTTTGGTGTAATAGAACATTTTCCAGTCAAGAACAACGTTTGTTAGGAGTAATCCATGCATGCAGTTATGGTCACTGTTATCCAAAAGTGCTTGATAATGGATACCCCCAGCTGGTGAGTCACTCAGCTACGTTATCTTGTGTTTTTGGGCAGGTGTGTGAGTCGCTATAAAGATATTCTCACAAGCGTATTGACTTGGGACGTTAAAAATAAACTGCTGAGTTATGAGCCAGCAAGCAGGACTGTTCTTTCCAGGGAGGGAGCGTCCTGTTCAGGAAGGCTCTTTCACTTAAAGAAATGCTTACACATTGTCTTAGATGGTTGGTTTGATCATTCACTGGACCAAAGCACACTCAAAAACACTAGAAAATAAACTCTGGTGTATTATTTTCCTTTTTTTTGGATGTAAATAGGATGGCAGTTTGCTTTCTTATTATTTATGTTTATGTGTCACGTGACACAACTGAAGAGAGCCGGTTGATCGTTAAATTCTGCAATAATAGGCTGATTTGTATTTGATGAGCCGGTTGGTGTTAGTGAGACCAAATGTGTCGTTCTGACTTAAGATTTAAAAAAAAAAAAAGCTAAATATTTTGTTGTTGTTTTTTTTTTTTAAAGTAACTGTTTTGTAAAATAAATGAAAAAGTAAAGCTCTGACTTTAGCTAATTTATTTTTATTTTTTTAAAGTTTTCTACTTAAAAGGTATATATAAACATTTTCTTTTTCATTTTGCATTAAATGAATAGCACCCAGGTGAGGAGGAAAGTTTTACTCTTCAGCTCTTTGTCAAAACTGTTTCTCATGTTGTCTCCAAGTTGGTTTTTTTTAGCTTTTATTATTGACTATATATGAGAACTGGACTGAGTAACCCTCCCCCTGGCGTTCCAAACAGGATGTACCTGCTGGCTTCAAGAGGCTAAAATTCCATAGACTTCCATAGAGAAATAAACATCTGTTTCTCAGTCATTCCATTGGTCAGAATAACCATTCTTGCCCTGATACATTTTTTTTTTACATCTCCTTGATAATCCTCATTGTTCGTATCTATTGTGCAGTTCAAAATATTCAAGTTATAAACTGACCAATCAAATTCCTCAATAACATCAGGTAAAGCCTGCTGGCCCCCACATCCAATGTTCAAAACATTTGACAGATTTCGTGTAGCCTGCTCCTAAAGGGGTGTGGCCTACTCACCTTCTGATTAGTGAGTGGTTGCCATAGAAACGTTGACTCAGACCACTTTGGACCAATCATTGCTTACCGATATCATCTGGTTCCAATGTTGCGGCGTCCATATTGTGAAATAAAAATGGCGACTGAATTGACCTTATGATCACATGACAAGAAATGTCGGCTCAAATCAGGAAACGGAAGATATATCCTAAGTGCAAATCTGAGCAGTTGCAGTCATTATCTGTGGTTTTTCATTATTTCAGGATAGAATTGAGGTCAGCAGAGTTTCCAGTTTTACATTTTCACATCCTCATTAGCAGTGGTGTAAATACAAAGCACAAACAAAATGCAGCACTGCATATTTTTGCTTTCTTTTTTATTTAACACAAAGAAAAAGGATGGTTGTGCCGTCATTTTCCAAATTGTTGTTACTAAATATTTGGTATTCTAGATTCTGATCCACCAACCTACCAGCTATTGTGCATACTGTAGACTCAGCAACAGCAGGCGGGCCGTGAGAGCTTTGCGAGCTGCGCTTTCATCCAACGCTGTGTTTGAGTGAGCGGTTTGTGAGCCAGCAGGGAGGAAGAGGGTTTGTATCTGCACCATCTGGACCGTCTCCACTCACTTTTCGTACCTTCATTTGAGTCCTCTACTCGCAGACCTTCAGGTGCTGGATCATTCAAACAGAGCTCAATTTTATTTTAGGTTCATGAAAGGTTTGTGAAAGTTGTTCACAACTTTTTTTTGAGTAAATTGTGTGTATGTGATCGTGTGAAAATGGCATTATTTCATTGGATTGTCCACAGACCTGTTAAGTCTGCCAAAGCAAATAATCCCTTAACACTGTTGGACTTTTTTTGTGGCTTTAATTTCATCTGTAGAGTTTCTGTGGCCCTCCTGATTGCCTCCTTTAGTTTGTAGAGTTTCCTGATGCTCTTTGTCTTCTTTCACTCCCACACTCTCAGCGTTAAAGTGGCTGTAGAGTGAACTAATGAGGAAGCATGAGCTGCCGCAGTATATCCAGCCTCAGTGTTGGCTCTCCTTGTGGAGATGGGAAAAGTGGAATCATTGATTCTACTCCGTCATAATTTCAAAGGGGTTGGGTCGGCTGCTTGTTGCTCCAAAATTAAAAATGTTCAGAAACTAAAGAAAAACGATCTTCTGTTTAGAAAAGTGTAGAAGTGTTTGAACAATGCATGAGTGAGTGAGCGTGCCGTCACACATGGGAAATGGTCTACTTCCAGCTCCAACCAAATGAAGTCGATTCAGTCGTCTTTTTTGCAATACAGACGCCGCCATGTTGGAGCCAGACTACGTCAGTAAGAAGTGATTGGTCCGAGTCGGTCTGAGTCATTGTTTCTATGGCAACCACTCTAGCCAATCAAGAGTGAAGAGGCCACACCCCTACCTCTTGAAAACAGACGTGGGGGCCAGAAGGCTCCTCTTACTTTTATTTAGGTATCTGATTGTCCACTTTGTAATTTCAATAACTTGAGCTACAGAAAAAAAATTCCTGAAAAAAAAGATTATTAAGAACATGTTTAAAAAAAATATTGGAGCAAGAATAGTTATTCTGATCAATAGGATAGCTGTTAATTTCTCCATAGAAGTCTATGGGATTTTGGCTTCTTGGAACCAGCGGGTACTTCCTGTTTGGAACGGGACGTCATGTACAGTCAATGGTCCAATGACACATGTGGTTATCATCTTTGTTTGCTTCAGTTAGAACAGCTGAAAGTCTCCGGGGGTGGGTCATTTATGGCGTCTTAATTGGAATATCTCCTCGGACTTGGTTCGATTGGACCAGGAACAACAAACAATTTTATAACTCTGTTCATTTCAGTGTGCGGCTGCATAGAAGTTGCTCCAACAGCCAGAAGAAGTTCCTGCTGGTTTAGAGGCGCTTTTGACCAAAACTACAGAAAGAAATCTTGAGTTAAAAATCTATTTTATCTCCTCACAATGTCAGATATTTTCCAATGTTTTCCTGATTTAGGGACTTTGGGTTCTTGTTGGTCTTCATTTTTCTCTTCATACTCAGCATTCATGTCACTTAAATTGTGGTCTGGAGTTTTTGGTTTAGTCTGGCTTTCAATGATTAAGTAGATGGCTACCTTTGCTCCTTTATTTGTTCTTATGAGTCTTGTAGACAGCATTTGTTTTCAACCCCTCAACTTCTTACTGGGGATCAATATGCAAAGAAGAGGAGTCATGCTGTTGCATTTTAATGAAGAGCTACAGTATCACATTTGTTGCATCTTTTATGATTGTATGAAAATAGATCAATTCATTGATCAATCGTGACATTCCTACTGCCGTGTCATATTTTAAGGTTTGAGAGACTAAAAAAAGTATTTTCAATTGTATTTAGACGTCCATAAACCATCATTATATTTCATCTATGAAATTTATTTCTATCAGAGCAATTCTATAAATGAATGGAGCTCTCCTTACAATGCAGATTTTCAGCTATGCAGCAGAGCAGGTGTACTCCTCAAAAGTGAACTGAAACTGCTGATAAATGCTCTGCAGGTCCAGGTCCCAGACCTGGTTAGGAACGTGTGGAGGGAATCTCTGCAGGACCACCCTGAAACCTGCACAGTATGGTTTAGCGTGTTCTTCAAGCAGAACTTATGTTTCAAGTAAGAAGGTACAGAATGTTTCAGTTTAGGAAACAGATTTTCTGGCTGCTCGGTTCTGTAGAAGTGAATGTGTTGCAGCTGCAGCAGTGCAGCAAAAAGATCTGTTGTAGCTGCAGAAGCAAATGATGTTTCTTCTTGGTCAATTTGATAAAAGGATGAGTCATCTGGCACTGAACATAAATGTTTGCACATATAAGTTTTCCAATTGAATCCCAAAACTTACTTTCAGAACGATCTTGGTCAGAAAAGGAATATTTGGGACAAACGAGAGAAGTTTTTTGGTTTATTATAATCTAACCTCTGAACACCTTACTGAAAGGCTCAAAGCTCCACCAGCTATTATGAGGGAATGTTTTGTTAGTTAACTGCAATGCAGAAAGAACAAATGATGATTCAGCACAAATGAGATAACTTAGCCGAAGAGTGAAAGTTGTCTGAGGAGAATGTTCTGTCTTTTCCACTGACTCACTAGTATTCAGGAAATACTCCCAACAATGTAGACGGGAATATTCCTGTATCTGAACACTACATTCAGATTAGTAACTGCACGAGTCAATGACTTGACATTCAAGTCCTGTTCACTGCTGCTGTGACTGAACCTGCAGAATGGCACCTGGATGAGATCATGCCTTAACCCTGTTTCTGCTCCACTTCTTTTCCTTTTGTCACTCATCTCTCATTTTTATTCAAACCAAAACAGAAAAAGGTAGTAAAAACGCTCATCTGGACTTCATTAATCCCTATTAATGAAATGATCCACAAATTAATGGATTAAAAATCAAAAATTTTCCAGATTTCCACACAAATGTCCGCCATGCAGGTTGGAGCAGCAGGCAGACGATTCCAGGATGAATCAGGTGAAAAGAACATTCAGTTTCCCTTAAAGCATGTGATCAACAGCAGAAGAGCTCGTCCCTCACAGGTCCCTGAGCAAGTTACCTGCCTTACACTTTAAATGTACACATTCTTCTGTCCTACAACAGCTGAGTCATCTTCTCAAGGGGTTCAAATGAATTCAGAAAACTCTCAAAAAAGTTTCTCCAACAAGGACTAAGCTTTCAGTTTCACACTCAACCTCTAAATGTTTGTATTTAAACATAAAAATCTGGAGGAGAGGTCAGAGGAATAAAGGGAAAAAACAGGAATAATTTAGATCCATCGTCCTTTAAGACGATTCCTCACTGTCAACTCATGTAAGAACTCCATGAAAACTTGTTTCATAAGTATTTATGGAATATTTTTTCCTTGGTTTTCTTGCAGGGGTTATAGGTATATTAGTTTGCCTTATTAGTTTTTAAAGTATATTGTATTTTGTGTGAAAGAGCTCAGATCTGATTCACATTTTGCTTCTGAGAAAAGGGCCGAAGGTACAAAGCAAACTTTTGTTTCATGGAGCGTTTCTGGTTGAAGTAAAGAAATTCTTTAGAAAAAAATGACTCAAATTAATAGACCTGGAAAAAAAACATGTTTCAATGCATCAGTGTCAATTATAATGATGCACAACAGTCAACTGTAGAGCTGTTTGACGAACCACCATCAGAAACTACAAGAATTGGTTTAAAAACATAACGACTTGCCATATCATATCATGTGATTTGTTGTCATTTCTGGTTGAAATTCCTTAATGCAGCTTTTCCAGAATCCCTCGCGTTCCTCCTTCCCTGGAAGATCGAATCTTTCCCACACAGCCTGGAGTTGCTGTCTACAACGTAAGTCTCTTTATTCACCATCTCAGCACATTTCTGTACTGACAAAGAACACAAGTAATATAAGTATTATAAATAAGATGTAGCTCTTATACATAATATAAGAGTTATATAAGTATTTGGTATAAGATCATTCTGCAGGCTCACCATTCAGTCTATGACATTGATTTTTGCGCGAGTCACTTGAGGGTCTTATACAGGTGAGGCCATTTTTTGCATGCTGACGGCTCGTATCCACCTGTAATCTCAGTTGTGACAAATACTATGTTCACACCGCCCTCTGCAACGAGTTAAAGCGACTACTTCCAATCAAAAGTCTGTAAATGTGCATATATGCGAGCTTTGAGCTTCTGCTTTTAAAACTCTCACATTTGTGCGGCGTTTTTGAACTCTATGTGCAAAGCAAGCAATCATTGAACACATGTTGAAAATTAAACCAGGTTGAACTTTGACCTATCGGTGACTCAGATTTGGTGATGACATATGCATGGCTTCCTTTTTAACTCACGGAAAACTGTTTTAAAATTGATCATGGAGGAGACATGAATAATTTTGGTTTGTGCCTGGTCGAAATAATGAAACAATGGCTTAATTCAAATTGCTTCCCCATCCGTACCACTTATCACTTCCCTTACTTCTATCCTTCCAAGCAGAAAAAAATAAGCGTCTTAAAATTTGGACGTTACCGCCACGTGATGACATCATCGATGGTTGCCGATCATCTACATTTGCACGTGGCTTCCAATGCTACAGGCAAAAACAAAAACGTATGTAAATGTAAACTTTTGTGCTTCAGGGCACACCTTCATGAAGAAATGTTTCTCCCACCCCACCCCCCCAAAAAGACATTTTTTTCAGACGCCACTACAGCTTCAAATGCCCCTACAATTGGAGTCAGGGAGCAATTCAGACTTGGCCAGAGTATTTCATACATCAGAATACAGCTGTGAAAGATACATTTCTGGAGGAAGGTTTACAAGATTTGACCGCTTTGATATTTCACACCATGCAAAGCCAGGATAGAATCCAAGTTCTACCCTACGGCTTCTCCCTACCCCTACATCTAACCCTCCAAACGAAGAGTTATGGAAAAATAGTGTCCTCTAATGTGGACGTCAATCCCACTTGATGACGTCATCAAAAGTCGCTGGTCATCTACGTTATTGTGTAGCTGCCAGAAAAATACATAACACCAGTTTTCTAGCTTTAAAAAATTGTGCTAAAACAACAAGTCATTACTTATATTTAAATGTAAGCTTCAGTGATTCAGAGCACATCCACGTGAAGAAATGCGTCTGTTCTCCGCGGCACTGCACGATGTGGAACACTTGCGGCAGAGGGATACAGAGCCCTCCATTGGTATGGTTTCCTCTTAAAAAATGAACTATTTTTGGACAGCTCTACCCCTCCAAATGCCCCTACAATTGGAGGGGTAGAAGGAAGCCAGAGGGGTAGGGGAAGAATTTGGATTCGGCCAAACTGCAGGTGGCAGACATGCGGTAGTCTAGTGAACAATAGAAAAAGAAGAATCCCCTCCCTGCTAGTCCAGTGTGAACGCCATGGGCTAATTGCACATTCAAGAACGCACATCACATGCGTGGTGTAAATGTAGCTCAGGGCCTAAAGAACTTTTGTCTGTTTCTTTTGAAGAAGTTGTGATCTGATTTGACCTGATTTCACTTCAATGTTTTTTTTTTAAATGTTAGAATGAACTCGATGCAAAAGTTGTGAAGTTTTGTTCATTTTGGTAGGAGAACTTCAGCAATGTTGGAAGACATTTGGTTTCATTTACACTCAGTTTGTCTTTTTCATATAGAAACAAACAGGAATCATCCAACAAAGAGGTCATTTTCTGGTAAAATATTGGATTTTAAATCACAATCAGCACTTTTAATGATGACTGAAAGCTTTTATCGACTCCATCAGTAGGAAAGCACATAACAATGGAGAAAGGAAAGACTTCTGAGGCTGTTTTGTACGGCGGATGAGGGGTGTGCTTGGTCACCTTCATATACAGCTCCTCCCCTCCCCCATCCCATCAGGCTCCACTGTACTCGCAGTCCTTATAGTCTTCTCCTGGCCTGAAGCAAAGCAGGCTCCTCCCCTGGCAACAACAGTCGCTCGCTTTATCCCAGGTTAGCTGAGGGAAGTGGGACACACACAGCAGCTGAACGGACCCAGGCTAAAACTGCTGCTCTTTGTTTCTCTCACTGTCTGGAGACAATAATTGGTGTCTAAATATACAATAAATCTATAGATTCTAGGAAAGCGAGCCTTGCGTTGGGCAGCAGCTTCCTCCTGCAGTATCCGCTTCGCTCCCTGGTGTGTCCGGCCCGCTGCAGCAACAAGCAGCACCTGCAGTGGTTCCAGCCCAAAGCTGCTGCAGTCAGCTGCTCACGCCTCCAGCTGCATGCTTTCCAAAAAGAAGGGAGGAAATCCAGCTCTTCGTTTAGGAAAGAAGTGAAAAATAATCGTTTGCAGCAAAAATCCACTATTAGCTTCAAGCTTTAAAACAAATAAAGATGAGATGATTTAAAACACTAAAAACAATTCACTAAATGATTGTATTTATGCTGCTGTTGGTTCGGTCATGGCAAAGCCAGTTTGTTCTTCACTTAAAAGCATTTATCTTTCAATGTGCATTACTTTTAGTGGTTCCACAGCTCACATTGTTTTTGTTTGACTGCAGCTTTGCTCTGCATCTTCTCAAGGTTGTGTTTGTGATCACATTCATTTACTGCCTGGATGTTCAGTAAATGCCAGGCTGTCCAGCTGAAATTCTCCTTTTCAAGTTCTTTTGTTCCTACCTCAAACTTTTGCATCTCAACAAACTTCCTTTACCAGCCGTCACTGCGTTTGAACTCAGATCTGAAATGTTTTCATGCTAAGCTCAAGAGTAGCCTCTTATCGTTTCTCTTTTTTTGGTGACATATGCCACAAGTTCTTCTATTTGTTTGGACATTTGTTCTCAAGAAAACAATCCTGTTCCTGAACCGAGTCTCAGCTGTTCCTTAACTTTTCATTTCATGAGAAATGAAAGTGAAAATAGAAAAGCTTCACTTGAAGTGAACGCTGAATAAAGACTCCAATGAAAAATTGTGCTCAAAGATTTTTGTTTTGTAAAGATTTGAAGACCCCAAACACCAGTTTTCTTCTTGTAAATTCATGCATCTGCAGTCTACAGTTAATAAGTTTCATGCTTTGTACAAAAAACAGAACCAGATGTTCTCAAGAACTCCACTGTGGCTGTTTGGAGGGTGAAATGTTCCACTTTGAACTCTGCGGGTCCATCTGGTTGCTTTAGCTAAAAGAGAGAAATCCTGTAGCTAACATTGAGCTTCACACATCGCTGTCTTCAGCTCGTCTCTGTGCATTAAACACGACTTTAGAAAATATTGGTTCTAGTATGTTTGCACTCAAATGTGCAAATGTTCTAGCTTCACATTCCTATGAAAATGTCTCAAAAAATCCCAAAATATTTTATTTTCTGGATCATCTGCCATTTGGTTTCCCTTTGAATCAGAAAGTTGTAGTTTTTGCTGCTGATGATCTGGTCGTATGACGTTGACCCGGCGTCTCCCTGAAAGATGCAAAGACTCACATTACAGAGGCTTGTAAACCATGACTGTCACAATTATTTATTCAAGAGCTTTCAGTCCCCGAGTGTAATTGTAATCTGATTACGCAATGATCTGAGGTGCAGGCATCCCGTCAAGGTTCCAGTCCTGGCTTTTCTTCAGTGTGCTGTCTGTGTTTGGCGACCAAAGCCACCGTTCTTCTGCTGCATCAACCCAACACGTTTGTTCCTTTCATGTTCTGCAGGTCCCCAGGCATGCTGGTCCTCCTTACTCTGCTCATGACATCGCAAAGGGACACCCTTCGTTGGGGGGAACCCCGCCTGGTCATGCCCATTCCCCGGCGCTCTCTCAGGTATCAGTACCCACAGCTTCCCCATATCGCTACCCTAAGGGCTGGGAGGCAGGCGGAGGGGTGAGTTTTGTAGCCAGAATTCTCTGCATTTTCTCTGTTGTTTTTTTTTTCTTCTGTTTCTTCTGTTAGACTGAAGGTCCAGTTTTCAGTTCCATCATCAGGGATCCACAGCAGTGGACTTCTACTGAAATGCTCATTTTGTTTCATTCACTGACGTTATGGTCGTAGTATCAAAGCAAGACGTAGAAAATTAGCATAAATACCTTATATTATGTAATAATACCAACATTGTGCTTAAAAAATTCTGCATCCTTAAATATAACAGAAGCTTGTGAGTCTTAAAGACCCACTCCACTGAAAATAGTGTTTTTGGTGTTTTTAACATGTTCTTTTAGCATTTTCTCATAATGTCATATTGGTAGACATATATAAGAATTTAGGATTAGAACTGCATTTCTGAATATTTCTTTACTCAAATTGTGACGGACCAGGAGCAGATGAAAACCCGCAGTTTGAAAAATACCTCAGGTTTGTGACGCAGTAACTGCCGTGGGCAGGCCAATGTCTCCCTCCTCCACTCCAATTTAACAATAATGTTAACTGTGCTTGGGAGCTAGCGGGAGAGTGTAAGCAAAGGAATGCTGGGAAGTTAGCGAGACTAACTTCTGCTCTGCTGAAAATATGTCTTAAAAAAATGACAGGTTTTTGATTTTGGCTAAAAACAGCATAATCATAATAAGAAAGACCACTGGAAATGATCTGAAAATTGAAAAACATATATGGCTGGAGTGGGACTTTAAGACTGAAATATTTTCTTTTTCAAACCTTTTTCATTGTTCTTTTGACCTGACATTATTTATAAATGTTTATCAAAGCTCTCTAAATGGTTATTAAACGTGTTTAAAACGTGTGACGCATTTGACCGTATAATGTTCAGAACTGAAGGAACTTCTGAAAACAAGATATTTTGTTATTAGGTAAAGTTCTGCTCCTGTGGAGCGCTGGATCGTTAAAATTCTGTCAGGCTCCACTCGGTTAAAGTAAAAACAAGTTGTTTTGTTGAGGATTATGAGCCACAGTTGATTTCTTCTTTAACAAAAGCTTAAATACACGCTTCAGCGAGAACAAATGTCGCAGCTATTAAATGAAAGTGAAATAAAATCTGTATCTGGAGCGCTAACCACTGCGCCACCATGCAGCCCTTTTTTTTTGTAGCTTTTTCAACGGAACAAAAAAACATTTTGAGGCTATTTCAAATACTGCTGCTTCAGGTTCCCTTCACCTCAGAGACACACAAACGTGTAATTAAAGGTTCCCTTAAGTGAACATCACACGCATGTTTCTGTGTTGAAACCAACACGCCAATAATCCAATCACAGCTTTCTGAGCGGCGTGCAGCAAACCACAGCTGCTGGTTGAGCTGAGAAACACAAAACGACTCTTTCTGGATGTCATGAAAGCAGAAGGTTTCACACCTCTGTCTTCAGTTTGCCTGAAGACCATCAACATCTTATTCCTAATCTGCATAATCTGAGCTGTTTTGATTTCAACGTGACTAATCCTGGTTTATGTTTAAAGGACGATAAAAAAATGATATCTTAAATTTTAATGATTTCAAGCAAATGTTAATTTCCTTCACTTTGAGAAATCTCCTTTTTACTCAACATATTTGTCTAATTTTAAATATCAGATTATATTTTTACTTGTTTAATTGGCAGATTCTGTATGTTTATTTTGAAATGAATGATTGTGATCATTTAGATGGAACTTCTTAGAACAATTCATTCTTAGTCGCTATTTTTACCTGTTAAAATGATTATTTTGACATTAAGTTATTTACTGATCAGTTGTTTAGGAGATGAAAAAACTGTACAGAAACTTGCTTCAGAAGAACTCTGATCACAATGGCTTCATTTAAACTTGTTAATAACTAGAAAATATGTTGGTAGCATATTGCATTCTGTAAAAAAGTGTTTTTTAAGATCATTTTTGCAAGATTTTTTTTTTTGTTTTAAAAATGCTAGTTTTTACAAAAAAATCTTATTTTTTAAGAAATTTAATTCCGTGTTTTCTAAAATGATTTTTTCATTTTATTCCATGTTTTTCATCATTTTTGTTTTGTTTTTTGAGACTTTTTAAAAAAAAAAATTCAAAGTATTTGTTTTCTGTTTTGTTAAAAAACTTTTTTTTAAACTTTTTTCCCCTTAATTTTTTTTTACATATTTTTTAAATTTGTTTTTCAAAACAAAATGATTTACATTATTAGCTTTTGGTCAGTTTCTAACTTCAGATCAGCTTGTAGTTTTCTTGGATTTGTCGGACTCAGATAAATTCTCTTGACAAACTAAAGTGCAATAGGCTTCTATTCTATGTGAGCCAAAAGTTGGCAATCAGGATGGTCCAGAATGTGTTCAGTATTATTATAGATAGTAGTAGTATATAGATTATTATTTCCCTGTTTTTTTTTTGTTTTTTTTTTTTTTGAGGTTCATTAACCAGTGACTTTTATTCCCGTATGTCATCATTTAAGAATGCAGGTGGGGGGCAGATGCTTTCATTTACGGTCACATGGATAACATGACTCGGCTCTTCTGACTGTTTGGCAGAAATCTGGTTCTTCCTCTTTCTGGTTCTTCTCCTGTGGACCATTTCCAGAACATAAAGGATTTCTGTTTTGTCATCTAATATTAGTTCTGTCAACTGTTAAAATCTCAGCGATTAGAACTAATGGAGCAGCAGAATCCTGTTCCCGCCCTCCACAGTATAACACATGAAAAGGTGTTTGTGGATACCCGGCGACACTCATGAACATGAACTGAAGAGGTTCCTCTATTGGAGGGTCTTGTGGTGTGGTGGACTGTGCTTTGATATGCTTTGACTGTGTGTGTTATGATCCATAAAGAACCAATCCCAAATCCGTCTTTGTCTATTTCTTTTCTGACAGTCTCCATACAACCCTGGACAAAGCGCTGGCTCTGCTCCTTTAGTGTATTCCACACAGACGCAGCCTCAGAGTCGCCCGGTGAGTTTTTCTCTGCTCCTCCTGCATCTCCACTTCCACACGTTGACATTTCCTCGTTCATTTTGAACCTGTTTGAAGACTGATGTGGCTCTGAGGAAAGGGGGAGATTTACAGGACGTTGATGCAGTTCGTTTTATTCATTTATATAGAGTCCTTAAAGTATTGTCAAGGTTTTGTCTCCTTTTTTTTCTCACTGTCAACAATTCATGTTAGACATTGTAAAACAATTAAAGACTCAACTTTTGATTCAGGCAAAGACCTTAAAGGACAGCGTGTAGACACCATCACGTTACCAGTTCATCTGTACCTTATTTTTTGGAAATAGGAACATTGTGGAATCACAAGAGCATTGTGAGCCCACGAGAGCCCCTCCATTTATAGCAGATCTGACAATTTTTTAAAAAACAGAAAATAAAACTACTAGCTTTAAATGACAGTGTATCGATATAAAATATATATATATATATATATATATATATATTTTTTTTTTTTTTTCCTGTCAAAGAACTCAGACCAGAACATAATACTGTGCAAAATCGAGATAAAACAGCTATTTATATAGTTTGTTGCAAAAGTCCCACTGAACAATGAAACAAAAAGAGAAGAGGGAAGCAAAAGGGGAAACCTGCGAAGTAGAATTACTTCAGAACACAGAATTTCAAACACAGCATTTTGTGTCAGTATGACAAAAAGACAGATATAATCCCGTTATGATCACATGGCAATGCAGCAGCAGAGAGGACATCAACAGGGGTTCCACAAATTATTGATCCATACATGTTTTAATGTCACCTTTTTTAATCCAATGTGCAACCGTTATAACAATTCTAACACTACACTAGCATTCTCCTCTACTACACGTGGAGAAAACGGTCATGAAGTGTCTAAAGACGGTCTGCTCAGTCCAGAACAATGATGGTTCTTTGGATTCGGACTGAACATTCTCATAAGTGTGTCTGCTCACATACTTTGACACAAGTTTTCATGTATGATTGTGAGATTTCTACAGTTTAAAGAAGCTATCTATTTCTGTTTTCTTAAGTTGTTTTAAGAACAATTCATTCATTTTGTGAGTAAGTTGCCATTTAAGACAAGTTTTGGACCACATTATGAATCTGTCATTTCTAAACTTCACATGGTTGTTTGTACAGACCATTGACTATATATGACAACTGGACTGAGTGACCCCTCCCCCCTGGCGTTCCAAACAGGAAGTACCTGCTGGTTCCAAGAAGCCAAAATCCCATAGACTTCCATAGAGAAAAAAACATTCTATTTGTCAGAATAACCATTCTTGCTCTGATACATTTTGAACATGTTCTTGATAATCCTCCTTTTTCATAATATTTAATGTTTAAATTTTTGTGGCCCTCCAGAAAAATCTCACTTTATGATTGCCTAAGTAGTTGTCATAGAAACAATGACTCAGACCACTGAAGATTTCTGGTTCTAACATGGAGTTGTTGCTGTTGCCAAAAATGGCAACTGAATTGACTTTCTTTGGTTGGAGCCAGAAGTAAACAATTTTTTAATGGATGAGATCATTTAGTCCAGTTGTCATATACAGTCAGTGACGTCCACAGACGGACATCTGTTCTTTGTTCCTGTTGAGCAGATTTCCATCAGCTCATTGGAAGCTGCTGTTGTTGTCTTTCATTGATGATGCTGAAGCAGCTTCCTCCATTCCTGATCTGATCTGTCCATGTTTCTTGTTCGTTCTTCTTTCTCATCTCTGCTTCAATCTTCCTCCTGGACCTCCCCCATCCCCCTCCAGTTTGCAACGGGCCCTCGACCAACCCATCATCAGGTAAAGCTCCTGCTGCGTGCCCCCCCACTCCATCTTTTTTTTAATCACCTTCCCAGTTTGCTTTAAACACCATGAAAAAGGCCTCAAACATTTTAGAAGTGAATTAGGGCTTCAAATATTATGGGATGTGTTTGAAAACTTACAGTCATGCTAATAGAGTTTTTCTGATTGTTTCTGCTCTGTTACTATAACATTTTTGGTCTGTATAGTCTTCTTCTGCTGCTGGGGTTGGTTTGGAGGTTGAAGACAGAAAACCTCCTCATTGACTTCATTTCTTCTGAAGTCAGATTTCTACATTTAGTTTCAGATTTGATGTTTAAAAAAAATTCTACAAAATTCCAATCGCCTAAGCTCCGAAATATTTTTCTTGAACAAAGAAACACTAAGTATTCGTTTAGTTCTTCTCTAAAACCCATCACTGCTATTTACTAGTAGATACTTTCATGTCTGGCTACTGAACATTCTGCATCAAACGAGTTCATGGTTAAATTTTAAAATCTCTTGTGTTCCGACAACCTTTTGGACGTTTTGACAACTAAAAATTCTCTAAACTGATTGTTTTAGTCGCAACTAATATGTATTGTTAAATGTCACAGAAAAACAAACGTTATATTTTCCTAAAACCATTAGATAAAAGTCAATGTGTGATCTACCCTCTTCATTTGATACTGTGATTTCATGAATGGTTTGCACCAATTTGCTTATCTACTGGCATTTTTTTTGTCATCAGTTTATAGTTATTTTTGAAAGATTTTCTCACCAAATAGACTGAATTTTGACCAATAAAAACGCTGGGTTAAATAAATCACTTGAATCAATCTATCCAAACAAAACGAAATATCAAAAATGAATGTGAAATGTTTTCATAGATTCCCTGATGTTTAGTGTGAATTCTGTGTTCAGGAATTTTGCAGCTTTGCTTTAAAGATAAAGACGCTTTCACGTTTTTTTTTTAGATTCATTAAAAACAAACAGCATTTTAATGCTGCTCGTTATCCTCAATATCCTCTTGATAACTCATCGAAACAACCTAGACTGTAGTTTCTTTCTGTAAAGCGTCTTGATATCAACAGATTGAGGATGTGTTCCTTGTAACACTTTTTGCTTTTTCTTGTTTCTAATGATCCCATTGGAGATTTCTTCCCAAGTTTCAGTCTAATTTGTTGATGAATATTTAGCCTGGAGATCTGTGGTGTTTGGGGTTGAAAACTCAAATGTTCAGTGAAATGGGAAAAGATTCATAGAAGATGTTCAAGGACAGGAGTGTTGCATAAAGGCTGGTTGTTTTGCAAAGATCAGGACAGTTTGACATATTTATGAATAGAAATGGGTGTTGAGTGCTGATGTTTGGCCGTTTTTCTTCCCATCATCTTTGACTGATGGTGTTTTAGCTGTCCTCTTCTCCAGGATGAAGCGTCTGACTCTGTGGAGTAATCAGACCATTATTGGATGGGTGTCAAAGTGTAACGGTTGTGTTTTGGGACACTGATGGATGTGTGAGCTCTCTGGAGTCCACGCTCTGGCTGTCACAAACTGGTGCTGCGACTTTTGCGGCACCACGGAAGTAGAATCGGAAAGCAGGCGGAGTGGGACAGTGGGCCTTTATATTCACGGAGAAAACGCTTATTGTCCTCCTGTGGCAAACTCCGTGGTTGGAAGATGACTCTAAAGGATCAAAAATGTCCTCAAATAAGGGATGACGCAAAGATGCATGTGCATATAAAGTGAAAATGTTCACCGCCAGCCGCGGTGAAGGTGTTAGTCTGGGGCCGGTGCTGGCAGTGCAGACTCTTCCTGGAAGGGGCTGTTCTCACTTTGGGAGGGGCTGGTGCTCAGAGCACATCTTTAGAGCAATGCTCAGAGATGTGTGAATAGATCAAAATATCGCTTTGGGGGTGTTTCTTGAGGAATTAACATTAAAACACACTTAAAAGCACAAACAGTAGATTTTGCATGAGCCCTTTACACGTCTGACTGGTTTAATCAGAAATATGGTTGCATATGGTGTGTAGGCATTAAGACTGTGCCACACTGAGTGTAAACGGTTCTGCTTATGCGCGATTTTAAGGGTGGAGAATATTGAACCTCGGTGAAGCTCATATTGTATGGAAGTATGTCAAGTTGAACACAGAATTATTCATTCTTGTGGCAAATTTTGACCTAAAGTTGCTTTTAGTCACCAGCAAGTTTCTTCTTGATCGGAAATGACAAACGCCTTCCAGGACGTTATGAAAGGGGAGGTATCGTAGACCAAAAAGAAGTTCTTAACTTTTATTTACATTTGAAAAAAAAAGTGAATGTCCAACATTTTTACCAAGCCTATGGAGGATTTCAGGCTTGATTGTTGTTACATTTGGACTTATGCACTTCAGCCAAGCCTTGTATGTAACTGTGTGATCATCTAACTCCTTAGTTTATTCTGTTTTCATAGAAAATGTAAAAACACAAAATCAACCATCATTTTTTTCATGGTAGTTTGGGACCAAAAAAACCAGAGGACAGTGAATACGTCATGCTTAGTCATTGCTGCTTCCATTCAGAAAAAAGTACCCCAACTCATATCTGGATTTATGATCAAATATATGAGTATATGATCATAAAATGGTTTTGTAAAGACTGGAATATATAGAAAAGTCTTTAAAAATGGTCCCCATTTTAATGTTTTTAGGGTTTGTATTTATTATTTTCTAAATACATATTTTGAGACAAAAGTCAAATTTGTCTTATGTCAGGAACAAATGTTGGCTAAAATACAACAGTTATGAGTTTTGTGTATTTGTGTGGTTAAATCAATCTCACCTGCCCCCCCCCCACCCCCCCCCCCCCCCCCCCACCCCCAATTGGCTTCTTTCTCTTTCCTGCTTTCTGTCCTGAAGGGAGGATTCAGGCCCATCCAGGTAACTTCTGTTTCGTTCGCTCACGTCCTTCTGATCTGCATGAGGATCATGTTGACATCACACCCCCTCTCCTTACTCTGCACCCCCGTATTCATTTAGTCACCTGTCAGCCTTAGGTGTTTTTTATATAGATCCATCTGTCTGTCATGTCTCATACTTTATAGAATCTGAATTTCATTTATGATTATTCCCCCATTGTTCAGGATGAGCTGCATCCCTCATAAGCATTTATAAAATTGCTTTTTAAGCATTTTTATGTTTGCTAAATCTGTGTTCACATCCTTCAAACTACTGACTGACTGTTTCAGCTGTTATGCTCTTGTTTGCCTTGATGAAGATTTTAAAGTCCTACTGAACGGTTTCCTGCCCAGATTTTCACAGAACTGTTTACATGAACCAGCCAGGCTGATTTCTGATATTACAGGTGATTTCCCTGCTGGGTTAAAAATACCCAGGGTCCAAAAATGACCCCAAGGATCACTGTTGTTGCTGCTGCAGTTTACGTTTGTCTCTCGTCACGTAGAACCTCCTCCATCTCTCAGCTGCTGGCCTCTCAGCTGAGTTTTACAATGTCTAACATGAAACTTTAAAGTGTTTTCTTCATATTTATTATCTTATTCTTCCCAATTCATATGAATTTATAGAAGGAAATCTTTGCTTTTATAATACATTTACATTTAATGCAACGTTACTCTAGAAATCCTAAGAATAAAATGTAGAACAATTCATTTAATCTAAAAGCCATTTTTAAAAAATTTATTTAAAATCAAATAAAAAAATATAGTCTGGAATCTGAAAATTTTGTCCGAAAATTTAAAAGATTTGTTCAGGAAACCACAAAAGTATGTTAGTAGTTTGTCTTTTCTTTCAGTTCTGTTTACTAATTCCTGTTTAAGGTCAAATATGCAAGTCATTTTTTCATAAATGTCTGAATAATTGCCTGAATGCCTAAATGCCTGAGATGCCTTCGTAAAAGCACCAATTCATCTGTAGTTATAGAAAAAAGTACTCAAGCTTCAAGAAAAATATCACCGGCAAAGTTTGAAAAATGTAAAACTTTCCAGACACACAGGTGATTCAGGTAAACAATTAATTACTCTGTCAAAAACGCAAACATTTTTTAGCTAAAGTTCTAAAATACTAAAACGTAATCTACCTAAAATACAAGCAAAAATATACAGAGTTTAGGTTTCTTGCCCCAGGCTTTTCTGCTTCCTTTCTTCTGATGTCGCGGACGGATGAGCCTCATAATGTGGACTGTTTGTACACATAAAGGTAAACGCGTCTGTTCTACCTGTAGAACCAGCGGTTCATTAGACAGATGTTCTCTGACACACCTGACAGTTCTGTCTTTGATTCCTGATTCTCTTTAAAGAACCAAATGATTTTTGACTTTTTAGAAACCAGCATTCACTGGAAAGTGTTTACACAGACTGGTGGCTTTTATTTTGTATTTATTTATTGTTATTAAATTTAATTTAATAACAATACTTAACATAAAAACAATACAAATGAAATTTTAACAGTTAATAAATGAAAAGGAGCAGAAAGAAGAAAAACTTATATTATCTGCTCCTATTACTAAATCAACCAAAATAAAAGTACTTCAAACAAAGAAAATTAGTATTAAGCCCTGCCTACATTTTAAATCAAACATAAATACATACACATTAACATAAACAGTTATCTACACAAACCCTGATTTAATCATATTTACCTACACAAGCTTAGTGGCATTATCTACTAATGACAGCATGAAAGCATTTGCTTAAAAAGTATTTCTGCATATTATCTATATGTTCTTAGCATCTTACTTTAATTATACTTTCAAAGGCAGCAATTGTTTTTGTATTTTTAGTTTCTTTGTCCAGTTTGTTGCATATGTTAGTACTGCACACTGAAATAGATCTCTCCAATATCTTTGTTCTAAATCTTGGTTTTCTGAATATTTCATGTCCTTTAAAGCTGATATGACTTCATTGACTTTATTGAATTTAACCTGTACATTACCCATGTCCTGTGTGCCTTGTACATACATTTGAGACTGTTGTAATCAACTAGGTCACTAAATTTTAGGATTTTCAAATGACTGAATAGTTGTCCTGATGGGTCTATTTTTCTTCCTGTAACAAGTTTTATTGCCTTTTTTTTGTAATGTTAAGATTGGGGTTAAGTATGTTATATAAGTAGTACTCCAAATTTCTATGCAGTATTGAAGGTGTGGGGCAGTCAGAGAGTTGTACAGTAAAGGTAATGCATTCTGATTTAGGGACCATTTCCGCTTGAGTAAAATTGAAATTCCTTTGGTTATTTTTGTCTTTACACTAGTAATGTGAAGTTTCCAAGAAAATGTGCCATTGATTACACCAAAAACGTAATGTCATTTACCTTTTTAATGCCAGTAACCACCTATGTTTACAGAAACTGTTTTTATTTCTTTTACTGAATAACATAAATTACTTTTTCACAGTTTTAAGATGGTTTATTCAAATCAAACCATACTTTTGTTGCTAACTCTTTGTCTAGCTAAAAACAGTCACTAGATATACTCCTTCATAAAAAAAAGGTTAAAGTCATCTGCAAATAATATATATCTGAATAAATTGGATGTGCTGGCAATGTCGTTTATGTAAAGAATAAAAAATGTTTGACCCAAGACTGAACATACACTAGACTTCATATTATTTATTTGAACATACTGCTGCCTCGTTTCCAAGTAACTAGAAATCCATTGAGGTGGCAAACCTCTTATACCATACAAGCTAAGTTTATCTAAAACAATTTTAGGGTCAATGGTGTCAAACGCTTTTTTAAGATCAGTAAAGACTCTAACTAAATTATATTTTTTTTGTCAATCGCAGTGGCTATTTCTTCTGTCAGCTGCATTAATGCCATTTCTTATTTGTTGAAATCTTGTTTGCTAGGTTTGGTCTTATATTAACAAAAAACCTATTAAACTCTTCAGCCATCTTGTTTCTTTCATTTATCTCTGATGTTTTGTGAATAAAATAATTTGGGAAAGTTTGTTCTATTTTATCCCCTTTCACCACGCTGTTTATTATACACCATGTTGCTTTTTTTTTTTTTTGCTTTCTTAATATGGACCAACTTATTTTTTTTAATATATTTTGGACTTCTTTTCAGACTCTTGTGTCCTTAGTTTTATAAATATTTTGTACAAATTATTTTTTTCTTCCAGGCGTTGTGTAGGCCTTTTGTCATCCATGGTTTATTAATACCCTTCTTTTTTGGGTCTGTCATGACGGCGTGGAAGCTTCTGGAAGTCTGATTCCTGTTTGGTGTGTTTCCTCCAGTTTTTTCAGAGGGCTCAGATGCAGACGGCGAGACCCACCATCCCAACCAACACACCGTCCATCCGGCCCGGCTCGCAGGCCCCCACTGCGGCGGTCTACCCCACCAACCAGCCCATTGTGATGACCATGGCTCCCATGCCTTTCCACTCTGCACAGGCTACACAGTACTACATCCCACAGGTACACACTTTAAATAAAGTCAAGCTGTCAAAGCTGTCAAGCACCTAGGTGTGTGAAATTTGATCTCAGCATTTGACCCATCCCCTGGAGGAGCGGTGAGCTGCAGTCACAGCCACCCCCGGGAACCATTTAGTGGTTTAACCCCCAATCCAACACCGGTATGCTTACTGTCAAGCATGGACGCATTGGTTCCCATTGAGTCTTTGGTATGACATGGCCTGGATTTGAAATCACGAGCTTCCAGTCTCAGGGCGGACGCTCTACCACAAGGCCACTGAGCTGGTCTCAATTTCTCAATGTCAAATGTCTTAATTTGAATGTTCTTTGGTTTCTAAAAGGTAAATATTTGCTCTTTGTGTGGAAGTTCTGTCTGTCTGAGAGGAAGGTTTAGACATCTAAAACAAATCTGTGTTTACTGTGACATTTCATGAATAAAAATTGAGCCTGGAAGTGGGAAAAAAAACCTCCTGCATGTGTTTCCTCGGCAAAGCCACATGACTTTATTTATTCACTTTTCTGTCTGCGCTTGAGCTAAAGTTATGAAAAAGGTTTTTATGCTTTATCTGCTCTTCCTGGCTGATAAAAGGGGACTTTCAAACACCATCACTAAACTTTAAGGCTGTAACAAGTATATATTCACAATCTGTTCCAGAAAAAAACAAGATCTTCACGAAATTTGTGATTTCCAAGATCGCTGATTTGTGATCTTTATGAATATGGTAAAAATTCATTTCAGGTAATATAAATGTCAATCTAAAATGCAGAATAATGAGGTATTACAAACACTAAACAAAACAAATGTGTTGCTGTCACTAAAAATAAATACATTTTCAAAGTAAAGTGCTGGTGAAGTTTCTGATTTTCAAAGTAAAGCTATAAAGTCTCTTTTTTTGTAGTTAAAAAAAAGAATGAAGTTCACTGAAAAACGATCTGAACAAAATGATTTTTTTTTGTTTTGCAAATTTTGAAAAGTTATTTTGTTTAAATCAGTCAACAATTTGAATAAAAAAATATAATCAATATGAAATGGAAAAATGTGAAATCTGGTGATCAATTGTGTGACGTCATGTGACCGCCTGAAGTCGTAACAGAAGTTTCATGTTAAAATGTTCGTCTATGTTCTCTACACCTTCGGGGACCCCCACTTCTTTTGGTCATGCCTCCTCTAGGTGGGGGTAGCTGACCCCTGCCGTGCTCTCTTCTGGATCTCTGCGGCTGCCTGGAGCTTTGGGGCGGGTCTCCATTGGCGGGCCCTGGTCGCCGCGGCTGCTTCGGCAGGGGTATTAGTGTGGGGATGGCTGGGAGTTCTCCCTCCTTTTTTTTTACATTCTGTCATTTACTTCAGCTTAACATAACATTCACCTGAGCACAGGTGTCGGCTCACCTTTGCACCTTCAAAAAGTTTACGTGACAGAATGGAATGCTTTGCATGTGTTGGTTGGTATGCATAAGTGTGCGTGTGAACTGGATGTGGACACGTTTGTGAACACTCTCGGAGCCGGCAGGTATGTTTGTGGCAGCTGAGTGTGTGGACAGGCCCCGCCCATTTTAGACTAACACTCACGATTGGGATGGGCTTCCAACATTTTGTTCCCTGTAGTTTGACGACTTCTGTAACCCACCCTTTTCTTTTACGACCCCCCCAACACTCTTTCTTTTTCCCCCCTTTCTTTTTCCGTCTGGTCTAACTAAAAGAACACAAACAAAATGAAAATAAATAAAGTTTGGTTTAAATTACAGAAGGAGTTTATACGAATATAAACCTTGTGTGTCCGATGATTTATAACCCCCGATTGTAACAGTAAAATCTGTCTAACAGAAGAGGCTCTCAGCTCATATCTGTTAGCTCAGCTGTTGGACAGGACAAGTTTAAAAAAATGTTCGTCTAATGTCTAATAAACATGCAGGAGTGCGGCCCTCGAAGCCTGGAGTTGCCTATCCCTGCTCTAAATGATCCAAAACAGCAGTGATGTTTAGGTTTTTGTTTACACAGAAGTTAACCAGGAAGTTGACAGAAAACCTTCAGAGTGTGGCGTTGTTTAAAGTGATAAAAACCATGTCTTTCTTTGTGTTTTCAGTCATGTTTCGTCGATTCTGATCTCCTGTTCTAAATAAAGTTACAATGATGGTGATTAATAGATTATTTTAATTTTCATACATTCAGTAAAAAGACAAACATACCGCAACCATTCAAACTAAATGTTTTATTATATGAATAGTGAGAATTTGATCTGTGAATCATTGATCTTGATTTGTGACTCAAATCGCCACCTAAGTTACGATTCACAGCTACAAAACCTCTGTATTCTGACAATTCATTTTGTGTTTGTCTTTTGAAAATCAGACTTTTAAAAATCTCTCGTGTTTGTGTTTCTTCAACAATGTGTGGTTTCAGATAAATGTCCAGAAGGTTTCAAACCTGCTGGAAAACTCAGAAAACAGTTTTTGAAGATTGAGCAGAAAATTGTCCCAATAAAGAGGATTTTATAACAATCGAATCACATAGTCCTTCTCTCTCCTCTTGTCTTTTTTGCTTCCAGTATCGCCACAGTACACCTTATGTAGGACCCCCCCAGCAGTATTCAGTGCAGCCTGCTGGCTCTGGTACCTTCTATCCTGGTCCCGGACCTGGGGAGTATCCTGCTCCGTACCGTGAGTCCATAATCCATTTGACCCCATCGGATCTTCAGACAGGATTTTGTAACAAGATGTCTTTTGTTTCTGCTTTTAAATTCCTTCAGATCCCCTCAGGTACCATCCTCCAGTCTCCCCCTCTGTTCCAGCCCCCATTCCCACCGCCGGCCCCCCCTATTATCCAGGACAGACGCTGTACCCCCCCTCAGCCCCCATCATAGTGCCTACACAACAGCAACAACCTCATCCAGTCAAGCGTGAGAAAAAACCAGTGAGTATCTGAGTAGTTTGGTGGTTTTTGACAGAAGGAGGTTTGAGACTCTGAGGGCTGTCATCATCGTGGTGATCTTCATAAGCAGATGGATTTCATCGCCACTGATGAGTTTAGAGTAATTCTTCACTGACAGCTTTGAATTCTGTGCAGATTTGTACATTTGGGCTTTTCCCGAGTTCTGAACCTGGAATACTTACCTGCTTATTTGGATGCCATTGTCCTCCCAGATCCGTATCCGTGACCCAAACCAAGGTGGCAGGGACATCACAGAGGAGATCATGGCGGGGGTATCAGGAAGCAGAAACTCAACGCCTCCTGTCGGCCCTCCCTCCTCTACTCCTACCCCTCCACAGGTAACTCTTACCTGCTGCAGGGCCATCATGTCGACCCAAAGTGTCTCTTCCTTCCTGATGCAGGATACACTGCAGAAAAGGCAGTGTTATATTGTGGGAATTTTTAACAAAAACTTCAGCATCTGGTGCAGAACAACCCCTCGTACATCATAGATGTCAGATAATTCAGTTACTGTCTCATAGCAGTTTAGAATTGGACTGTAATTCACTCCAGAGCTGCTTCTCCCCAGTTTCTCCACAAAAAATCTTTTCCATAGTTTTCCAGCAGACTGCATTTGTGCCATCTCATCTGTAAACTCCATGGATGTAAACTACTGTGGATACATCCACTGAATCCACATTTAATACCAAAAAATGTGAAATTAAGTAATTATAAAATATATAAATTGATTAATAAATTGGCACCTGGAGGCCAAAACTAACATCTGGATTATTAATGTAGTAATTATATGTAGTTGAAGTTAGCAGAGTCCTCTCTCTGTTCTTCTCCTATTTAGATCCAACTTCTTCCTTATACTCCTTTTCTCCTCGTGGTCTCCTGTTTCTGTCTTCTTAACCAAATCATACCTGCACGTTTCTGCAGGATGTTGCTTTGCAGCCTGTCTTCAGTTGTAGAAATGCTCGATTCTCTACACCTGCCCTTCCAACGTCTCTAAACTCGCCATCCTCACCATTTCGACTTTGAATTTCAGCAGCCGAGCAGCAGCCATACTCCAGAGCAGCAGCAGCCTCCAGCTCTCCATCAGCAACAGCCCCACCCTGGAGGTTTCACGCTTGAGCCCCAGCAGATGCCGCCACCGCCGCAGCCAGGGACCGCTGTCCTTTCAGACATCAAATCATGGCCAGGTTTGGCTCAAAACATTTGGTTTGAATGTTATTCTGCTGTGTTCATACCGAACGCAATTCATGTGGCAAACTTTCGTCTGTCGCGTTTTGATACATTTCTTGTAGGACGTTTGAGACTTGTGGGAGGAGCTACCATTAAAAGATTTAGCCTCATCGCTACATAATGGGGACATGGATGTTGAGAGATCAGGTTTATTTATTGTGAAGAGTTCTATTAAAACATCGGTAATCACGTCTCCATGTCTGGGTTCATGAGATCATTCAGAGACTCTTCCGGTACGGTGAGCTTCACCATCTGCTGCAGGAGCTGTGTCTGAGTGACGGGCCAGGAAAATAACACAAACGCTTATCTTTTTTAGACGATCAAACCTGTGTTTTTTGATTACAAAACACACATCAATCTGTTTGTTTTGTTTGGCTCTTAAGGTTCTGAAGGTCTAGACACAGGTTGACGGCGGCTTATAACGTAATTCAGAACACATTCGGCCCACACTTTACCTTATGAGTGCCATATTGGCCATTTCTATAAGTCGTCATCACTTTCTGCCAGTCAACGGGTGGCTACCTCGGCTCCGCCCCAACCAATCTGTTCAACTTTTCTATGGACCTACAACCATTGGGTGCCTCCAAGAGGTACACCTAAGGAAACGCTCAAAACATCGTAATGTAGCGTGCCAGACCGCTCAGTGGAAACGAGGCTTATTTCTATCCGAGAGTATCTATCACATGAATGACCTTTTTGCGACCCTGAACCGCTCTTCCTCCTTTCAGATGAAATGCCAAAACTGGAGCCAGTTCTCCCGAAGTCTTCCTCTCCTGGGCTTGTGCAGCCTGAAGCTCCTGTGGAGAGATCGCAGGCCAGCACGCCTGCATCGAAGCCCTCCAGTCCGAACGAGCCAGAGCTTCCTCCCTCTCCCCACCAGGCCTCCCCGGTCCCCCTCCCACTCTCTGTGGAAAACAGTGTTGAAGTTCCTTTAGAGTCCGCTGCTCCAGCTTCCTCGCCCTCTCTTGGGAACAGCAAAGCATCTCTGACGCCCCCTGAGGCGCTGGGCGCAGAGCCGCCCCTCGCGGATCACCCCCCAGCTCCAGCTGCTCCTCCAACGCTCAGCGCCCTGGCTTTGAACGGCCTGCCAGACTCTGGAAATGAGCTGGATGCTCCATCTCCTGATGCTGCTGTTCTGCTTCGGCCCGGCCTCCAACCCCAGACCCCCGCGTACAGAGAGGGCCCCCCGACGGAAAGCTTGCCCCCTGACATGAGGCCGGAAGTGCCGATTGCTGCCCCACTCTCCCCTCTGGGGCCTGTGGCTGTGGTCCCGGTCACCCTGACCCCGAGCCCCATCCCAGCACTGCCCGTCACGCTCCCACCTGGCCTCCCGCCTCTGGTCCAGGCCCCCGCTGAGGCCGAGGAGCTGAGTGAGAGCGTCGATGCTAAAAACACGATCAGAAGAGAGGCGGAGCCCAGCAGCATCAGGAACAAAACGGAACCGCAAACCTTTACCAGGAAGAATCCCACCACAGGTAACATCCAGCGGATGATCTCTGATTATTATTTATGATGAACTTCTGGAGGAGATCTGACTTTAATGTTTGGTTATGCTGACTGCAGCTCATTCATTTTCATTCCTTCAACAGTCAATCAAAGTTCTTCTGTGATACCAAAGACCTGGAGAAAACCAAATGATGGGATCTTTGCCGGAGAAGGACCTCGCAAAGAGGACGAGGTCAGAGAGGAAGTCCTAGCTGCTCATTTTCTGGTCTAAGAAGGGCAGAAAAAGCAGTAAAACCTTATCATAATGATAGCTGCACATTAGACCACTACCGTATTAACCGTTTCCCATAAAAATCATATAGAAATGGCAGTTCTGGAGATGTTTGCTGCTTCATGTCTCTGTCAGCTGCAGCTCTTCAGTGTGTGTGTGTGGGTGTGGGTGGGTGTGTGGGTGTGGGTGGGTCAGAGTAGCTGAGGGAGAGCAGGGAAAGGCAGCGGACAACAATTCAAACTGAAATGTCTTCCATATGTGGTGCGCTGGTTCCATCTTTATCTTTCCACGGTTCTGACCCAATTCAGTTTGTTTTTTCTTCTGTTGGGATAATCAATGCACTTTTTAAAATAATGAAATATTGGATTAACACGTAAATCTCTCCTTAAAAAGCTAAAACTTTGTAGGATATATTCACCTTCTGAAAAACGGCGATCCCTTATTTCTCGCAGGAGGTATGTTCTTAAAAATAAATGTTTTATTTTTTACAATAACAATAACAAGGCTGTAAAACTCTTTACTGCACTTTTCTCGGACATGAAGATTTTCACACTTTTCTTGTTTAAACTCTCAAACCTTCATAGAAAAATAAGTACAGTTTTAAACATCTGATCAATGATAGATGTAGGTTTGACAATCTAAACATATTCTATACAGGAGACACGGCACAGAGGAGATTGACAATATTTTACAACCAGTCAGGATGCAGAACACAATGCACCGTTAAAAAAAAAAAGCATGAAAAATTCATCTAAAAAATCTGTGATATAGCGCTAGCGCTGTCTTTCAGTTTTACAACACCAGACATGTAAACAATAGAGGTGTAAAGATTCATTTTAGCAATGATTTGATTCTTATTATACAATTTATAGTAGATATTGTTTCATTTTAAATGATCTGATTATTATTAGAACATTCTAGCACACTGTATGGTCACATGACTTTGTAAATTCAAAGTGTTTCCACACATTGGACTGGAATGATGGTTGATCACTTTTTACTGCATCACGTGTGCTGTTCACTGTGATGGACTTGGTTGTTTTTACGTCACAGTAAAATAAACCTCGATCCAAATGGTTTTTTCCAACATCGATAATAATCCATTTATTTTTATTTTGAAGCTGTTTTTCTATTGTATAGGTTGATTCGATTTACAACTTGCCTCAGACGGATCAATTATGGTTGGATAAATCAATTCATTGATTAACTGAATAATTACTACACCCCTAACAAACAAAACACAGGAAGCGAGAGTCACAAAACACCGCATAGCTGCGCTGCGTCTCCAAGGTGACTGCATTTTTCTTCATGAATTCCAACCAGGAAACCGCAGCAACGTGTGGTTGATTTTTGACATTAGTTCTCACGTTACCAAAGCTAACGCAACTCCTGTTGGCGATTCTAAAGAGCAGAACTGCATGACATGAAGCCGGAATGCCTTACCGCATGCCCAGAACCCCTTCAATGGCTGCCAGTGATGTAGAGGACTGACCGGCTCTCCAAGGAAGTCCGTCATCCTGGGAAAGCATGTTGTTTCAAACGCTTGTATCTCTGATTTCACCTGTTTATAGGAAAGGAACTTGGAATGGCGTTTGAACCGACATCTTTGCTCTCTGACTCAGTTCAAACAGATCATTTACGGTCACAAATATATGAGGCATTTTGCTGCATTTGCATCCAGTCATCCTGCTGGATCGGTTTCAAAACCTATTCCACTTTGTTTTATTAAATGCACTGATAAAATGACGTTAAATTTGTAAGGTTTTTAAACTGCTACTGAATGACTGCAGGGAAATCTTTGTGGAAATGTTACCCTTTTTATGCTTTTACTGCTATCTAATCCATAATCTTGTCTTCTCGCTGATCCAAAAAGCTGCTTCACTGCAGTTCGGATGAACCACACCTTCATCTAAAGTCTGACATGGAGATTTAGAGCGGCGTCCACAGCAGTTTTATCATCTGAACGTATCAGTGAGATCTTCATGAATGATTCTGACTCCACGCAGGACGAGCCCAGGGCCGTGGATCAGCCTGCTGGAGACCAGGCTCTGCATTCATCTCCTCTGAGCTGCAGCCCTCTGCCATCAGCCTTCACCCCCCCAGCTGCACCGGAGGAAAACGGCGAGACCGAGCTGGAGCCCATGAGGAACGGAGCGGGTCACATCTCTGAGACGGAGAGCAGTGACAGCGGCGCCACCTCTGGAGACAAGGAGAACTCTGTGGGGCTAGGACAGGAAATGGAGGGTGAGATCCTTTGAAAGATTTCCAGATCAAAACTGGCATGTGCCAATGAGCTCCCAGTCTACCGTTGTGTTGGATGTTTTAACTTTTTTTTTTTCCTGAACTTTCTTTTCTCTGAAACCCTTCCTGACGGTCCAGACCTGGCTGAGTCTGGTGGGAAGCGTCAGTATAACAGAGAGTTCCTGTTGAACTTCCAGTTCATGCCGGCATGCATACAGAAGCCTGAAGGACTCCCCCCGATCAGTGACGTCGTGCTGGACAAGGTGAGCGGGACTGAGCCTCGTGGCCATTAACCTGTCGGTCAGAAAAAGGCTCAACATAAAAATGTGCGGAAGATTTCAGACAATGTCATCCAACAAAATGAAAAGCAATTCTTCATTCTGTTTTCATCTTTTCAGCCTCATTCTTTTGTCATTTATCGGTCCCTAATTTATGTTCTAAAACAAAACCCACAAAGTAGTCAACTTTTGCAATATTTCTACATGTTAAAAGGCTGTAAAAATCCACTACAAACTTTGTCAACTTTTCTCAGACAGACATGAACATTTTCACACTTTTCTCTCTTGTTTAAACAAGAGAGATTGATTGACAAGCTCTACAGTCGGTCAGGACGCAGTACGCAATGGGCAGTTTTGAAAGAAAGCACCAAAAAAATGGCTCTAAGAAAATCCGCTAACCAACAAGACCGTGAAATGGTGAAGGATCGCTGTATTTAAAAAAACACCGAAGATCCTGATCGTTCAATGTCTTGATTTAATCGAGGAATTAAAGGAGTCGATCTGAGGCAGTTTCCATGGCAACCTCTCTCACCAATCAGGAATACGCGTGTTGGAAGGCCACACTACCACTGAAAGTGGTCTACAGGAAATCTGTCAAACGTTTTGAACGTTGGACGTGGGCACAGAAACTGCCAACGGACTACTTAGCTTCTAAATTTTTTGCCCGTTTTTTCATGATAAGGACATCTGAAAACATCTCATGAAAACATGATGGTAGATGTTATTACAAGAAAACGGCGTGAAAAAAGCAAGAGAGTCGCTCTTGGTTTTTGTATGCAAGGGCCAGCAGGCTCCTCCTACTTTTCCTGTTTGGAGCGCCATGGGGAGGAGTCAAGAAGAACAGGAAGTAACTGAGCACCCCATCTGGCTGCAATAAACTTTTTTGTTTTAGTCATTAAACTTTATTTCTTTTATTTGATCATAACATCGACGTTTGTGTGAAACTTAAGAGCTTCTGTCTTTATTTGAGTCTCTTATTATATTTATGATGCATTCATGGTTGCACGTTCTCTTTTGTTACCCATAAAGTGATAGAGGCTCATACCGCTGCTGCCACTCAGAACCAGAACATCTTGTGATCCTGGAAGTTTGTTGAATTTCTGGATCAAAGCGGTCCGGTTTGTCCCTCAGAACCAACGATTTGGGTGGAGCCAGAGGCTTTCCGAAACATTGTTTTGATTAAAATCACATTGTTTTTAAGTCGCCCTTTGGCAGCGTTGGGAGAGCGCGCCCCTCCCCCACCTTCTCAGAAATAGGAGGCCGGCGGTGAACCAGCGGTTAGTGTGAAGTTTGTTTCCTGTGGAGGAGAGTCCAAATCTGTGGGAGAAGAAGAAAACAGCTGAACCACAAAGAGCTGGATCTTGTCTTCTTCATGGCGGTCTGCTCCGCCGCTGCTTCTCTGGGTCTTCCTGTCAGACTTCAGAGGATCCTCAGAAACCCAAACTACAACCTCCTGGTGGTTTTGCTGCAGCAGCTCCCTCTCATTACATTTTACTCCATTACTGCGCCCCCTGCTGGTCATTGTGGTGATGTTGATGTGTGTGTCGCACAGATAAACCAGAACAAGATGCCGTCTCGCGCCGTGGATTCCAGGGTGATTTCCAGAGGACCAGACTTCACGCCGGCTTTCGCTGACTTTGGGAGGCAGATGAGCGGAGGAAGAGGAGCGGCAGTGAGTTGCACACGAAAGCTGACGCGTCAGAGGATCCTGATCCGCGTTAATTTGAATGTGTCTCATTCTCTCACAGCTCATGAACATGGGGACACGGCGGCCCCCACCCCGGAAGATCATCATGAGCGTGTCGGTTATCGACGACATTCAGCTGAAAAAGGCGGAAAACGCCTGGAAACCCGGCATGAAGAGGGAGAGCCTCCCAGAGGATCTGGATGCTCAGAAAACACAGGCGAGCGGCATAACACGCAAACCTACAGCCATCCTCAGGGGAGATGGTGGTATTTACCAGGGATGGAGGGGGGGGTCAGTTATTAGATGCATCAATTATGATCCATAAACAATTCTGAATCATTTTGTATATTTTACACAATCGAGAATCAAAAAATTCATGGGGTTTTAAACTAGAAATATTTAGCAGAACTTGAACGCACCATGATTGAAGAACACACAAACATGGCGAACCCTGCAGACCACGTGATCCAACCAAACCCCGACTTTGCTTAAAGATAATGTTTGGAAACATTTCAGCTCTCTCAATGTTGACGGTCCACAGGCTTTGGACGAAAGTCATGCGGTGTCTAATGTTGCAAAAATTTTGGGAAACTTCTGGATTCTCTCCACCACCTCAGACTCATTCGTGAGGCATGAGAAGTCGCTCGGTCTCGTGTTGAAAATCTATCCGCTACTTTCTTAAAGCGCCTCTGCCGAATGCTAAACTGAAGCTTCTAAGCTTGCTAAGTTAACAAAAAAGAAAAGTTTTTGTTTTTTACGCACAAAAGATCTGGTGAGGAACCAAAGGAAGTGCTTTGGACTTCAAAATAAAAGAAAACAGACAAAAAACAGGCGTCTTTACTCCAAATATGGATTTGTTGTGACAGTTGTTCCCACAGACTAAAGTAATATCACAGAATATTTAGCAACCAGCTGTCTCATTATGAGGATGCTGCTCATAAAGTTGTTCAAACAGTGAATTCACTTTTATGAGTATATTTAGAAAAATAAATGTTTTTTTTATTTAGTTTTTTGTATCCATCAGTCACACGTTAAAAGTCTGATGAGGCTGAAGTTGGCGTCTGATTTTTTTTTTTTAGCTTCAAATGTGACAGTTATGGGTTAAGGGAAAATCTATATCATTTATTTTTATGGTTCTTGCACAACATCTAGGGAAAAAATAAAGTTCTAACATCTGCAGATATTTACAGAGGGTGAAGATGAACTTATCCCCAAAAGTTAAGCGGAAAACTGGAATTTTAAAATAAAAAGTCAGCCTCCCAGTTTTGTCACTACAGCCTGGTCTGTAAAAATCTTGTCTGACATTAAACCGGACCATGGCCTGGAAAAGGTTTTGCACAACAAACATGAAATCATATCGCACACCTCCACCCGGAGGAGGAGAGAAACCGTCCGGGTGCTCCTAGCTTCAACAAGTTCTCCATCTGAGAACTTCTTACTGCCTGACTTGGACATCATGAGGAAACTTCCACTGTCGCCAGAAAAAGCTGAGCAGATAGCATAATCAGTCTGAGCTTTGATAGCAAAAGACTTCAGGCTGTATTCTGCGGTTTCCGAGGCTTCCGAGCTCTGTTCCTTAGAACCAAGACACATCACCACAACATCGCTGGGACGTTCCTCCCGTCGCTCTTTCACTGACACGGTTTATTGACAAAAAGTAACATTACTACGTTATTTAAAGTTGTGAAGAACAAGCTTTTTTCTTGAAAACGTGTCCATGGAATGATACTGTGAAAGATTTGCGAATATACCAGATTGATTCCTCAATTATGATTGGTTGCATGATGTCTGTTAAAAAATGGACACCTGAAAAAGAAGTTCCGGTCGCATACCTGGAATGTTCTATATTATTGCGCTGGTCTAAATGCTAGCTGATAACCAGAATAGAAATTTGCATCATAAGTTTATAAATGATTTTCTTATTAATTAATAAAATAAATTGTTTGTTGAAGCACATATACTGAGCAGAGTTGATGGTGGATATTCCTTCAATCAAAGCGATCTAGGAAGCTACTTTTCTTTCTTTAAATCATCTGTACACAAAAGCTGAACTTTTCCTCTGAAATGATGCTTTGGATAACATGACGTTACGCACATAAACTACTTTCCTTCACTGCAGCAAGGCAAGGTCGGTACAGGCTCAGTACCTGTTACCATGACCACGTATCGAATTGTCTGCTTCTTGTGAAAAACTATTTAAACCTAAAATAAACTAGATTTAAAATTGATTTAATATTTATTTCAGTGACCATGGTATAAGCGAGATGATGCCCTGGTGATGTCTGTTATCAGGCGTCCGTTATCACTTTTGCAAAGTCCATTAATTTCTGACGCCTTGTTGAGCATTTTTACACTTTGTATGCGTCTAAATAAGATGAAACAAATATTTTGACTTTGTCTTTACTTCGGTGAAGGCATTTTTAAAAAAACGTATAGACTCATGATGCTTTGATAATCAAATGGTAATCAAAATCGTAATCCTCATCCTTACTTGCTGTTGTGCCGTTTTGCACCCAGGAGCTCTTCCGGAAAGTTCGGAGCATCCTGAACAAGCTGACGCCCCAGAAGTTTAACCAGCTGATGAAGCAAGTGACGGATCTGACCATCGACACAGAGGAGAGGCTGAAAGGAGTCATTGACCTGGTCTTTGAGAAGGCCATCGACGAGCCCAGCTTCTCTGTCGCGTATGGAAACATGTGCCGCTGCCTTGCCACGGTTAGCTCCGATTCTGCTGGCGTTGGAACCATCGAGGTATCTTATCGCAGCATCCATCGCTAACCATCAGCGTTCTTTTTTCACGTTCTCTTCCAGCTGAAAGTGCAGATGACGGACAAGCCTAACTCCACAGTGAATTTCCGCAAGCTGCTCCTAAATCGCTGCCAGAAGGAGTTTGAGAAGGACAAGGTGGACGACGTGGTGTTTGAGAGGAAGCAGAAAGAGCTGGACTCTGCTGCATCTGTGTGTATCGTCCTTACTCGATTGACTTCGTTTCGCGCTGCTTCTTCTTGTTTTGAAAAGCCGTAAGAATCCAACCCCAAATGATTTTGTCTTTCAGACAACGGAGCGCGAACGGCTTCAGGAGGAGCTGGAAGAAGCCAAGGACAAAGCCCGCCGGCGGTCCATCGGCAACATCAAGTTCATTGGCGAGCTTTTCAAGCTCAAGATGCTGACGGAGGCCATCATGCACGACTGTGTGGTCAAGCTGCTAAAGAACCACGACGAGGAGTCTTTGGAATGCCTCTGCAGGCTGCTGACCACCATCGGCAAGGACCTCGACTTTGAGAAGGCCAAGGTGAGACCAGGAAGCAGGTTGTTCTGAGGGTCCAGCAAGAGAGGAAACAATAATGTCAGGAAACCACAGCATACGTCTGTTTCCAGCTGCATTCACATCACCCTCGGCAACACCCATACAAGCGAGCACTTCAAATGAAAAGTCTATGTAAATGCATGTTCATTTCAGGCTTCTGCGTTCAGATCTCTCACACATTACTACATAACTTTTTACGACCATTCTTTGGGCTCTGCGTACAAAATTAGACATACATCGAAAATTAAACCACCTCTAACTTTGGAAGCGATGTATGGATGGTGTCCCTTTTAATTAACGGCAGTACCAATCGTTTGGAAATTAATAATTGCAGTTTGAACCCGGTCGGAATAGAGCTATGAAAAAAAAGCCTCTTGTAACTGTAGGTGGAGGACATGAGCTAATAAACAGCAAAAAAAGAAGAAGAAACCCCTCCATGCTTGTCCCATATGAACACCATGGGCTGAATGCGTGTTCAAGAAACTGCGCTTAGCGTGTTCATGAACGCGTGTCACATACCTTGTGTGAATGTGACCTCAGAGGCAAAGAGAGGGACTTTCTCACAAAATAAATCAAGGAATTAAAAGTACACAAAAGAACCTTTTTCTGTTTGTAACTTTGCTTCTTTCTTTTAACCCATTAAAGAGACACCTGTACTTATGTTCATCAAGTCCACTGCAAAACTACCAGATTGATAAAATGTTGATTTATTTGTCAAATCAATCTAATAATTAAATTAACTTTAAATAATAATAAAAACCAACAGGAAAAACTGTTTTTCCAGAAAAAAATGTACAATGAATTGTTTAAATGAAATGTTTTTTTCATTGATCACTTTTGTTTTCTTAGTCAGAGCTTCAAAATGAGCAGCAGCTGCTTCAGAGTGAAGTCATAAGGTCTCACTCTTCATCTTCTCTGTTTGCAGCCTCGCATGGATCAGTATTTCAATCAAATGGAGAAGATCGTTAAGGAGAGGAAGACGTCTTCGAGGATTCGATTTATGTTACAGGATGTTATAGACTTGAGATTGGTGAGTGTTTTGAACCTTAAACTCTACACACGTTGAAGCTTTTAGATATGTTCAGCCGAGTGTAGCTCCAACAAAAACTCCAGTTTCCGACCTTCTGCTCAATCTGCTGATCCCCATCTGACCGTTCTTCTGTCTTTTCAGAGAACGCCTCTATCTGGGGAACTAAGGAAAGGAAAGAAAGGAGGTTGTAGGATGAAATTAAACGTTGAAATGTTGATTAAACGTTGAATGTTGGTGAGCTCTTTTTGAAACCAGCAGAACATTTTTGCTGCACAAATATTCAATGGTTTCAGAACTTTTCTGATTCATCCACAGAGTTTTACAGTCAAATACTACAGACTTTATAGATGAAGTGTAACATTTAACATGCGGTTAGCATCTTTTAATGAAGCATCGGGTTTGGATCGGTCGTTTATCATTTGTGTTGGTGATGCTGGAAACATGTGACTGGTCAGAAAATGTGGTTGAAGCACTTCGAAGCTCCTGGCATTACAAAAGTCTGCAGCTTTTGTGAGACGACGAGGATGAAAACTTACTGCTGAGCTTAAACTCTGAAAAGACTAATTTCAAAAACATTTGTTTATAGTCTTGTTGTTGAATTTGTTTGCTTCAGAAAATCCTCTGATCGTCTTCGTTGTGTTTTTGTTCTTCGTAGCACAACTGGGTGTCCCGCAGAGCTGACCAGGGTCCAAAAACCATCGAGCAGATCCACAAAGAGGCTAAGATTGAAGAGCAGGAAGAGCAGAGAAAGGTCCACCAGCAGCTGCTCTCCAAGGACAGCAAGAGACGGCCAGGTCAGTCCTGCGCCTCAAATCCTCTTTAGGGCTTTAGTCACAGGGGCATCTGCTCGGCCTGCAGAACAGCCGTTGACCCAGAGGCAGGAAGTCGTTCGGCGAGCTCAAAGTCCTGAACTTCCTGTCAGCTTTTACTTTGAAAAGTGCCGAACAGACATTAAAGTCCCTTCAAGTGAAAATGGTTTCATTTACATTGTAGATCCAAGAGAACAGCGAGCACAAAGAGATGATACCTGGAACACGGTGCCGATGACAAAGAACAGCAGAACCATCGACCCAAACAAGATCCCAAAGATCTCCAAGGTGAGGCGTGAAGCAGAGAAACCCTCACACAGCCAGCAGACCAACTCCTCACTTTTCACATTCACTCGTTTCGTGTGTGATGGGAATCTGCTGGACGGAACTTGTTCTGAGTTGGTGTCACGATGGGTTTGTCTGAACCTCAGGAAGTGTTTCCACAGAGGAAGTGTCTGAACACACACTTCACCTGTGGACAGGAGTGTTCCTGCCTGTTCGCCTCATGCTCAGCACTAGAACCATCTGATGATCATCAACCGCTGCTCCAGAAGAAGAGGCTGGTTTTCTTCCCTCTGATAGTTTGGAAACAACACAGTTGTAATCAAATCAGATCGTTTATTCCTGAGTGAAAAATCACTTCTGCAGTTGTGATGTTCACTGCTCACACATTAATCTGGATCAGCGAGTCGTTTGTTCTTTGTTTTCTTCTAGAGTTTTGCTCTTGGCACTCAGATCTAGTCTGTTTTGTACTTTTTTTCAATCTAGCCTCAGATGGATGAGAAGATCCAGCTCGGCCCACGAGCTCAAGTAACATGGGTGAAGGGCAGCAGTGGAGGAGCCAAAGCCAGCGACTCGGGTAAGCTGGATCAGCAGAGTTATGATGAGCTGAGAGAGACACGAAAACTTCAGCTGCTCTTAAATCAGCAATCCAACAGTCAGCCTGATGAAGACGGTGGCCGCGGATCCTTAAAAAGGTTGCTGGTTATCTATCCTCCCACTGGGGTTTCAGTCCTTTCTTAGCCAACAATGTCCTTCAACGACCGAGTTGTTGCCCCCCGTGTGGCTGAGTTACATCACCCGTCTGGAGTTTTACCTCTGGATGACGATGCCTATCTCATTCTGAGTGTGTTTGGGAAGTGATTTCAAAACAGGATTGTACATGGATGAGAGGTTGTGTCGAGTCCGCCCCCTCTGTCAGTGAGGGAAAGATGGCTTTCTTGACTCCTCTCAAACCAGCGATGTTCCCTGGAGAGGATTGTCCTCAAAGGAATGTCCCTTGTCTTTTAAATGGAGGTGGTGGACTCTGGTCCGCTGGAATTGGGCCTCCTGTGCTGGCTCATTCATTTGTGCAGATTTGTGTTTCCCCAACGTACAAGTCAGGACATTCCTGACTACATTTACCAGCATGCACCACGTCGCTCTGCTTGTGCCTGGGTGTTTTGTCCTTCGGGTGGACCGGTCTTTGCCTTAAGGTGGTCCCTGGTTTAAAGTCGAATTCTCCACCATGTCACATGACAGTCACATGACGTCACGTAATTGATTGCAAGATTTTCATAATGTTTTTCATAAAATATTTATTATATTTTTATTCAGGTTGTTGCCTGTTTAGAGTGATTTTTTTCAGAACTTATTTCAGTAAACTGAACTTCTGTCTCATTTTTTTTAATCTATAAAAGCACTTGATACCTTTACTTTGAAAATGACCACCTTAAACCGACACTTTACTTTGAAGATGTACTTACTTCCAGTGACAGTAATGCATTTGTTTAGTTTAGTTTTTTAAAAACTTAAAATTCAACATTATTTTATCATCATTTTAGAGTAATAAGTACATTGCTAGTAGTACATTTTTATTACACTCTACTATATTTATAAATATTGGAAATAAGCGATCTCTGACGTCACAAACTTTTAGTATTTGTTTTTTCTGGAACAGATTGCGAGTATCTGAGTATTGGGATACTCGTTACGGGGGTATTGACGCCTCAGTAAACCGAGCTTCGGCAGAGATGTTCAACCAACTGGAAAGAGCAGGATTTACGAGCTGATGTAAAACCAGACGTGAAGGGCAGTTTGAATGAGATCTACTTTATTTTTTTTAAAACGGCGTTCTGCTGAAACTTCATAAACCATCCTCTCATATTTCTGCTGACGGTGCCTCACGCTTGTTTACATGTTTGCTGAAAACTGTTCAGTTTGAATGTCATTTGACTTGTTTGGTGTTTTTTGTTCAAACCCAGAAAGCTTAGAAGCTGCTTTAACTCTTGGATGAACCAACGTCTTCTGGCATGAATCGCCTCAACATGAGATGTTCTTCTAGAAGAAAAGCAGAACATCCTAAAGTCTGACGTAACAGAGCCATGTTTCTGATCCTCGTCTTTCTCTTTAACAGAACTGTCTCGGACAGCTGGTCTGAACCGTTACTCCGCGCTGCAGGCCACGCCGTCCCCCCAACCCTCGACACCACCTCCACAGAACCCGGACTTCGACTCCAGGCGACCTCTGGGAGGGTAACTTAGTGATTGTTTGGTGTCTCCTCTGCGTTTTGCCGCCATCGTGACCCGCTCACGCTCTGCGTCTCGTAGGACCCGGAGCTCCACGGTCCGAGACAAGCTCGTGATCACCATCCCGCCGTCATCGCGGCCTGGCCCGTTCGTCAGAGGGGGCAGTTCTAAAGAACTGCTGGAGTCGCAAAACCCAGAAGGGCCGCAAAAAGAACGGGAGCGGGAGGGGGCAGAGCCTCGCAGACCGAGTGTCACGGAGGACAAAAGCGAGCTGGAGCGTAGCAGAGTCCGAGAGGCGGGTGAGAACGCCGCAGCAGATGATTCTGCTTCCACGCCATCACGCCACCCGGCTGCATGTTTGCTTCTGGTTTGGGAGAAAATTTAAAGTTTGCCATGTTTCACCAGTGAAACCAGAACCTCCAGCTCCCACTGTGGACAAGCTGTCACTGTCTGTAGAGGAGATCGAGAGGAAGTCCAAGTCCATCATAGAGGAGTTCCTGCACATCAACGACTATAAGGTGCTGAGAACGTCTGTGTGGTGAAGGTCAGGTGGGCTTGAATGAGAACCCTTCTTGCTGCTGCGCCTCATGACCTTCACTTTAATCGCTGATGTTTATCGGTCAATTGTTTGTTTGTTTTTTAGATGTTTTCTCAAGTTTTGGTTAACCTTAATCCCTTTAAGTTCAAACACGTGTAGATGGAGTCCTGAGTTTACTCCTGGATCTCCTGCAGGAGGCCATCCTGTGCGTGGACGAGCTGGACCTGGGCTCTCAGCTGCACATCTTTGTGCAGGTCGGTGTGGAGTCAACTCTGGAGCGGAGCAAGATCATGCGGGACCACATGGGCCAGCTCTTCTTCCAGCTGCTGCAGCAGGGAATCCTGCCCAAACCCCAGTTCTATAAAGGGTCAGTAGATCCGTTTCACGCACACACGAAGCCGTCCCCGAGGCCCAGATGTCTGCTCACAGCTCCGGGGCTTCTCCAAAGGAAATATTCATCGTGTTGCTGTATTACCTTCTCTTCTTTCAGGTTTACAGACACGCTGGAGCTGGCAGACGACATGGCCATCGACATTCCCCACATCTGGCTGTATCTGGCCGAGATGCTCTGCCCTGTGCTAAAGGACGGGGGCTTCTCTATGAGAGAGCTCTTTAGGTACTGGAGGAGTTCTCGTGTTGTCCGACATCTGATCTCTTATGATCCTTTTTAAAACCGGCTCCTGTTGTTTCAGTGAATTAAGCAAACCATTGCTTCCTGTTGGAAGAGCGGGGATCTTAATTTCAGAAATACTGCACATACTATGCAAACAAATGGTGAGTTTTCCCTCCGTCTGCACACATTTAGTTATAACACAGCTTCAGCTTAGTGAGTTCCTGATATGATCTGCTGCTACATTCTGCCGTCAAGCAGAATGTAGTAAAAGTGTCATTACGCTGGCACTACAGTGTGTGTATTTTAAAGGTTTAACCTTTTCCTTTAAAGTCCCATTCTGATCATTTTCTGATCTACTTTCAAAGTGTTCTCACTGGTCTTTTAATTATGATTTACCGTTTTTAGACTAAATTAAAAAAAAACAGTGTTGTTTTCCAGGACATAGTTTCTGCAGAGCGTAGGAAGTCATTAGAAATTCATCTCTGAGTTGTGGGCGGGGCTGTTGGCGCAGAACAACCCCACCAGCTTCCTCTCCACATTGCTGAGAGGTTTACTCTCTCTCCCGCTAGCTTACCGCCCCTCACTCCTCACCCTAACATTAGCGGTGCTTTATGAACGTTTTTAACGCCCCGCGTTCCTGAATGATGTACCGTGTAAAGGATGTTCTTCTGGCTTTCACAGAGCCATAGGACTGTAAGCTCTTTGTGGAGAGAATCTGGCATCAGCTGGACTGACGTTCTGCCACAGGGAGAGGACGTCCAAGCTTTCATCTCACAGCAGGTCAGCTGACTGAAGACCCCGCCAGGTTGAAAGAACCACCTCTCCTTCCGTCTGCTCACATCTTCATGCTCTTCTCATCCAAACACAGAAACTGGAGTTTCTTCAGATGGACGCCTCCAGCTGTGAGGCGACTCTGTCCAGAAGGATGCTGTCTCCTGAAGAGCTGAGCCAGCAGCTGGAGAAACTCCTCCTGGAGGACATGGCCAGTGACGAGCAGATCTTTGATTGGGTTGAGGTACGTTGAGCTGAGATCTAGAGACACAAAGCAAACACTCAGAATGTTAATGCAGCCAATTGGAAGAGTGAATGTTTCTGTCCACGTGTGTCATTTCTTTACCATGAGAAACCATGTGATCAAAACTGACAGCAGTGATTCTTTCAGCTTTTGCCGGTTTCACCATTTTAAATATAAAGTTTAGTCTCAAGTACATAAAGGGTTTATACAAATACACACTTCCTCCTACTTTTAATGAGGCATCTGATTGGTCAGGTTTTCACTTGAATGACTTGCAATAAAGAAAATAAATCCTGAAAAAAATGAGGATTATCAAGAACAAGTTAAAAAAGATATCAGAGCGAGAGTGGTTATTCTGACCAATAGAATGACTGACTGAGTAACAGCTGTTTATGTCTCTATGGAAGTCTATGGGATTTTAGCTTCTTGGAGCCAGCAGGTACTTCCTGTTTGGAACGCCAGGGGGGAGGGGTCACTCAGTCCTGTTCCCATTTACAGTCAGTGGTCAAAGCACTCCAAAAATGCTGTCCGTTTGTCGGGGTACTTGCCGTCCATTTAGGTAGAGATTAAAACGCTGTTACCAGCGCTGGTACATGTTCAGTTTCTGACAGAGGATGTGAGTCTGCGTGGATGAACTGATCTGGTGCTGCTCGCTCTGAATCTAACTGAGCTCTGCTTTCCAGGAAAACCTTGATGAATCTCAGACCAGCTCATCTCCCTTCCTGAGGTCCTTGATGATGGCTGTGTGTAAGGCGGCAGTGAAAGGTAAGCCCTTCACCTGTAGGAGAGTCTTCGCCTGTGGAGAAGCTCCGATGCGGTTCTGAGTCTGCTGTCGCTCTGCCTGCTGCTTTCTCCACAGATGAAAACAACTGCTGTCGAGTGGACACGGCCATCATCCAGAGGAGACTGCCTGTTTTACTGAAGTACCTTAACTCAGACACTGAGCGACAGCTGCAAGCACTTTATGCACTTCAGGCGCTGATCGTTTCGCTCGAGCAGCCCCCAAGTGAGTGCCGCATCAGGACCGCACACACAGCACCAGCAGGAACATGACAGCATCTGAACAAACTGTGATCCAAACCGTTTTAGCAGAGGACGCTAATGACTGTAACCTGAAGGTTAAACGATCTGAACTCAGTTTCAAGGTTCAGTCCATTCTAGGGAAGAAAAACACTGGTTTTGTCTCTGTTTGAGTCCCGAATGTGGATTTTAGAAGAGAAGCCTTAACTCATCTAACCTCATCTATCACATAAAAGTGAAAAAGTTCAATCTGATTCCAGAGGAACTTTTAAGCAATATTATTTAAAGGTTTTCACCAAATAAAAATTTAAAATAACATTTTTAAAGAATGTTTTCATTATAATGGATTGATAAATATTGTGATTTGAAAATGTATTTGGAAATTCAGTTTGTCAAAGAACCATATCAGAAAATATTCATGAAATGTTCTAAAAAACTTTTAATTTTTATAATTACTTAAGATAAAAAAATCTTTCCAGAATTGTTTTTTTCTTTACTCCATCTCTGGCTTTGAGGTAACATTTTGGTATGGGGGTCAAATAAGGATCATCTTAAAGGGAATTAAAAATCCAGACTACATTTAAAAAAAGAAGATTTGAAAACAGTTTTTAATTCAAGTTTTTAGTATTTCTTTGTTCGTTTTTTTTCATCTTTCCTAAATGTTTTTTTACATTTTCAATATTTCTTTAAAGTTTACAATGTGTACTTTAAAGCTGTTTTTAGATGTTCATTTTTTTCCCATATCTACAATCTGGTTTTTCATTCACTTTAAGTTGATCCTGGTTTAATCAGATTACTGGATTATAAGAGCCTCTCTTATTAGTGACATCATAAAGCATGTGGAGCGGTCTGACCAACGAGAGAGCTGGTTACATTTCAAATGAAGGATTTCTAAACGGAGACAAAGAACCATGAACAACATGGAATTCTGTAAAGATCCAATAGAGTGTAGAAAATAAAATCTTAAATTGTTTTTAAAATAAATGTTGGAATTGCAGTTCAGTTTTTTGGATTGGAATTGATTTATTTCAATAAATTGACAAAAAAAACTAAAGGCAATTACAATTAAATAGATATACCAAACTTAAGATTAATTTAAGATGATTAGTCATAATTTGGAAAAATGTAAAAAAAAAATCAAAGTAAAAGATACACATACATGTAAAGAATCACATTATAAATTCTGTAAATAAAGACATCTTTGTACTTATTAATACATGACACAATGAATCCATTTAATGTGAAGTTTGTCAAAAACATTAATTACTTGAAAATGAGCCTCACTATGCTTATGATCATTAATTAATAAATGAAATTCCAAATACATTTTTAAATGATGAGATAGTCATAATTTTTAAAAACAATATTTTTTTTTTTACAAAAACAATTTAATTGTTGAAAAAAAATGTTTTTTAAATAATTCTGTGACTGAGGTGTCACTTTCTGGTTGTTAGAAGAACGGCGGCCTGGAGGTGACCTCTGCTCTTCTGCTCTGACAGATCTTCTCCGGATGTTCTTCGACTGTCTGTACGATGAAGACGTCATCTCGGAGGACGCGTTCTACAAGTGGGAGTCCAGCAAAGACCCAGCTGAGCAGCAGGGCAAAGGCGTAGCTCTCAAGTCTGTGACGGCCTTCTTCACCTGGCTGCGGGAGGCAGAGGAGGAGTCAGAGGACAATTGACGAGGGAGACGCCGCGACAGAACTGCATCCTTCAAAGCAGAACAAACTTTCAAAGTGGCTTCACGACAGGAAAACGCGCTCACGGCTGGGAAGTTTTCCTGCGGTACGGTTCTGACGCCATTTTGAGTTTGGATTCCAGCAGTGGAAGCACTAAATATCTGTATCATACATAGAAAATATTTTTGTTTTAAATTTTAACTTTTCTTTTGTTACTTTTTAAGAAGAGACTTAAAAGATGCATAGGTTCTGGACTCTTTAATTTATTATTTTTTTAAGGACTGCAAATATTAAAGTTATTTAACATTTGCAGATGTTCACAGTAAAAACAGGACACCAGGATTAACAATATAATGAATTAGAATAACAAAGTATCGTGGAAAATATCCTCCCTGAAATGCTGAAAAACAGGGTAAAAGTAAATAGTTTTGGAATGAAAAAATCCTGAATGAACGGGAGCTTTAAGGAGGTGAAACACGCGTGACGTGGCGCTCGCTCCACGTGAACAAACTCCTAGCAGGAGGCAGTCGTCAAAAAGCAAATCAGAACAGTCTTCGGAAAAAAAGTGCAACTTCAAAAAGCTAATGGCCAAGTTCGCTAAATACCAGATGCTTGTAATACTGAAGACTTACAACGCAGATTAAAGCTTGTAAATACATTAAAGACAAAAAAATGTATTTAAAAATGTGTTTCTCCTGATTTCTTCTTTCACTGTGAGCTTCCAGGTGTCTGTGGATCTCCAGAACTAACAGGGTTCTGGAGCGCCTCCTGTGTTGGATCAGTAACAGCTGTTTGATGTGATCAGTTCCTCTATTGACGGCTCAGCATACCTGGAACGACTGGTTCTGGACGTGTTGCCTTTGAAGCAGGCTGTAATGCAACAACAAAACGCAAATGCAGATGCCTAATCCGTATAACTGTCTGTGCAGTTCACATTTCCCTGTTTTTCTTTGACTTTTCAGCTAGTTTTACTTGAAGTGTTTAAACCTCTGAATGCAAAACTTCATCTTTTATTAGAATATTAATTGGTAAACTGTTCACATTTCATAAAAGTGTTGCTAAAATGATCAATGGTCAGATTTAAAATGATTTTTTTTTTTTTTAATCAAACACTACACCGGAAACTGACTCTCAGTAATAAACATTTGACTGTTTTGATGAAAATATTTATAATCTGCATAGAATTAAGTTGTAATGTTTGGTTTAATTTAATTGTTATTGAATGACAGTTGTGGTTTATATTTAGCCGCGCGCCCCTCACTGTGTTTATCTTCGAATGCGCATGTCAAAAATTCTGGTACGTCGTACGTGACTCCCTACGTCACCAACGGTCTGAGGGGCGGGGCTGACGAACGAACAAAACGAAACGGCGGACCGTGCAGACGTCTCCTGTAAAAACGTTATTTTTTCTGTTCCCCGAAAGAGAAAGGTAAGTCCGGCTACAACGGAAGCGGCTCGCTTGCACGTGGCGCTCGTGCGCGGGGTTTCCTCTGTGAATAAAAACGCTTTTCATCTGCCTGACGCGACGCCATTACTGTGTTCCCAAACCTACGGACAAAATGGCGAAATTGACGGCGGGAACGAAAATCCGGCCGCTCATCCTTCTGCCCGTGCAGACAGGCCTGAAAATGGCCGCCGAACGGTGGCTGGAAGAGGCCACCGCAGGTTTGATTCCAAGAAGGGCAGCTTTTGTTTCAGGCTGCAGGAAAATGGCCAACAATGAATGGAGTGGGCTTGGCCCGCTTTCGTACATTAAAACGCCCCACCCCCCCGGAGCGGCGCTAACCACGTCTCCCGGTTTGCAGGCAGGTTTTCTGTGATGCCGATTCGCCGAGCAGCAGCGACTCCATCGCAGGAGAAGGCCCCCGCCGCGGCTGCAGACAAAGGTGAGGCCGGGGGGGTGAACCCGTCATGGCACCGCCACCTTCCGGGGGGAGGGGGGCTGTCCAAACGACAACAGGCGGAGGTCGCGTGCGTGCGTGTTTACTGTTCCTGTCTGCTCTCAGAGCCGGAAGCCTCAGAGGAGTCTCCTCCTGCTGAGGAGGAGGAGGAGGAGCAGGCTGAAGCTTCAGCTGCACCGGCGGACGGGGAGGAGGACCAGAAAGCTGCTGATGAAGAGCCCACGGAGAACGGGGAGAAGGTGGAGGGAGGGTCGCCCGACGAGGAGGGAGGAGAGGGCAAGTCCAAGAAAGAGTGAGTCTCCTGAGGCGGGGGCTGCAGGTGGACTCAGCGCGATATTTCACTTTGATAACACTTTTATCTGTTTCTATGATCCTTACCTCCGCCGGACAACACCACCGGTGTGACCTGTCACAGCCACCAGCTTTTGGAGGAGAAGCTGCTGTCCTGAGCTGCATTAGATGCAGCACCTGTGCAGCACAAAACCACAAAATCACTCAGAACCACTTTGGATTGGTTCTGGAGAAACATCCAAAATGAATAATGACTTCCTGAAGCAAATGTATGGTTTAAACCCCGGGGAGCTTCAACCGAACGTGTCCAGTGGAGTCCTACCAGTCTTACCCCAGGGGAGCCCTACGACCATTGACTGTATATGAGAACTGGACTAAACAGGAAGTACCTGCAGGCCGCAAGAGGCCAACATTTTGTTTTTCTGTCGTTCGCGTTATAAACTGGCCAACCAGATTCCTCGATTTAAAAGTAGGTAGAGCCTGCTGGCCTCCCACGTCCAATACGTTTGAAAGATTTTGTGTAGCCCACCTTTAAGTGGTACGGAGGGGTGTGGCCTTCCAACAAGCTCACTCCTGACGAGATCTGGCTCCAACAGGGCGGCATCGCAGCGAAATGGTTACTGAATTGACTTCCTGTTGGAGCCAGAAGTATTTTCAGTCCAGTTCTTATTATGGTCAATAGGTGACTTCAGTTCACCCCCAACCCCACCATGGATTTGAACCCACAACCTCCCAGTCTCAGGGCTGAGACTCTCCACTGATCTGGTCCTCTAATAGCGAATGATTGGAGATTCATCAGACCAGCTTCTCCTCCACTGGAATCAAACTCTTAGGCTCCCCGCTGCCACCGTAGACGGTTTATGAACCAAAGATGAAAGAGAGAGGTCAAAGCTTTCCTTTGACAGAGTGTCATTTAGAGGGAGGGGCTTCAATCTGACTTTCCCGTCTAATATTTTATTTTCTCCCCTCAGACTGAGCAGTTTTTTAGAGCGATTGCCGTTCAGTCGAATGAGTCTACTGCTCGTTTAGACAGACGTCCTGAAGCTTGGGTTTTTTTTTGTTTTTTTTTTCCCCTTGGTGACGTAGTGACAAATGCAAGGACTGCGCGGCTGGACAGTGCTCCAAACACTGCTATGTTCTCCTACTAAGGTGAGGATGTGATAACGATAAGGGTGGTAGCAATCACAGTGAAATATCGCTTGGCAGTAGTCGGACCCCCTTCACTGAACTTGTGTTGCTCCTTGTGGCGGCAGGATGAAGGACGGCTACAAGTACAAGAAGTCCAAAACCAAGAAGGTGAAGCGGACGATCCCTTTGTGGGCTAGCGTCACTACACAAAAAAATGTTCCTGTTACCAACTTTGCAGGAACGCAGCACAGAATGGATAACATCTTGATTGAGGCGTTGAGGGTGTGTACGCGCTCCATGCGCTCTGCTCTTCCAGCTCATCCCACCCCCAGCATCCTTAAAGCAACTCTTGTCTCCCCCGCAGGCTTCCAGTGACAAGTCCGGGGTTTCATTCAGGTCTCTCATGAAGTATCTACTCAATAAACACCCAGGGATGGAGCTCAGCAAGAAGACCTTTTTCATCAAGAAAGCCCTGAAGAAGCATCTGGAGAAAGGAACCATCAAACAGGTGACGCCTCAGATCGGAGCTTTTCTGCGTCTCTGGGGAGGATTTCTGTTGGATTTGCTTCTACAGTGAAGTTCTGATCTTCTGGTTTGTCTCTCAGCTGAAAGGTAAAGGCCTGTCGGGGTCTTTTGTCATCGGGAAGGAGCTGCCTCCCCCAAAGGTTTGTTTTTAAACTCTTGACACATTCCTTTTTCTATGAGTCAGCAGAAACAAAAAACCCAGTTCTTTTTTTAGTGGAACTGTTTTTTTTTATAGTTTTACAACAACACATCACTGAACCCATTTAATTGGAAACCTCCGGTTCTTCTGTCAGACGTTCAGGGATGAGAGCCGGCTTCTCCTCACCTTTCCTCTGAAGCTACGTTCACATTGTTCTTGTAAACGCGTGTTCAATAGACCGCGTCAAAGTAAAGTATGTAAACGCACAGAAATGCACATTTCAAGCTTCACGTGCCACTATGTAATTTTAATGCCAGTTTTTGGGCTCTGGATACAAAACAAGCTGCCATTGAACGCATGTTGAAAGTTGACCAATCAGGGGCTCTGATTTGTTAGCGACTTTGGATGGTGTCTGTTTGAGAATTGACCATAAAGGAGACATTAATTAATGCAGATTGCGCCCAGCCGTCTTCATATATCGGAATAGAGTTGTGCATTCTAGAAGGCACAACACATGCCCGGTGTGAACGTAGCATCAGACAGTTCCCAAAGGATCATGGGAGTCCCACTTCTGTTTTTTTCACGTCTGCACTTTGGTGCCCCGTCGCTCTGAAGTTTCACCAATCAAACTAAGTGGACTTCCTGGGGAAACCGGGCCGGCCCGAATCAAACCCACCTGCAGTGTTGCCTCAGAACCAGGATGTTCGAGTCTTGCTCATGGAAACTTGACGCTCGGGTCAGTTGAAGGTTGGTGACACTAATGTGTGGCATTTGACTGTTTCTAGAAACCGACTAATAAGCTGGAGAGTCTGGGAGACGCTCTTCCTCTCATCATCACGCAGCTCTGTGAGCCCAAAGAGGCGTCCTACAGCCTGATCAAGAAGTACCTGGAGCAGCACTTCCCCAGCCTCAACATCGAGAAGAAGTACGAGATCAGCAGCAGCAGCCGTGTCACTGGTTTAGTTTAAGTGTGAATGTTTTGTTTGTTTGTAAACAAACGGGTTCCCGCCTCCATCAGATCAGCTGTTTGCTTATTCACCTAATTTATATTCAGTGTAAAGAGGATGCAGACACAAATCTGAGGTCTGAAGGGGTTTTGGAAAATGGTAAAAATCTGCAGAAGCAGAAACACACCTTTATATTTAGGGTTTCAGAGCAAAACATTTTCAGTTTCCCGACTTTCATACTGGTGATGTCAGCCGGATCCAAATTCTTCCCCTACCCCTCCAATTGTAGGGGTATTTGAAGTGATCGGGATGTCTGAATTGGTCTTCACGTGAGTGTGCTCTAAAGCGCAGAAATTATGTATTTTCCGAGCGCTGGCAGCTATGTGCTGACGTAGACGAGCGGTGAGTCCTGATGACGTCATTGAGGGGTAGTGCCAGTTAGTGCCGTCCGAGTTCGAAGAGACAATTTTTCCATATCTCTCCGTTTGGAGGGCTAAATGTAGATGTAGGGAGAATCCGTAGGGGAAGAATTCTGAATCTTGCTGGAATTTTAGTCGTGATCATGTGACATTTTTGGATTTTTCTGCTTTGATTTCAGACCTGAAGCTCTGAAGACGGCTCTGGTGAAAGCAGTGGAGAGAGGTTATCTGGAGCAAATCACTGGAAAAGGAGCTCGGGGGACATTCCAGGTAGAGTTTTCCTACAAGAGCAATTTCTCCAAAACTCCACCTCAAATATTCCTTCATTCTTTCATCCACTCATATGTGTCATCGAATCTTACTGAAATATTTCTTTGCATGGATTGATCCTGAAAGTAAACCTATTTGTTCTGTTCTCAGCTGAAGCGCGGTGGAAACAAGCCTCAAGTGAAGGGCAGCGTGCTGGAAGAAGCCATCATGGTGGCCATCACAGCCATGAACGAACCCAAAACCTGCAGCACCACGCTGCTGCGCAAACACCTCCTGGATTCCCACAAAGACATGAAGGAGTACCACCTGAGTGAGTCTGTGGGAAAGATGCCTTTGTTCTGAGGGTCACCCCATCGACAAAAACAAACCAACCTTCTGGTTTTTTATGTTTTTGTAATTTCAAATTAGAAAAGGTCAAGTTTTCCCGCTTGACCTCGTTTCTCTCATCATTTTTGATGTTTTCCGTTTCTGTTCTGAGGATTTAAACGGTAACTGTGAACTGCTTCCTCTTGACTGTTCTCTTTTAGTGGGGACTCTTCGGAGAACCCTGAAAAAGTGTAAAGTTCTTGGCTGGATGGAGCAGATCACGGGTCACGGCTTCACTGGGACCTACCAGCTCTCTTTCCCTTATTATCCCAGGTATTCCAGCTCTGCTCCAGTTTCTCTCCTGTTTTCCATCCTCCTTCCTGCACGGAGACTCTGTCAATTCCAATTCTTCTCCCGTTTGTCTTCAGTCCCAACATTCTGTTCCCGGGCAAGTTCAAAGAGCCAGTGAAGACCCCAACCAAGCGCAGGAAGACAGTGGACTCATCGGATGAAGAGGAAGACTCTGAAGAAGAAGAGTCGTCGTCTGAGGATGAAGCCCCTCCTCCAAAGAGGTGAGCATATCCGATGCTTGCAATCTATCACTTCCTGGTTACCTTCCAGTAAGCCAGCGTTTCTCTAAAATCAGATCATCTCAGAAGAGGCCTCCGCCCAAGGTGCGCCGTCCCCCCCCTGCCAAGAAAGCTCGAAGCAGCGGTCCGGTGAAAGGTCGGGGGAAGGCCCTCGCCAAGAAGTCTCCAGCCAAAAAAGCTCCACCTCCAGCCAAGAAAGCGGGACGGAAACAGCCGGCCCCCAAAAAGGAGCCTGCTTCCCCGAAAGAAACGCCTGTGAAGAAGAGCACGCCCTCCAGAAAACCCAAAACGCCCGCCGTCAAAAAGCTGAGCGCCAGGGTGTCCAAGAGACCCCAACCTAAGGAGTCGGCCCCAGAGAAGGAGGAGAAGACGGCAAAGAGTCGCTCCAGGAGTTCCAAATCTGAGGAGTCCTCTCCGGAGGAGCCTGCAGCAAAAAAGCAGCCGACCAAAGGCTCCGACAGACACGCCGAGTCCAAGAAGGTGCCCCCCACAGAGCGCCAGGGCAAAACGGGGGCAAAAAGCAGCAAACAGCCCGCCCGAAAGTCCAAACGAGGTCAACGCTGAGGCCGGGACCGCCTTCCACAGACCTCCTGTCTCGGTTTTTTCTCCTTTCCTCCTGTATTGAGGGGGCCGTAGATTTTGTTTTTTTCTATTGGAAAGTTAGAGCGTTTTCTGCCAGTTCCATTAGCTGCGTCTGAGCGTTTCTGAAGCTCCTTCTTCTCAAAGCCTCGGACCAACTCGGTGAGGGTGGCAGCCGCCGGCCTCCCCAAGCAAAAGGAGAGCTGCGCTGTGACTCCTCTTTTTATAGGTTCCTCCTCTTTGTACTCGGCACACACTCATTTTTCAGATGGAGGTTTGCATGGAGGTCGGCTGCTCCCATCGTTACCCGTGATGCTCAAACGGCCTCCAGTGGATCCAGACCGTCTCTGACTCTATAAAGTGTTACGTTTTTTTACTTCACTAAATAAATGATGGTCTTTTTAAGTCCTGAAGTGTTGAAAGAGGAGCGCGTCTGAGGTTTCAGGAGGAGGACGTGTTCTTAAAGTTCCATTCAAAGGAAAAAGAGTGTAAGTAGACATTTCCATCAGCTGATTTTATTCTTGACAGTGGTTCCTCTGTACCAAATCTACAAAACGTGTTTGTGAAAAAGAACCAGGATGACGATAGCTCTCACGTACCCTGCATGCATGTATTCCTTGTGTTGTTGAGGCTTTTTTTCCAAGTCATTAATAAAATGGCTATATTTGTACGCTCTTGTCTTTGAGTTTTTTCTATGCCAGAACAGCGGAGGAACATTTTTAGAACATTTCTCAACTTCTGGAAAACAGTTGATGAAAATTGTGGGCGGGGCTACAGGAAATCTGTCAATCAGAGGGGCTGTAAGCTAGCGGGAGAGGAGTAAACAGAACTGCCGCTCTGCAGAAACTATGTCCTGGAAAACCACCGGATTTCAAGTTGTGGCTAAAAATGTCATAATCGGGAGTTAAAGACCACGGGAACCTTTGCAAACGGATCAAAGATGATGGGAAAATCAGTTGAGCCAGCGTCAAAGTAAAACCGGAAGGACACGCCCACCACTCACTCCTTGATGAAGAAAAAGAGCAGACTTCCTGTTCCAGCCTTTGAGATTTTCATAGGAAACATTCATATCAAATATTCATAAAATAAAGGATGTCTCGTGTGAGTTGGGCCCAGAATTTGGCTTCCATTTCATCTCGTTAGGTCACGTGGTTTGGAAGTGGGATTCATGGACCTGTCAGGATTCGGGCGTTTTTCCCTCCAGCTGTCTGTCCGGGAGCGCGCGGGTGCAGGCTCGTGCCCGCTGTTTTTTTTTTTTTTTTTTTTACCCCTCCGTTCACTTTTAGCCCCTCCTCGTCCTGCCTGCACACCTGAGCCGCGGGGCAGAAAGGCAGACAGGTAGGACCCAGGAGGACCTCCGAACCCCCAGCCCCGAGGATCTCCAGGTTGGGTCGTTTTGAGGAAGCAGGTTCGGGTCCGGACCGTGTGAGGACCTGCTCGGCCGGTTCTCCTCAGACAGACGCTGCGTGGAGCGGGAAAGGCGCGTCGAAGAGCTCGCGCTTCCTTCCCAAACATTTCCGGTGACGGATCGTCCTGGAGATCTGTGGGAGCAGACGTGACCCCCGCAGCATGGGCGAGGCCCCCCTGGCAGAGGACGGTGCGGTGACCCGCTCCGCAGAGGTTCGTGCGCAGATGCGTGAGCGCTCCGGTGCGGTTCTGCTCTGACGGCTCGTTTGTCTCCTGCAGTACGTGGGTTCGTTCCCGGTGGAGGACCGCTCCCTGGATGAGCAGATGGAGCAGCTGACCCTGCAGCTCCGGTCTCTGAAGGTGAGTCCCGCAGCTGACCTCCCTGCTCCTGCTGGAGGAGGTGTCTGACACAGCCTGTGCTCAACAGTCATGCAGGAGGAGGAGGAGGACCGTGGCCCTGAAGTTCTCCGTCAAAGGTGTGAAAATGTACAACGAGGATGAAACGGTAAAAGTTCTGTCCTGTTCGACCAGAGCGTTCTGCGTGTCTGAGTCCATCTGAATGTTCTGGACCTCCTGCAGACCCTCCTGATGGCTCACGCTCTGCACAGAGTGTCCCTGTCCACCGCACGGCCCGCAGATGCCCAGTTTGCCTTCGTTTCCCATAACCCCGGCAGCACCGATGCCCAGCTCTACTGCCACGTTTTCAGAGCAAGGCACGCCCGAGGAGTAAGTCAGAGAACCAGAACCTCTGCCTGGTTCCACACAGACTGTCTGCAAGACAAGGTTCTGCAGCTTTGCAGAGACCACATCTTTTATAAATGCTTCTTTAACTGTCAACTTTATCTGCCTTTGAGAAACGCTGCAGGAAACCTGCAACCCATCAGAACCAGAGATGAGACCGGAACCAGGAGAACTTTTGACATGTTCTTGCAGCATTTTTTTCATGTATACGGAAACGTAAGATGTTTGTAGCTTTTCTACTTTTTTTTTTTTTTTTTTTTTTTTATTGAATCAGGAACAGACAAAAAATCCGGTTTGAAAAATACTGTATTTGTGATGTAGAACATGCACTGGGCGGGGCCACGAGCTCCTTGTTCCGCCCCAGTCTGATGCGTACAGTCACAGGAAAGGGATGGCCTTACTTTGTGCCAACAGTCCTGCCCAGAACTCAGAGGTGAATTTCTCAGAACTCCTGCAGAATGTCCCAGAAAACAACACCGGTTTCGGTTTGGCTAAAAACGGCGCCATCACGACTAAAAGACCACTTTGAAGATAAATCCAAAGATGATCGGAGTGGGTCTTTAAAGTCCTGCTGCCGTTTTTTAAAATCCTTTGAGGCCCAAATACTCACCTGTGGTCCACAAACCCAGCAGGGCTGGTGGGAACTCGGGGAGCTGGTTCCCTGCAGGAGAAAGGGAAGATTAAAGGAGAATCCACATGTTCGTTTCTTCACCGCTGTGCCAAACTCCACCACAGAATCTACATACATCCAACAGAATATCAGGGAATTCTGGGAAATTTGGAGGAACACTTTCAAAAGGATGTAAAGAACAACAGAAACATATCTGAAAAAATAGATCTGAGAGTTACAGTTCAAAACAAGATTATGTTTGCAAAAAGGTATAACATTGATCAGGAAGGAAATCATTTGTTTTTTAAAGGTGAAATATTAAAATTAAGAAAAAAAATGTCGTAAAAAGATGAGCAAAAAATTGTAAGAAAAAAGGAAAAAAAATTACAAAAATAAAGTTAAAATGATTTCTGGGAAGTTGTAAAATGATGAGAAAAATTCCTGAGCTGATAAGAAAGTTGTAAAATGATGAAAAATAAGTCTTAAAATAAAAAGGAAAAATGTTAAAGAATAGAAGAGTTAAAAATAAAGTGCAAAAAGTTGTAAAATGATTAAAAAAAAAGTCTTAAAATGATTAGAAATAAGTTGTAAACAGACTTAAAATTTTGTAAAATTAAGAGTAAAAAAAGTCGTCAAACTATGGGGGACAAAAATCTTATGAGAATAAAATCACATATGATACTTATTTATGACAAAAATGTAATTTTACAAGAAAAAAGTAATGCTGTCACAAAAATAGAGTTGTACTTTAATGAAAATAAAAATACAAAAGCACAAAAAGTAAAGCTGCTTCAGCGACATTTCTGAGTAGTGTGATGGCGCTCTGATTGCCCAGAATCCTCTGCAGCATAAATGAAACACATAACATTTAATTGTCTTTGTTGAAACATTGTAAAAGGTAAAGAAAACTTTTTCTCATTAAATTGCAACTTTTTAAAGCATAAGTAGCAAGTTTTTATGTTTAAATATGTTCTGTCAAACTATTTAGTTTTGAAATGCATTTGTGTAGACTTGTGTTGATTTAAAACACTGGATCAGGGATGACTTTGTTAAACTTGTTGTTTTAATTTCCCTTCAGGAATTTCCTCTTTGGTTTAGCTTAGATGAGAAAACATAATTAGTTTGTTCTCATTTGAAAAACCACGTTGGGCTTCAAAAACGTCAAAAGAAACTGAAAGTAATTGTTTGCTGCATCAGTGATTAGTAAGCAAACATTTTCATCTTTTTTAACTCCAGTTCACTAAAACATAAAACTAAGGAATGGCAGTTTATTCTAAATAACAGTTTGGGGTTTAACGTCTTTGGATGTAAATAAAGAACTTCCCGGGAATACATTTTTGGATATTGTTGATACGAGACAGATTACATTTTTTAGCTGGAGTCGGTAAACATTATAGAAAAGACACACCTTAAACTAATTTGGTCTAAAAAGGTAAAAATGAGCGTTGACCTTTCCCCGACCTCTGCCCTGCAGGCCCAGTTCCTGAACCTGCTGATGTGCCGCTGTTTCCAGTTGTCTTACCTGGAGAAGCATCCAGAGGAGGCCCAGGATGAGTCCGGTGAGTCGGTGCCGCAGCACAACCCATCCCTGCTCAACCACGGCTTCCCTCTGAGCGTCAGCGCGCTGGTTTCCTTCAGAAGAGCGCCTTTTCAGGGCTTCTTTCTGAGTTCAAAGGTCAGGATTCTTTGGAAGAACCAATCAGAAATGTCTGCAGACTGTAAAGGAAATGAGGCTGTTTTTGCTTCACAGAAAACAAAGAAGTCCACTGACAGTTTCCACAACACCAACGACGATGTTTTTAGCACGTCTTCTCCATCTCTGACGAGGAAGAAAGTCATCCGCACCAAAGACCTGCAGTCCGGCGCTTACCGCTCCTTCACCTGCACGCTGCTCAAACAGCGCAGCTTTCAGGAGCGCCTGAGTCGGTCACAAGGTGGGCCAAAAGTTCAGAGAGCGCTGTCACAAGTCCGACAACTGATTAGGTAAAGCAACCTTCTCTGTGGTGTGCTGGGAATGCTCACCGGCGGTGCACTCACCTGGGACTCACCTGGGATTCCGATCAACTTCATGGAATTGGCCTCCTAGTTTCTGAAACTTTGGGCTTATTTGATTGTTGTTTGTCCTTCACTGACTTGGTGTTTTCCCACAAATATGCAGACTGGAGATTTGATTTCCTCTTGGGATAAAAACTCGTTTCATTTTCTTAAACTCTGTGTGAAACAGGAAAGGACCAAAACAAGAAAGTGGCGAGGAGAGCCCGCGCTCCGAGCTTAGCAGAAACAGAAGAGGCGCTGGCTCAGGCCGTGTGGTGCTGGGCTGGAATCGCCACGTCAGTGCGGCCAGACGCAGCTTCTGTCCAAACATCCGGTTCCGTTTAGTCTGAAGCTTCTTTTCCTGTCCGGTTGCAGTGACAGCAGCTTCTCCCTCCTCGCCGATGACGTTCTGGGATCCTACATTCTGTGCTCGCATCCCAAAAAGCCAAAATCCAAGTGTCTGATCGTTCGCTGCCCTGCCGGCCTGTCCACCTTCCTCATTCAAAACTCCCAGAAAGGGAAGTTCTCCTTGGAGGTAAAAACCCAGAATTTCACAATAAAAGAGTCCTTGGATCATTTTTTAATATTTCAATTCAAGTCAACTTTTTAATATTATAAGTGTTATAATTTTTTTATTCAGCCCCATTTTTTAAAGATAGAATTCATACAGTTTGCATTATCTAACTATTTAAAAAAATCTTTTTTACATTTTGTTTATCCTATTTAAAGTCCCTCTCTGATCATCTTCTGATTGATTATCAAAGCGTTCAAATTGGTCTTTTAAACACGATTATGCTTTTTTTTTGCCAAAACTGTGTTGTTTTCTATAACATAGTTTCTGCAGAGCGGTGGGAGTTCATTAGAAATTTGCCTCTGTTGTGGGCGGGACTGTGGGCTAAGCCCGCCTCCACTACCATGCTCTCCTGTTGGCTCACAGTCCTTCACATCCCCAAACTGACTGTGGATGCATCAGAAAGGGGCGGAGCAGGGAGCCTGTGGCCCCGCCCAAGGCATTTGACGATCTTTTTCAAACTAAATTTATGTAGGTCTACTGCTGATTCATAACAATTTGAATTAAAAAAAAAAAACAGAAATGCAACTTTTAACTCGTCAGAAAAATGCTACAAGATGTTTAAAACACCAAAAATATATTTTTATTGGAGTCGGTCTTTAAACTTTTTTAGTAGCTTCATGCCAAATAATTTATTTAATGTCGGCATTTATATATTTATTGAAAATAATTATTTTCCAGCTAACCAGAAGTGTTTCCTACTTTTTTTCAGCTAAATTATTATTAGTATTAGTAGTATTTTTTTAGTATAAGTATTTTTTTTATTTGTACATTTAGAAAAACAATGGTTTTGCTAGAATTGTAAAGACTTTTTTAAATAAAATTCTTTTTCGTTTTGCTTAGCTGTTTTTTTGCATCAAGCTTTAAATTAGCTGCCAGGTTATGTATTTACTGTCAGTGTTGTTAGTTTTAAAATCATTCATTCTCTAATATCCTTTTCCTTCTCATGTTTTGCTCTTTAACATTTTCTCAGCTATGTTAGCCTTAGATTTTTATGTTTTTTCGGTCAGCATTTGAACAGTTTTTTTGCTCAGCATTGTCCAGTCACATTTTGGCCGTTTCTTCATCTTATTTGGCATTATTCTAAATAATTCATCCGGCTGCTTTTCTGTTTTAGAAATGTAAGTTAAAGTTCCCGTCCGTGGCCGAGCTGATTGAATACTACACAGACTTCCAGGATGAGCTGCCGTGTCCGCTGAACTCTGCCAGGGTGAACCACTGCTACGAGTGGGAGGAGAACGCCGCCCCGCAGCAGGCCGCAAAGCTCAGTCCCAACAAAACAAAAAGTACCCAAAGAAAGGAGTGGATCTGACCTGTCCTGACACACCTGGAGGCTCACACAGGGGTGCTTTCTGTCACACATTTATCACATTTTACCTTGAAAACACGAGGTGTTGGGAGGAAGCCTCACAGCGTTGCTTCTCATCCTGTCTGTAGGATACGTCCAGGTACTTTTCAATGTCACATTTTTGTGCTCGCTTTAAGTATTTTACATGTGTGCCTCTATGGTATCAGACATTTCTTCATGTTTTTAAATGAAAGTGACTGATAAAATATCCTTTTGTCTTTTTTAAGTCTCAATGGAGAGTTTTGATGAAACGTGGCTCTTTGTCATCCTTTTTTTAAACTATCATAATTGTTTGGTAAACAGTAACGTGGCGAAACTTTTCTTAAACTCTAAAATCTTTTATAATGTGCATTTTTTTTAACAAGGTGAAATACTTTTTATGACTTGGAGATATTTTGTGTGTTTTGCATCAAAGCTGTAATAAAGTCTTTGTTAAAAATCAACAGAAGTTCAGGTTTTTGATGAACATGTTGGAGATAATAAAAGAAATGTTGAAAAAGTTTTTGTATCAAAGTTGCAAAATGAAACTAAGATGAACCACTTTGTGCACCACTTCAAAGTAAAGTTCAGGCTTGAATTGGACCCTTCAGTTGAAGAGTTTTATCAAAGAAAGGACAACAGACAGCAGCTGTTAGTAAAATGGTCATCATTCCAAATGGGAAAAAAATAATCTAAATCTAATCTAAACTCTACACAATTTCTAAAAGTTAACTATCTCTTTTACAGGGGGGGGGTGGCCAGGACGTCAGCAGCACAGAACACGGTTACAATGTCAAATACAACAAAGGCATTGGAATCTTTGCAATTTAGGATTTAAAAATAAAGTGCAGCAAAAACTTAATGTTGTGCAGTGCAATAGATGTAAAGCAGCCTGCTGCAGGGTCCAAAAGTTTCAAACAGCACGAGAAGACATGAATTAGCTGAACTGAAACAGTTTAAAAACACAGGCACTGACAGATGGAAGAATTTTCTCTTCTACACAGAAAGGAGCAAAAACATCGAAATGAGAAAACTACGGACACTTTCAGTTCAGTTTGGAGAGTATTCCAAGCAGAGGCAGCAGAAAAACTTCCTTCCTGACATAACTACAAATGTGTAATAGTTTGTTTTGGAAGTTTGGACCTCTACCTACCCAAACATGGCTGCTGGGGCGTCTCACTTTTACCACTCCTCTGAGGTTGCTAGGCAACTGATCAACGCTTTGTGAAGTGGACCGAGGAGGAGCGTGAAGGAATTGTTCTCTCTTTCTTCCTCTGGTTTCATAAACAGGAAAAGTGTTCTTTATGGGTCACCTGATCTTGCTGCAGCTCTGCATACCTGCACACACACCAGACAGGTAAATAACCTCCATTTTTTTTCCTGTGGCATCCAGGCTGAGGACAGATGAGCTCAGAGTCGGTGAGGGTGGTGGTCAGGTGCAGGCCCCTGAATGACAGGGAGAAGGCCGTCAGCTCTGAGGCGGTGCTGTCCATGGACCTGCAGCACTGCCAGTGTTTCATCAGGAAGCCCGGGGGTGAGGACGAGCCCCCCAAACAGTTCACCTTTGATGGGACCTACAGCGGCGAGCACACCACGGAGCAGCTGTACAACGAGGCCGTCTGTCATTTGGTGGAAGTAAGCTCAGAAGCTGCTGGTTGGATTCCTGCAGACACCGTGACGTCATCACCATCTGCTCTGTCGTTCACAGGGGGTCACTGAAGGATACAACGGCACCATTTTAGCCTATGGACAAACAGGAAGTGGCAAATCTTTCACCATGCAGGGGGTGTCGGAGCCTGAAGCCCAGAGAGGGGTCATTCCTCGGGCTTTTGAGCACGTTTTTGAGAGCATTCAGGTATGGGGGGGCATGGACTTAACCCAGCAGAAGATAGAAAAAGGTCAAGAAATTTGACTCTGTTGTGGCAGTTTGTACAGCAGAAGGATGAGACATTTTAAATAAATAAGATTGGATTCATATATTTAAAAATAATAAATGACATTAAAGCTACAGGCAGCGCTGAATGGCCGCAGCCGCTACCCGCCCTCGCCACCCCCTCCTGACCCGCCCTCACTGGCAGCTCCACGCCCCTCGCTCCCCTCTGCCACCCTGGTCAGAGCCACGTAGGGAAAATTCATGAAGAAAAATTGTGGTTTTCTGTTGGTTTTATCTCCATAGCAACCATTTGATTGTATTTTTTGTTCACCCGGGGGTGGGGGGGACAAACTAATCTGTGTCATTTTTAGAAAAATTGGTAAAAGTAAACTTTTGGATTTCCTTGATAACGGATGTTTTTTGTTAACAATGCCAACATTCCTGATTTAGTCACATCGTACTTTTTATCATTGTGTTGATTTTGATCCAGCGATTCATGTACTACGTTTTTAAAAAACTCAGATATGCGAGCAACAGGGGAACACAACTTCTGCAAACTCGCCACACAAACGGTATTACAAATCTACAACTTCTAATTCCATTTTTTTATTCCAAGTAACTTCCCAGTGATACTCTAGGAGTTAGGATCAACATTCCTATTAGGAGTTTACATTTGTAGCCGGTACTAAAGGTGATATTATCGAAAAAGCCAAGATAGCGGCCTCTTCCCAGGGTCAAAGGTCAACAAAACTTTGCTTCTGGTTTTGTAGATTCAAGATGGCAGCATGTTTGTGAAATTCCATGAACATCGCTCGAACAAAAGTTTTCTTTTCCCTTAATGTAGAAAAATGTAAGAATTGCCAAATTTCACACTTTACATCAAAATGGCCGCCAAGCCGCTGATCCTTACCGTTTGAACCGAGGAGGAGGGTCAAAGGGCAGGGACGACAGCTTAACTTGGACTGACTTTATGTTCTTTACAGAAATACCGGTGAGAAGCCCATGAAGACGGCTATGGTTGTGATGTTGGGCTATAAAAATACAGCTGAATTTTGAAAATTCCTTTTCACCGGGTAGTAGAACATTTCTGAGTTTGTGGTGGAGTTTGGATCAGAGGTTCAGAAAGAAGAATCGTGAAATCAATCAGTCCAGGAATAATTAAACAAACCAAAAAAATAAGAAAGGTTAAAAAATCAATAAATAAAACGTTTTATAACAAAGAAATAAATAAAAAATAAAGAAAGATGAGACATCGTTTCTGCATCCTTTTCTTCTCTTTGTGTGCTAGTGTGCAGAAGATACCAAATTCCTGGTGAGAGCCTGTTACTTAGAGATTTACAATGAAGACATTCGAGATCTTTTGGGAAATGACACCAAACAAAGACTGGAGGTGAAGTTTCTTTCTTTTCTTTACAGATGCTCGCCTTAGCCTGTTCCTTTTTCTTCTTCATTCCTCTATTTTATTTATGTTTTTTGGGTGGATGACTTAAAACAAAGCTGAAGGAGCATCCAGAGCGGGGGGTTCACGTGCGCGACCTCTCCATGCACACCGTGCACAGTGTCGGGGAGTGTGAGAGGATCGTGCAGAGAGGCTGCAAGAACCGGGCTGTGGGCTCCACGCTGATGAACAGGGAGTCTTCCCGCTCCCACTCCATCTTCACGCTTCACCTGGAGATCTGCAGGACAGGTGAACGCACCATCGCTGCAGGAAAATCCCTCCAAAAACGGCAGCAGAAGGGTTTCATTTCTGCGTGGAAATGTGACGGTTTTCACTAAAGTCCCAGTCGTTTCAAGGAAAAGAAAATAGAAATTGGCTGAAACCTTTTTGATGCAATTTTATAAATTTTTAAAATGTGAATCAGGTTTATCAAATATATTTGATTCATATGAATGTTTTTCTGCAATTTAAATGCGTTAATTTAAAGTCATCCTATTCAAACTGCATCACAGTGACTTTTGTTTTCACCAAAGCAACAGGCATTAAAAATGATCAAAATTAACTGTTTTCATAAATAATCTAAACATAAAAAATATGATTAGTAATAGTACTTCTGACAATCCTTCAACCCATTTGACTAATTTAATGGTGCAATATGCCACAGGTGAATAACTGTAGCTGTTGTCTGACCAGATTCTTTGGGGCAGGATCACCTCAGAGCGGGAAAACTAAACCTGGTTGACCTGGCAGGAAGTGAGCGTCAGTCTAAAACCGGAGCGACAGGCGAGCGGCTCAGGGAGGCCACCAAGATCAACCTTTCCCTGTCGGCTTTGGGCAACGTCATCTCTGCTTTGGTGGACGGCCGGTCCAAATACGTCCCCTACCGGGACTCGAAGCTGACCCGGCTGCTGCAGGACTCTCTGGGAGGAAACACCCGGACCCTGATGATCGCCTGCCTCTCACCTGCAGGAAGCAACTATGAGGAGAGCCTGAGCACGCTGCGATACGCCAACCGAGCCAAGAGCATCCAGAACAGACCGCGAATCAACGAAGACCCCAAGGAGGCTCTGCTTCGGGAGTACCAGGAGGAGATCAGGAGGTTGAGGGCTCTCCTCTCAAGCCAGCTGGACCCTGGAAACCCCTCATGTGAGCAGCAGTGCAGTGACTGTAACCCAGTCCAGGTGATGCTGAAGGTAGAACTGGTCTCCCTGTAGACTCCAGCTGGACATTAGATGAAACTGGCTTTAGTGTTCCTCATCGATGGTCCTGAGGATGAAGAGGACGTTTCTGGTTTCATGTTCTCCTCAGATCTTAGTTCAGATGCTGTGAATCTGATCTGATCAGTGAGGCCTTCCTTTCAGAAGACAGTCTGATGTTACTGTGAATTCATCTGTAAACAGTGAGAGGCGACGTCAACACTTTCTTTACCAGAAAGCGATCATTCAGTGTAAAAGCTGAACTTCAGATGGTTGGGAAAGTAAAGCTACGTTCACAGCGAGCTCAGAAACGGACGTTCAAACGGCAGCTTCTAAAGAAAAGTCTGTAAAGGCGCGTAAATGTGTGTTTTTGGCTTCTGCGTTCAAACCTCTCGTGTTCACACATAGCTACGCACGTTTTTAGGATTAACGTATTAATCACAGTTAAACCACGTCAAACTTTGGCCAATCAGGGGCTCAGATTCGGTAGTGATGTTTGGATCTGGTTTATCTGGTGGATCCAAACACGGCGACGATCCTGACGACGTCTGCGTTTGATCTTCAAACAAAGATAAACCAAAGCCCTGACATGACATGACATGACGGCAGTCCAGCTCCGCTACTGCAAAGACGCCAGCAATGAGCTGAACCGTTCCATTTCATGCATTTTTAGAGGGAACCGAATTTAAATGACTCAAAATGAATCTTTCTGAGTTTAATGATGTTGGGATTCACATCCACACAGTCTGTGTTTTTTTTTTTTTGTGCAGCTCTTCTGGTTGCTGAGGGTCCAGCTTTACCTTCAAGGCCACAATCCAGATCTGAAGCAGCGAAGGAGGAGAAGATTAAAGAGGCAAACACAGACTTTTCCCACGGCTGTTTATCACATCCACGGCTGCGTTGCCATGGAAACGGGTAACTTATGGCTCCCATTCTGCTCTCTGCAGGAGTTTGAAAGAAAGATAGCCGAGTTGCAAGCTGAGTTCAATGCAGAGCAGGAGTCCAAGGCGAAGCTGCAGGAGGACTTTGCTTCTCTGAGGCTCTCCTACGAGTCTAAACTGTGCAGCCTGGAGAAGGCCCAGGCCAGGAGGGGGAGCTCCACCTCCAGCAAACGTAAAAGAGCCGTTTATGATGTGCTGCTGTTTATGAGTCTTTTTGTTTTTGGGCTAAATGCTGGTACTCTTGTTTGTTCCCTGACCTCAGCCACCATGAACCCCAAAGCAGCAGCAGCTTCTGCCCAAGCAAAGGTATGGAAGGTGTGGGGGCGCCTCCCCACAACCCACTGCATCAGAACTTTATGCAGTTCTGAACTAAAAGCTCATTTGAGTTCTGACCTTCCTCTGTGTTGGTGATCCAGACTGATCTGACCTCTGAGGTCGGCACAGTGGCGCCACTGGACCACAAGCACGCTTTGCTAAGGTTTGGGTTTCAAACTCTATCTTCAGTAAACTAAAATGTAAGATTATGAATTATGAGATTATTTTAAAGATGGATTATTTTCAGTTAGAACATTAGTTTTACAATTTGTTTTAACATTTTATCCCTGAGTTTATTAAAATAAAGTAAATGCAGGTTTTAAATATTATCTGGCAAACTGATGAAAAAGAAAGAAGTAATATGTTTCAAAAGCACCAAAAACCAAAGTTTTTCATCAGAAAAACTCCAGATCCTCCTTTATTTTGATAAAAAATGTGAGTTTTTGTTGCTGTTTCAGTCTTAAAAGGAGTTCAGGACCAAATGTAAAGCTCTATAATCAGAGGAAGCTGTACTTTTTTCTTATGACCCAAACTTCCCAGCATCCTTTTCCCTCCTTCTGCATCCAGGCTGCAGCAGCTGGAGCAGGAGGTGGTGGGAGGAGAGCAGGCCAGGAACCAGGAGCTGCAGCAGAAACGCAGGCAGAGGAAGAAGCTTGCTGACCAGAGAAAAGTGCAGCTCATCCACGCTCTGTCAGAGGACGGCGAGGAGAGCGAAGGCGTGCTGCTGAAGGTCTATGACTCCATTCAGGAGGAAGTGTACGCCAAAAGCCAGCTGCTGTTCAAGGTGCAAGGAAAGGTGGGTTGCAGGGGTGAAACGGTGCACAAAAACTTGATTCTGATTTAGTTTACAGACAAAAACTAGGTTTTTAAAAGCCTTCAGGTGTGAGTTCATCCAAACTGACCCAGATCAGTCAAAACTTCTGACTCTTCTGGGATTTGCAGGAGTTGAAATGCTGATTTTGTTGCTCGTGGGCATTCGTCCTGGCTCTGTGGGAACAGCACCGTCACCATCAGACAAAGAGACATCAAACCTGCTCTCTGTTGGCCCAACCTGTGACCTTTATCTGTTCCAACAGCTGAAAATGGCCAAACTGGAGATCCGGGACCTGCAGGCAGAGTTTGAGGTGGAGAGGAACGACCTCCTGGTAACCATCCGTAACCTTGAGAGGGAGGCGCAGCTGATGAAGGGTCTGCTGGAGCGAATGGTGCCGCTGGTGCGCCGGGACTGCAACTACAGCAACCTGGACCGCCTGAAGAAGGAGGCTTTCTGGGATGAGGAGAGAGCCGCCTGGAGGCTGCCAGATGTGGTGGTGCAGAAAACGGAGTTGCCCTCAGGTGGGGTTGTTCCTGATAGAAAAGAATGTTTGGAATGTTTGGATGTAATGTGGAACCTTCTGCTCTTCTGCTGCAGTCAATGCGTCCGCTCGGAGAGGCTCAGCAGCTGAGGCTGCAGACTCGCTCTCGGTGAGTTCCTGTGGGGTCACACGCTGGGATGCATGCTGGGACTCACGGCTGTGTGCTGTAGCAGGTGGAGGAGGAGGAGGAGGAGGAAGAGGAGGACCGCTTTAAAGAAATGCTGGATCGGAGTGAAAGTGAAAGCATCGCCAGAAACTACTTCAAGTCCAGGAGAGCCAGCCTGCTGCTGGGGGGCGATGCTGCAAAGGGACATGGTAAGAGTGACTGCTGAGTGAGTGCAGACACACACACGCACACACACACGCACACACACGCACACACACACACACACACACTCAAGCACAAGACCAAAAGTCAAGTTTAGAGGATTCTTTTTAAAATAAATCACAGGACTTCCTGTTTTTTTTTTAATCTTCTGTGGTTCTTCTTCCACTGCCGGCATCTCCTCTCCTCTGGGTAACACGGCAGCCCCCCTGTCTGTGAGCCCCCCCATCAGCTCGGACCCCGCCCTGCCTCGCCCCTTCCGACTGGAGTCCCTGACCACTGCGGCGTCCACCAGCAAGGGGAAGCGTAAAAAAGGCAAGCCTCACGTTCATGTGAAGGGGAATTAAACCCACGGGTGCTCTAAGGTCAGGGGGGGTCCAGATCTTTCCCTCCGTTAACCCCCCCACACTAACGCTGTGGAAACGTTTTCACGTCCCCATCTATCATTGTGGTGTGGGGCTATCCCTGGATTTTAATCCAGTTTAAACACATGCTCACTACTTTATACAAGTTATTCTGCCAAACATGACATTTCCAATGTATGACAGAGTAGATGTTAGGGCCTCCAGAAACAGAAACAAACAGTAGAATGACGTCAGAAAATTATTGGAAAAAAGTCCCAACTTTAACTTTAACTTTGTAAAATTATGACAAAACTGTAAAACAATGAGAAAAAAGTCTCAATTTGTTCAAAATAAAGTTGTAAAATTAGGAGAACAAAAGTCAGTATTATATGTGAATAAAATTGCAGTTATAAGAAAAAGTTGCTATTTTGCAGGAAATATACAGCATTTACGTAGTTTTCCAAATCACAAATCGTTCAAACGCAATGCATTGTGGTCCATATTTGCCAGTCTGGCAGCATCGAAGCTCACTGGTTTTCCACAGAGACTTCTCGGAAATTTCCAGGGGGCTGGATTTTGTTAAAGTCCCATCACTGCACTTACGGTGTGAAACTGTTCTCCGCATTTGACCCCCCCTTGGGGGAGCGGTGAGCTGCAGACACAGCCGTGCTCGGGAACCATTTGTTAGTTGAACCCCCCCGATCCACAGTCTTTATGCTGATGTCAGGCAGGGAGGCGCTGGAACCGGTTGGGACTCATCTGTCTTGATCTCGCCAATCAACCGCTGAAGCTTTTTGCAGCTTCTGTTCATTCTTCACCTGCAGAGTTTGAGTTTATGGACGCTGTGAGACAGGAGTGTTCCCGTTCTGCTTTTGTCTGTTTGCTGTTCCTGCTTGGAGGCTCATATTTAACTGTGTATTTTCCACTCTTAGCATTTAAGACCGGCATCATAAAACCTGATATCAGGGTATCTGAACATTTACTTTGTACTTCCACGAAGCAACCAGAAAGCCATTTAACCGTAACACCGTCAGTTATGACTGCACTGGTGACAACTCAAAAAATAAAATCCACGAGAACATTAGTTTGGTTTATGGTGTCCTTAAGCTGTATAAGTGCAGTAAAGTGTGGTCAGGACGCAGGGAGGAGTCATCTCCGGTTACATAAGAGCTCCGGTTCACCGTGGTCAGGTGTAAAATGATAAAGCTGCTCAGTCACATGGAGCTGAAGGTAAACTGCAGATCCGTTTACTAGAGTGGATCGATATGTTGTAAAGAAATCATCAGAGGTGACGTCGAAGGTCAAACCATTTCTTCAAAAATCCCATGATGCTTTGCCCCAAACTCATGAAGACAATCATCTGTGAAGGAAAGTTTCCAGCTGTGGCACCGACATGACCGACAGATTAGAGATCGGTTCAGCTTTAACGATAAAATGAATGTCAATGTAATCTAATATTTAACAGCTGCTTCAGCAGGACACATGCATTAATAAAAGCCTTTATCTGGGCATCATTGATAAAGACAGAACCCACTAAACCAGGATAAGGAAGGATGGAGGACAAACTCTGCTGTCAATCATCGACATGGAGGATGAAAATCCTGGCAGAAAGATGGTGAAGAACGCGGCTAAAGACCAACCTAATCTGTGAACTTCCAGAGGAAAAACAGGGATTATCCGAGGTGAAAACTGGGCAGCAAAATGTCATCAAACCAACAGGAAGTGACACGAGCGCTCTAACACTACAGGGTTAGAAAAGAGCTTCTGGTTTAATCTGGATTAACGTCTCCAGTCAATTTAAAAAGTTACTACACTGGCATAATCCTGACTTTCATCATTAAACTAATTCAGATTTGTAACTAAAACAAACACAAAATACAGTTAAAAACAGGAAAGGTAATCAGACGTTCCCATTTGGTTTAAAAGAATATTCTAGAGGTGCCGAGAGGGTCAGATGGGATGATGAGTCTGAAGCAGGAAGATGAAGGTGTGATGCTGATTGTTGCTAGTGGTCATTGCAGGTAAGATGTGAGCTAAAGCACAAGGAGAAAATCTGGAGGGAGATGGATAAGGAGATCCACGATGAAGAGAGTGATGATTGGAGAAAACTTTAGCAGACGTGTGATGAAGGAAACAGAGGAGAAGAGGAAGGAGGGAGAAGTTTGGTGCTCAGGACAGGAACACAAGGACAGATGGTGCTGGACTGAAAGAATGGAAGTGTCGGTGGTGAAGACATTTTTCTAGAAAACAGAAGAGTGGAAGGTGCAGAACACAAGTTGAAAAAAATGTTTGGTGTTTCATCTGGAAAGAGGAAAGCAGACAGGAGGCTTGGTGATGGAAGAGGAGGAGGAAAAAACCAAAAGGCGAAGAAGAAGAAATGAGAGTAAAAGTCGCTGACATCCATAGATCTGGAAAAAAAAGGGTGAAAACATTTCTGCTGAGACTCCAGAGAAGCAAGGCGAGGAGATTGGGGAAAAATGTCGAAAATGGGAAAGAGAAGGAGCCTTCGCAGGAACCTCCTAAAACAAAACTCCAAACAGCGTGATGCTAATCAGTAAAAACAAAAAAAGGATCAACTTCAGTTTATTTTTACCCAGTGTTTTGTCTTACAGGCACATCAGTGATTCTATAATAATTCAGTCAGCCAGTGAGTTTTGGCACATGCAGATTTTAAGACATCAGCTTCCTGTCCTGGAGGATTACATCCACCGTGGACTGAAAAGCCGCTAAGATGAAGACAAACACATTCGATGACATGAAAATAAATATTTGAAGCTTCAAACATATGGAGATAAATTAGTATCAGTCCGATTTGTGTGTGCGTAATTTTGATTCGTGCATAACTTTAGATTTGTGCATGCGTAATCCTTGATTTGTGCGTAATTTTTATTTGTGCGTGCGTAATTTTGATTTGTGCATAACTTTAGATTTGTGC